>OY856413.1:200258424-200628424 GCA_963693085.1 Alisma plantago-aquatica | reverse complement strand
GCTAAAACCCCTATGTATTGTATATTTAGTTGTTTGGTTTATTTCATGTTGTGACTGAGTTTGCATATCAAGCCTCTCTCCTCCTTTCCAAATGTAAATTAATGTTCTTCTTCCAATTTCCCCTCAAATGTAACTTAAGGTTTTCCCTTTTATAATGTAATATGAAATAGAATAGTTTTAATTTATATTTTAGCTTGAGAAGATATTCTATACTTGACGAACGTATCGACTCGTGAGACGATCTGATTAATTGGAGGACTAAGGAGGCCTGGCAATAGGAGGAGATGAATCGATCGACTGTTGGTGCAATCGATTGACTAGAGGAGTCCAAACGTCACTTGAAATGGAGAACCAAATTACCATTTCAAGAGACGAAATGAAAGTACCTGAGGCGAGCCGATCATTTCAAGTATTAAACCAATCAACCCAGATTGATTCAAGCATAGAGTTTCATCAACAATAGGTTGCTAAATGAGATGTAGACCTTATGTGGTAGTAATTCCTTGTACGCTCTAGAGTATTGTAATAGTATGGCCATAACCATTGTTTGTGTTTATGATTGCATGTTTTTGTTTGTGATTATAGCATGTATATGATAAATAAGTATGTGATGATTGGAAATGTATATGTACTTATATAAAATCTCTAAATAAATGTTAACTATAAGATAATTTCCATAAGTAGCACACATGAAAAGCTTGATTGAAAAAGTAAGGAAATGCCCTTGCATGGTGTGTCGTCTATCTCGTTGAAGTGTGGTGGTAGATATGTGGGTCTCCCCTAGCAGGGTGTAATTCTATTATGTTCACTTATGGGTCAAGTTTAACTAGGTGTCCTTAATATGATTAAGTGCATATAAGCATAAAATATGGACTATGACAAGGAGCTGTGCATACCATCTATCTAAGAATTGCATGAAATGCAATGGGAAAATGTTACCTACTTTATAATTGGTTATGAGTGCCGACGTTGGTTAAGTATTAATTTAAATATTTTGGATCATGGCTCACTAGAAGGTTGCATGTTGTAATCTTCCGAATTGAAAGTCAGGGCTAAAAATTTGAACAATAGTGACAAAGATAATTAATTGAAAGCCTATTTAATATCACCAAACTTATAAAATCAAAGTTATTAAAAGTGTTTTATCTAATGTTGCACACTTTATGTTATAGAACGTAATGAAAAAAAAAACACATTTTCATTGCGATCTGTCCTTGAAAAGGACAAGAAAAATGGGAACAATTTTGATAACTAGTTTAGTACGTTGAGAATTGTTCTCACTTAAGAGCACAAGCTCTATGTCTTGGAGACACTAGAGCCAGATGAACCTCCTCCCACCGCACCTCAGGCTGACAGGGATGATTATAAGAAGCACTCTGAAGATGTTGTGGATGTCAAGTGTCTGATGTTGTGCTCAATGAACTATGAGTTGTAGAGATAGAATGAGAACATGGATGTTATTTAGATGGTTACACATATTAAGAACATGTACAAAGATTACACAATACAAGAGAGATATGATGTCTCTAAAGCGTTGTTCAAGTGCAACATTGTAGAAGGAGATCCGGTAGGTCCTCATGTATAAAAGTTGATTGAGTATGTGGAGGGTTTCACCAGATTGGGATTCCTTTGGTTCAAGAGTTGGCAACATATGAGATTCTATAGTCACTACCGAAATCATATAGCCAGTTTGTCATGAACTACAATATGAATGATTTTGAAAAGTTGTTGTCAGAATTACTTGGCATGTTGAGGACAACTGAAGTGCATATGAAGAAGGACAAATACAAATTTTTGATGATGATCAACAGAGGGAAGTTCAAGGGTAAAGACAAAGATAAGAAAAGTTCTAAAGCTTCTGAGAAACTAAAATCTTCTACACTGAAAGCTAAAGGAGGAGTGAGTAAGGAAGGAAAGTGCCACCATTATCACCAGCATGGGCAGTGGAAAAGGAAGTATCCTCTTTATATAGAGGATCATAGCAAGAAGAATGAGATAGAGAACTTTGCTTTAGGAATCGAGAAGAAGTAAGCTAGAACTGTGTAATAGAATTAGTGACTTGCTATTATGAACCTGCCATTAATGAAAAACATCATGTATCTTGTATGGATGAGAATATTATCAAAAATATATGATTTTTTCCTTTATAGATAAGAACTTTTATGGAAGTATCCCTATTGTCTCAAGTTTATATTTGATATTCTAGAGATAGTTATACGGAATGACTTGATGACACAAACAATAAATACCTATACCATTGTCGTTTAGAGCACATAAATGAGAAATGCATTTCTAGAATCCATAGTGATAGTTATCTAGACTCTTTTGGTTATTGAACCAATAGAGACATACAAGTCTTATTTGTTGGGAAATGTAACAAAAGCATCTTCTATAGATGTAGTGGGAGAGAGACTATTCTATCACCTTTTAGAATAAATGCCAGAGGTGGTTATTAGTACCTCAATATATTCACTGATGATCTTAGTAGATATGACAAATTATATTTAATGAAAGACAAGTCTAAATATCTTGAAATGTTCAAAAAGATTAAGAATAATGTACATATCCCACTTGGTATAAGTATTAAAACTTCAATATGATCGATGTGGAAATACTTCAAACCACGACTTTAAGGACCTTCTTAGACATTGTGATAGTGTATCATGATGAAATCCACCTGAAACATTATGATGCATCAGAAAGAAGGAATCACACCCTTTTAGTCATGGTTATCAATAAATCTAGCTAATCGACCAATTTCCTTTTTTGGCACATGTTTCACACAAACAATGTACCATCTTAAATTGGTTCAAAAGACAACATATAAGATCTGGAATGGGAGGTATCCCGATATGTATTTTGTAAGTATTAAGATTGAAAGTTTGTGTAAGGAAATAGTTTCCTAAAAAAGATTTGTCCACAAATCACATAAATGTTGTTTTGTTGAATACTACTTTTATATTCTAATCTATCAACAAAATTGTTTATTGACCAGGAAGACAATATTCCTGAAAGGAATTTGATTCCTAAGGAATCAGTGGGAGAAAAGTAGAACTCGAAAAGTTTGAGACTAATAACAAAACATTGAACCTGAAAGAGGTAAAACATTATGCACTCGTTAATGATGAATACACCCCAATTTACTTGATGAGTATGCTCTTGTTTACTTCTCTCACTTCCCTCCTCTTCTCCCTTCACATTTCTCCTCTTTCCTTTGAGTTTCTATCATCACTTCCCTTCTCTTATCTTTTTACTTCCCTCCTCATTTATTTATGTTAGTGAGAAAATGAAGACTCATAGCATTTTCTATCAAAGAATATCAACTTAAGTTTTGTTTGAATTGATTTTTTATCACAAATATAATGGTTTTTATTTTTTTTAAAAATTGTATCATGGTTTAAAAATTAAAATAAAACAATTTCTTTCCCATCAGATCACCTCTACATACTATTTTTCTATTTTTCTAAAAAAATATATCAACTATAGTCTTGTTGGAATGTAATTTTTATATAGAATCTATTAGAAAAACAAATCTATTTCTCCATTACATAACTTCCACCTACTGCTTAATTAATGCCCACTAAGTCAACCTCTCAAAATGAACTCCACCCCTCCCCCCACCCACACACACCAAATTTGTCATTATCCCTCGAAATGACCCAACCCCAGTGCATGAAGCGGGCATCACGGGTTGGCGCTCGTGACAATTTTATTTTTGAAATGCATTCATACGTGGCTTGACATCCTCCTCTATCTTAGGCTAATATTCACTACTAAAACACATTTTTTACAAAAATTCATTTTTTTCATTTTGCAACATGTGTTAACTATTGTATTAGATCGCCTAGTCTTATGGGGGAGTTTTGTACAACTTGTGATGTGTATGTTATAATACATATATTTTATACAACAGCTGAAGAATTGCATTTCAATAAATAGCACATTGTAACGTGGGTATTTTGTATAACATGTGGTACACCCATTGTAATATATATTATACAATAGTTGAACCAAGTGGTCTTTCACCAAACATACCCGTTGTAATAGGGGTATTTTTACAACATGCAATGCAACTTTTATAATGTATATTATAAAATAGTTGAAGCATGTTGTTTTTAACTAAACACACCAGTTGTAATAGGGTTTTTTTATAACATACATTATGCCTATTATAATATATATGTTTATACAATAGTTATATCACGTTGTCTTTCGATAAATACACCAGTTACTGAACTAAGCTGAATTCTTGAAAACCTAGAAATTTAATATTAAGTTGAGTATGAGAGATAAATCCTAAACTTGTATATAATCTTTTGAATGTCAAGAAATGCTCAATTGTAGGTGTATAACTTTGATTGAAGGTGATAACTCTGACTCGTATGATCTTAGCCTAGTTCATCTATCGTAATATAATTTACAGAATGATGAGTAAACCTCGTATGTATTTTATACAAGTCACGTAAGAGTGAGTTGAGAACATGACTGGGGATTAAGAGGTAAGAAGAAGTGACTGTAATCCATGTTACTCATTCTAAAGTGAATAGCCTCATAAGAAATAGAATTATTATTGATAATTACCAAAATTCCATTAGACGTCGATGGCCTTTCCTTTTCATAAACAAGTTCACTTAACTGATCATATAATTCTTCATTTGTTCTTGTAACTCTTTTTAGTTTCTTTTTACAATCAATATATTTGTCATGCATTTCTTGAAGACTAACAATCAAATCTTCTTTTGACAAGTCAAAAAGACTCACCTCTTGTTCTTCTTCATTTTTAGCAGCAACGAAGCATTGTACCTCTTCTTTCTTTGACTTCCTTGGACAACTAAGTGTTGCGTGTCCCATTCCTAAACACTAGCTACAGCTTGTTAAAGGTTGGTCCAAGTTTCTCCTTTACTTGAGGTTATAGACACCACCACCCTCCATGACGTCCAAAATGAGTGGACGACGTATGTTCATGAGCACACATCAGGCTATGTGACATGAGGGGGAGACATCTATTCTTTAGCATAGACCAATGTGTGAAACCTTTGTAGTTAATTTTCAGTTCAGTTCTAGAGTGTGTATTAAGTACTTTATTATTTAATCTTTGTATGGATGATTGATTATTTATTAAATTCAATACAAGTTTTTTTCAAGGTTTGATGGAAATTTTGTTCAATTATGTACTTGTTTGTGAAATAAAAAAAGAATAAGATCATATTTATTATATTTTTTAAAATATAGTTAATTTGATCAATAAACTGGTCCGATAAGACCAGTCAAACTCTTATCAAATATAACATTTAATAATATGTTGTAAAAGATGTAATACTACAGTGAACAACACATGTTGTGTTATCCACACGTATTACAACGGGTGTGTTTGAAAAATACAACCCCATTACCATAGGTGTATCTAGTGAACTACAACATGCACTACATGTTGTAAAAAATGCATATATTACAACAAGCACACCACATGTTGTATACACACCATATTACGATCTCTTCTCGATTAAAGCAATGACCAATATACTCCAAATAATATTGCAATCATATGTCAAATATATCAACATATTTTCATTTATTCAATGCATTTAGAAATTAAAACAAACTAAAAGAATATAATGATAAGTAGGTTACACATTTAGGAATAGTTTATATGAGTAGATGATATTACACTAATTCAAGGCAACATGACTTATAGTATCTATGAAACATGCCTTGTAAATATATAAATATATAATTTCTTCATTCTTCTCATTAATGCATGCAGTGAACTAGAAGTTCTTTCACATGAGATATTGGCACATAAACCAACCTTTAGGGACGGAGCCAGAAACATGAAGTTGGGAGGGGGGAATGGTCAAGTAATTGAACTTGGAAAATAAACTATATGCAAGAACTAATATTCTGACAAAATTCTTAAAACTAATTTTTTGAATTATGTTTTTTTATTCTTCATAGCATAAAACTAACAATAATAATATTATCTGACTAGTTGTTCTAAATGACAGAACAAAGAGTGAGTTAACAAATAAATAATATATCAACAACAACATATGTGCCCTAATGATACGTAGCAATTTAAAAAAGTAAAATACAAAATATATGAAGATAGATAGTACCTTTTTCACCATTTAGAAAACTCAAGAAACATGTTGTCGATATATATGATACAACTCCTCCACACAAAAGTATATATGTAGTTGTTCCTATTTTATCTTTTCCAATGAACTATACTCTTTGAGAATAAGACAACAATGACATATAACAAGCTTTGTCTCTCTGTTTCCTATTCATTTTAGATCTTGTGGCATACAATCTTAGGCTTGTGGTGGTTTTTATATCATTCTTTCAAGGTCAAGGTCAGTTTTTTATACAAATTAAAAAGATATTAGGAAAGTAGAATGTAACGGAGAGACATTTTTATCTTCAAAGTAAAAATTTGTATATACCATATGTGTGCATGGAATAATTAAGGAGATGACTCCCCGTGGACCATGTGCAACTAAGACCCTTTGAGTTATACTTTTTTTGTATGTGAGGAAATGTTTGTATAAATTATGCTAACAACTAAAAAATATACTTGTACGTACCATATAAATATAATTTAACTTCCACATAAAAAGTCAGTCTTGGATCCTACGAAAGTTTTCACTAATAGATTTATTTGTATTTCATATATTAAGAATGTTTAAAATACAGAAGGATGATTCTCAATAAATTAAATAATGCCATCAATAAAAAGCCTGTGATTGATTTTCTTGCTAAACTAAGACTAGTAATTCTACAATTTAGTTTTGATTTATTGACACATATTTTACTTAAGCGTTAAAATTTTCTATCAAAAGATTTTTGTTTGAATAGTTGTAGTACATGAGAGAGAAGAATGATTGAAAGATGAGACATGATTCAAATAAAAAGAAAAGACAAACTGTTTGACATTTGGAAAAGGTGGAACAAGAAAAGGAGAAAGACAATTAGGAATTAATTAACTTTAATGAATTACAATGTTAAAAAATTATGGGGCTGAGGCCCCGGTTGCCCCCTCCCTCTGTCCTTTCTGACCTTTGATAGAAGTGTTGGGTTAAGTGACAGTTAGATCTTCCACATAATTAACAAAAATATTCTATTATAAGTTGTTGTTAGCATATAACCTCATATCCATTCTACTAATGTAAGATGTTGGTTTATTTGTTTATTTTAAAAAATTGCATTCATCAACACCATCATTATCATAATGTGTCATGATTTCATTATGTGATTATGTGTATAATAAAATGAGTATTGTATATAGTTCATCATAACCAAAGAAGATATGATAATAGATTCGAAAAAGGGATTAAAGCACAACATAAAAGGATATTAATGTGACAAATAGATTAAGGCGCATGTGTTGCAAGCTAGTGTCTTTCTTTATCTTTGATGAACTAGTTGAATGACCCTACTACTGGACACATTAATTTCAACCCAGTTCGTGTTTCAGTCGGGATCATTAACTCAAATATCACTTATAGAAACGTAGGCGATCATGCATTATTTTTGGGTGAGTGGGGGCATGGAGACAGAGAGAGGAAGTTCTTCATGGTCTGGTGCATGCTTATATGTTACCGTGATTACATTGGCTTGTTTGTTGTAGTGGTGGAAAAAAAGAGGTTGTTTCCATCTTTAGTGCAAGGTTTAGGACAATATCACTTACAAAAATTATAAAGTTTGTTTCCATCTTTAGTGCAAGGATTAAGACAATATTGTGGCCATTAGATCATGATCAAACAGCTGTTGTATACACCTTAAATGAAAGAGGCACCCAAAATAGAAACTAGGGGCTCAGACAAATTAATGTCATGTATCAAATAAATCAATTTCTTACTTGGGAAATTATATTCTAGATTTTTTTGGCTGATCAAAAGAACCCACCTCAGGTGAGCCCGACATGGTAAACTCTCAAGGTATGAAAGGGTGTGGTCTGGTCACCCCCCTCCCATGCCAAATCAGTGTGGATTGCCGTCTACAAAGTGCCTTCAGTGAGGTTCAAACTCGGGTCCTTCATTGGGACTATATTCTAAATTTCAAAATTAATATCATCTAAATCATAACTACAAATGTATTAAATTATTTGGAATATCTTCATATTTAAGTAATCTACATCCTAACCCAAAATTAAATTCGTTTGATCTCTCAAATAAATTATTTACCATATCTTTTCTCAAAGGGCATAAAATAATTTACCATTATTCATTAATCCTCCAAAACTCATAAAAAATCCAATCTATACTCATAAGTCTCCAACAAAAATTGCACCTCATTCGAATAAATAAAACATGTGATATTAACTTTTTATTGTTTAATTGAAATAATATAAATGACATAAACTATTAAATTTAGTTTGAACATAGTTCTTTTATAATTTTTTTATACCATCAAACAAGATTTGATGGTCTAAAATTTTATATTACACTTTACTACTATCGTTCCAACTGTTCCTCCAAGTTTCATTAAAAAAGAAATTTGTTTAACCATCTAACTAAAATATCTTCAAAAATATTTTTTTTGGCCCATATGATATTTATAATTATTCAAATGATTCCAAAAATTCTAAAATCTTAACCATAGATCTAATAAATGACTATAAGCTTCATCAAAAATTTTGTAGTCATTTGGATACACCAAAATGATGTCATCCATGGATCCCTTTTCATAAGAAAACAATTCTCTGATTACATGCTCATGTTTAAATTCTTTGTTAAGAATTTGGATTTGTGGCGGTCATGGGTCAAAACATCTAACATATGATTGTTCGATGGCCTTCTTAAGAACCGACCCAGAAGGAGAAAATTAGATCTAGAATCAAATCAAAATCCATCTTTAATAATTATTTTTTAAGAAAAATAAATCATTAGGTTATGGTCCATCTTATAAGAGTTGAGAATTTCAAGAACTTAATTATATAATTACTCGATGTTTGGTTCACCAGACATATGTTGAAATTGATAATGACATGAGGTACGGACTTGATAATGGAACCGATTGGGTGTTAGAGTGAGACAAAGGAAAGATGAATGAGAGGGGAAGAGAGGATGAATTCATCGCATTAATTAAAAAAGAGAGGAAGTCAAGGCGGCCGGAAGATTTTGTATTATTGTACTAAGGGGGTTTGCTTAATAATAAGGACATAATGTGATTATGCAACATGTTGAAGTCTGTTGTGTAATTATGGTATATAACCACAAGTCGGAGTTTGTTGTATCATCTTGGTATATAATAATAGGTTACGACATGTTGTGTGAATATGGTCTATTATAACAAGTGAACTCATGTTGTGTGATTATGGTATATTACAATGGATTAGTCTACATTGAGTAATGACGGTCTATTACAACGATTTATCATGTGTGGCTATTAAATCATATCACAACATGTTGTGTAATTATAGTATATAACAACAGTTCAGAGTCTGTTGTGTGATCTTGATATACAACAACAGGTTCCAACATGTTGTGTTATTATGGTCTATTACAACATGCACTTATTGTAACATGTGAACTCTTGTTGTGTGATCATGATATGTTACAATGAATATGTCTATGTTTTGTAATGATTGTCTATTACAACATGTTATCATGTGTTGTTATTATAACATGTCATAATATGTTGTGTAATTAAGGTCTTTTACAACAGGTTTAAGTATGTTGTGCTACTATAGTCTATTACAACATTTTAGCACCTATTTGGTATCATGTATATTACAATGAGTTTGACATGTTGTAAATAAATTGTATTGTATAAAATATACAATATACAACACATACATAGACTTCTTGTGATAAGTATGCTAACTACAACAAAACCATCAAAATTGTTGTGTTTCTCCCATTGTAAAAAACATTTTCTATACTAGTATTTCTTCTATTTATGGTAATTAATTACAACGGTCCTTACTGGAAGATTTAATAGTCAGACGAGAAGCTAGACCTTCTAGTCATTGTAGCAATGACATTAATCTTATGTTGCAAACTAGTCATGCAGTATGGTATGTAAGGTTATACTAGTAATAGCACGTGCTTTGCACATGACTCATATGTGTATATATGATTTCATTCTAACATATATGATCAATACATGTTGATATAATCTATAGGGCCCATTAATTATTATTGTCACACATCTTTTAGTTCCTCAATTAGAATAAAAGGTTAATTATAATAATTGACTTTTTCAACAATTGTAGAAGCAAATAAAATTATGATGATATGTAAAATGTACTCACTTTGTTTTGGAGAAAATGTGTAATATCATTTCTAGTAAGGCATACAAAATCTACAAGCATAATATAAAAAGATAAAAGAACATGTGAGACACAATAATAAGATCAACATATCACTAACACTTGAGTCTAAATGATAATGGTTCACTTTGAAATTGATCACTTTTCCATATGCCTAACTAAAGAATTTTTCCAATCAAGATTCCTTCAATCTGAGTGTGTGATGGTAAAGTTTTGTGCAAAGAATTTTTCTTGAGTAGGAAAAAATGATAGCTGGTAGTAACAACGTACCCACAACTTTCCCAGTGGAGATGAAAAACACAAGTTGCACAACATCAATAAAATATGGAAACACAACGACTACAAGATAGTACAATTTTCCCCTAAGAAAAGTGATAAAGTTGACCACAATAGAAAGAGAACATAATGGAAATAGAAAAGTAGCAGGAAGCATATTAACATTAATGAGATACAAAGGGAAGAATTCCACCATATCTAGGGGAACCATGATCACCAGAGAAAGCCATACCAAGCCAAGTGGAAATCTCCTGAAGCACAATCACACCAAACCATTATAGTTGGCACCACAAATCTAGATCGTTAGATAAGAATTCGACACCATCTGATAGACAAATCCATGGAGGAGGAGCTCTACATGCACATATGAAGAAGGTCAGTGAGAAAAGGAGGGGCCTATGGGGAGAAAGTCAGAGATCACCCACAATAATAAACCCTACCCCAAGCCATCATTACACCAAATAGGGAAAGCCTAGCCTTCTTCTTTTTTATAGAGAAAAGGAGGCAAATAGGTATATTCTAATATTTTCCTTGATTGATATGATAGATGTACCTATTTGATGTCTAGTATGAAATTCAATTTGAAAGTTACACATATTTCATGGTTGAACACATAAGTAGTCAAAACCACATATAAGAAATTTTATGCACGAATTCAACATCATCTCATTGTCTAATTTTTTTGCAACTTCTGTTGATCGTCTACATATTTAATTATTGCATTTGATAAATTCAAATAATTTTAAATATAAAAAATTGAAGAATAAATATTTAACCAAATTTGTTTCATCGGTTCATATACTTATTTAGTTCGCAAGCATGGTACAAATGATGCAATTAGATCTTGAAAAGTGTTGTGAGCATATTGTAGTGGTAAATCATTTGTATTGATTATAACACCAAAAAAGTTTTTGTAATATTATTTGAGTAGTACAAGGTGAGTCTATTGAACATAAATTGTTATTAGATTATGCTACCTTTTATTTTATTGTGGACGTAACCTTTCTTTTCTAAACAAAGTATCATGTAGCCATGTTTCTACTAAGTGTAGAATCAATTTGGAGACCTCAGTTCCAATTGGGAAACACTCCAGGATAACAAACAACATGACACACGATCTATAACTTAGAAAGAGTATTCCTAACAAGGAGAGAAAAGAGATTAATATAGAAAATAAGAAAAAAATGTAATAAAATCTCTGAATCGCATAATAGAAACTCCATGAACCCTGGTACAATTCATTACCACAATATTTGTGAATGCATCAAGCGATAATTCTATTATTCTTTTTACAAAGCCTATAGTAAAACTTTCTTTATGACAGAAATAACAAATGGTAATTTTCAAACTTCTTTCTGTTTCACTTATCATAACTAAAGTTCAATATAGATATAGCTTTCATAACATGATATTTGTTAGTACATGCATACTTAAAGGGCTCGATCTTTTATGAAAGTACAATAAAAATACTCAACATTAATATTATTTTACCAATAGCCTTATCATTGTTAGCCCTATCATGAACTACACAATCATCATAATAGAATACAATGTATACAACCAATTTCACCAAAAAGGGAATTATTTTTCATTCATACCTTTTTTTGGATTTGAAATGATAGTGTTTCAACCTAAAATTATTTCTATATGCTGCATGAAGCATTTGGTCACATAACCTCTAAGTATATAAAGACACCTTACTCGAGTTCAAACGTTAATTAGATGTGTAAAACATATTCCCACAAAAGGTGCCATCTAGTCTAATGATGTTTAACACAAAAGTAAATCAATGTATGAAGTGTGATTAGAGATTGAAAGGTCACTATCCTTCTGTACACCCTTTTATATATTGTGTGAACTTTACAATAAACACATCATAGGAAAATAAACTATTATATGAGAGTGAAATATTAGTCCATATATTAAGAAGTCAATGTAAATGGTGAGAATATGAACTTTGTTTTGTGTTTCGTTAGTGCAAAATGAGAACGAAATATAGAAGCATAATTCACACAACACCAAATCTATGTGATTCGGTCAATATGACCCACTCTCCTAGAGGATATTACAAATTTTACAATATGATAGAAGGTACATGTTGTGGGCTACCAAAAGATGAATAATACACCATGTGGTGCAGATGGAAGCCGCCTCAAATACATAATATACCATGATCTCTCAACCAAAATAAGAAAGCATATAAATATACATGTAGAATAATAACCACAACCCTATATGGAGTCTAAAATATATCATGGTATTGACCATTTCTTTCCAAGATAGATCCATCTAAAATTGCACAAACCCTACTAATATGTCGGTGAATGATCTATTTAATATTTCATGGGTCGAGAATAAAATTAGCATAATACTTCAAGGAGCATAACAATAAAGATCACTCATAAATTGTTCTTCATGGACATTATTTTAAATTAAAGAGCTAACTGTGTAGTCATCTCATGATGCACATAGATTATAAGATTGAAAGCTGATGGACCGTTCAGCCACTAAAACTATCAAATTTTGATGAAATAATAATTTTATGTCCAACTTTACCTTATTAATGAATTGATTCAATTCCAAATGATGAAAAATGACTTCCGTTTGCTTTAATTTAAAATGCTACAAATATAACTATATTTATGGTACCTAAAAAAATTTAACATGCTCACCTATCTCACTTTTAAAGATGAGAAAGGATGTTACGATGAAAGCACATAATTCATCGAGTGTCGATCAACTTCTTCTCTTTAAATTCATGTAAATATAATACTACTTTATATATCCACCTATCTATGTCTGACATACTTGAATTAGGTAAGATAAATAGATATCAAGATTTGATATAAGTAAATATGTTTCAAAATTTAAGTAAATTATAACTATGGTCTTGACTTAGCAACAACTCATGTGATTCAAATATATTATGTAAAGATGACTTTCCATGATTGTAGAAACAATTTTACTGAATTAGTTAGAAGCTACGAAATAGGAGTTTAATATATAGTAGGACTACACTGAGAGGAATTTTCTTAAAAGTGAGCTCGTGACTGTATTCATGAGAGTGGGATCTTATAAGCCTTGCTATTGTGAATATGAAATTAGTTTCTGGTTATTATATATTTCAAGAATCGAATAAATGTATTGCCTCATAATATGAATTTAGGGCAATGATCTCCATACCTAGATCTGAAATATGGAGATTCCAATGTAAATTTTGTGATATGTTCTTAGCATGAATTTCACTTGGGCGCCATATATCACTTGTAAAATTTAATCTACAATATATCAAAATTGCTTACTTATCAAAATGAATGATACTTACCTTTTTCTATTGTTGGACTGAGTCAAATATTTGCAGGTATGCAATGGTGAATGCAAGTGTATTTTGAAAGACGCAGTAGAAGGTAGACCACGATAGATACGCTTTGTGTCCTAGGTTAAAGGTTACGATCATATATATGCATGCATTGTCCATCTACAAAACAAGTTTGTGAGCAATAAAATACATCACGATTAATGAAGTTTGTTTTCTCACAGTAATAGAAATATAAGATAATAATCTTCCAACATAAACTCAAAAGCACAGACACACACAAGCATTTTCATATACATGTTTTTAGTTTTGGGTAAGAGTGTCCATCTTAAGTCATGTGAGAAACTTAAACTATAAGATATAAACATTGTTTTCATCTAAATTCAGATATGAATATACCTACATCTTTTCTTGTTGCACCGCTAATCCTGCAATTGTAGTCCTCAGGTTGTGACAAACTTGGGTGTTCACAAAAACGAAGTCATCCAATTGCCTAGTTGCAGGAAGAAACACAAAAGTTAAACTGCAAAAGTTAAACTATGTATCAATTGCATAACCCATCTCAGCATTGTCAAGGTGATTGCATCAGGTATATATCTGGAGCAGTAGGAACGACGACAACAGACATTCGGCATGCACTCAATGATTAATATTTCCACCATGTATCTAGGGACGCGAGGGACATACTGTGGTGGATACTGGTAATTGATCATCCATGTGCAACCTAGCATCATTAATTAGCGGCCATGGCGAATGAGTTCTAGCTAGGCTTTGAGCAGCGATAATGTCTTGCTTGAATCGTGTGACGGCCTACTTTGCGGTGCCAACTGGTGACTGCAGGGGCGCTCTTCGAAGGACAATACCTTGGTGTTTTGCTTCTTATCGGGTAGTGATTGCAGAGGCGTGCTTCAGAAGACAAAACCATTATTTACTTCTTACCGGTGAAGGGACCTGGGGTAAAAAGAAACGATCATCGGTTACCTTGGGTTGAATTCTGACTATATGATGTCAGTATTTACATTAAGCTCTTCATTGACGGATCACGAGTGTTAACGCATATGATCATTCATCTGACTCCTGATCTTGACGTTGCAGGAAATATGAGTGAGTTAATTTGTTTATTGGAATGTGGATTTTGGAATTGCGGATCACGTGTACAGCATGCGCAAGGAAACAGACAGTCGAGTGAAAATTATAAATTATATCACGTTTAGTATGGTAATCATAGTAGATTACGTCGTGTTTGCAATCTGTACAGGAATAAATAGAAATATATAAAAAACGATACTAACATTTCGGGGTGTGCTTTGACCCCTACCAGCTAGATCCCACTGACGTGTGGGAACAAGGCGATCCAATGAGCAAGTACTCTAGCGCCAACTTGGCCGCTCAATGTTGATTATAAGAATGAACATTGAACATTAGTCAAATAGAATGGAGAGAGAATGACATATGCTGATTATTGGAGTAGAAGGGGGATAACTACAACATAAACGGGCGATAGAGTGTGGCTTTGCTTAGTTCGGAAACCAAACTGAAAAGCAGAACCAACGATTACCCAGCGATTCCAAAGCGGATCCTCCTGAGATGATGATCATATTGGCATGGATAGCGCACAAATTGGTATCTTCAAATAGCCCGACAAGATACTCCAGGACGCAGCTGATCTCTGAAAACGGATGTTGGTCTTGAAGTCCTGTAAAATCTCACGGAACAAGATGCTGGAGTAGTAGCTTGCGAGTTAGGACCTTGGCTGCTCGGTCGACTTAGGTACTTGCAGATCTCATGGAGGGCAACGATAGTTGGGCGGATGCTATAGGGCTTTTCACGCCGCCGGTGGTAGGGTATGAAGTCATTGGAATACACGACTAATGGTAAATTAAAAATAGGTTTCCTATTAGAAGAGTCGTTGATTGGAAGACACGAATTAATGGTAAATTAGAAATCGGTTTTCCTGTTAAACAGTCCATCAACCACCATCAATTGAAGGGTCCACGGAAAATAAAAATGAAGAGCCCAGCTAACGAAGGAAAGGGTAAAGGACGGAGCCGAGTCTTCACATTTAGTATGGTAAATAGTAGATGTCAGCTGTTTTGAGGTCGTCATGATTTTCCAAAAACGCTGATGTCCACTTTTACATAGCGACAAATGGTCGGGCAACACCGCTGAAAATCTTGTCGTTAACCTCCATAGTGATATACTAACAATAATATATCCTGTTAAATTTCAACATGGATTTATAACACATGGGTCTTACCTTGAAAATACTCCAAAATTATTACCGTGTTACTGTTTCATGTGCACATGAAGAGGTCCGGCCTTCATGTGATCCAGCTGAGAAGTGCATACAATGCAAAGATTATATATTTATTAGCAAGGTATAAGCACAGCTAATATTACTGCACGATACATACGCATTTATGTTCGAGGAAGCACAACAATATGTTAACCGTACGATCATTCAGTAGATGGCAGCATAAAGTTTGCTTAAGAGTACGTCGCGCCATGGAATGCCAACTTTCGCAATCACGTTAGCCTCCTTGTCAACAACGGCGCACATTGTTTCTACTACGGTTGAAGCCTCCTCAGTGTCCTCCACTTCCCTGTTCAGACGCCAATTGAAATCATATGATCCTTATACAATGAAAAGGTGACCTCTCTGATGTGTTAGTATATACATAGCTGGAAACCTTGCCGACAAGTTTCAACATGGCCATCTTCACTCGTCATGGATTTGAATATGCATTTGTTTGGCCAGACGCCATAGCAACTAGCCATCTGACCACACCAATAGGTGCCGTTTTCTTTATTTTCAACGTTGGAAACACCAGACGATCATGTTCAAGTTAGAGAAGCCATGTGCAATCAAACAAGCTCCTACTACTGCAATTTTTCCATCGCATGTTGTGACAGAATCTAGATCACGGCATCCGAAGAGTCTTCTTGCTTCAGTTATACAAATCCAAAATAACGTGTATTGTAAGCGAGCCCTGTGACGCGGAGCTCAGATATTTATGGTCGTGGTCCTCAAACCAGACAAAAGGGGGTTGTTGAACCAAACCTGGTCCGTCGATTGCTAATCCAGATTGAAAATCCAGTGTAACAATGATTCGCTACTCCGTGATAGGGTATCTGAAAATATAAATCCAGGTTCCAATATGCCCTGTATGAAAACAGTTATGTTTGTTTTTGGCCGGCTGCGTGCACGCGTTAAGAGTCCCTTTGTCTCTCCTTCAGCTATGATGAAAATTTATAATCTAATGATTTAACTTTTTTATCTCTTGAAGGCTGTCACTGAATAACTACAAAATTTAGAAATTCTTCATTCTAGGCCAAGAAAGTTAGTCAGTTATGTAAAGACTGATGTTGAACCTTCACGGAAAGTTCCTCGTATCTTCATATATATTTTCAGTCTATATTTTCAATCAAACATTATATTTTTTTCAGTAAAACTACTAAACTAGATAGATTCTTAAGTCATTTGCATGAATATGAAGGAACCAATTCACTTACTGTTACCTCATAGCTTATCTTATGACGTGCATGATAGAAGAAATCCAAACTCACCTTTGCGCCAGTCAATGAATTATTTTAGAAGTTGTTGATTTCTTAAACGAAAAATTTCCACACCAAGTAATTTTCCCACAAAATGAGTTTCCAAACACATGTATATAACTTTTGGAGTGAAACATTTTAAGATTACCATGTAGAGAACTCATTTTCTGAATGGAAATAGAAAAGTAGTTAATAGATTTCTAGTCAAGCAAGCACCCAAATAATAACAATAATATAAATATGAGAAAAATAAGTGACAAGATATGAGATACAAATTTGTAAGGGAAAGCATGTGAAAAATTGTCCACAAGATAAATTCCACCTTTACTAGTATGAGCTCATGGACAATGTATGTCTGTGATTCTATCACCCCAACTCTAATAAGGTATCTAAATCCAACCGAGAGGACCATGTCAAACTCATTTGGTAGCATAATAGTCATAGAAGAACAGAACATCATGAAGTTTCGTTACCTCAAAAGTAGTGACAAACATAGAATTAAAGAGTGCACGGAGGCAGATAGGAAAGTAGAGAGAAATTTTTTTATTCATTTCAAAAGGATGATGAATGAGTTCTTTTTTATGGAAGGATCATCCTGAAAGTGGCTCGAGGTAGTGGTTTGCAAGTCACTCAATTGCGACATTTGGCCATATATTGTAAAAGTTTCTTTCCTTGTCAATCTAGAATAATGACCAATTTTGGTCTGATACTATGTCAGTACTACCGAGTTAATGTCAGAGTTATCTACAGTAAAATGAGTTGTGAATTACGTCAATTAATTGTAATAATTAAAAAATAAAAAACTAATGTAAAATATAAGCAAAAATATAATTATTGATGCACAAATGATTTTAGAGGCGATTTAGGCAAAACATGCATAACATATGTGAATAATGAAGAATTTCATTTCAATCTAATCTTACCCACAAATTGCTAGTGAAATCATGTGCATCAAATCTTGAATATTTCTCATCCTTGAATAATACTACTCTTGAATTTTTTGAAGAAGTTTGAGACAGACAATAAAACTGAGTGTAACATTTCTAAGCACCCTTTACGAATCGGCCAAAATCGGCCCTCCCAGACCATGAAACAAGTAAATACCTAAAGAGATTTACCATGCTTATAAAAGAGGTGAACAATAAGATTATTGATAACACTATTCACATAGTGAAACTAATATCATGGTTGGTAGGACAAGTTCTTGGTGCACCATGTGATATCTCTATTTACATTGCTTTGATTTTTTTAAAAAGATCTACACTAGAAGTGCTCCCCAATATAAAAATGGATGAGTGGAATAATCCTGATGGTGGCGTACCAAGTAGAGAAATGGGTGGAAAATATGGGTGGCTTAAAACTAAGAATCATAAATATAATTTCAATCATTTTTACAAAGAACTAAATAAGAACTTCATAAATAATGGATTAAATAATAATTTATACCTTTTAATGCCTTTTTTTGGTGAAAGGATGCATGCAAAGAATGTCTCATCTTAATGATGAGTATATTTGGATAGGTGTTTACATAAAGAATATTTCTATAATGACCTCACTTTTCAGCCATCCCTAATTAAGGAAGGCCAAAAAGATGAGAGCGATTACCAAAAATTTTCCCCAAAGTTCCACATTTTAAGTAAACAATATTGAATAGAAAATAATTTCCATTAAGTTAAATATGTTGTTTACACGATGTTCCTCTAGAACTTACAAAACTTTTCTTCACCAAATTTGTACATATGAGAAGAAGTATCATCTAATTAATCCTCCTTAAAAGTTAACTTTAATGACTTCAAATTGATTCATCTGTCCATCATATCTTGATACCATCTTATCTAGCATGTACCTAAAACTCCATAAAACAAAACAACGAATCGACATATCAATGCCTAATGCCATGCGGATTGGGAGCATCCAGATGGACTAAAACACCAAAATAACCATTCGGTGTAAATAATATCATTACGGGTCTAAGGACTCGGGAGTAAAACTCCCTCAGGGATCCATCTCCCCACCATGGCCGCAGGAGAAGCAGTTATCCGCAGTCACCTATGGTGTTGACTTAAGAGTTCTCTGTATCATTCCTAGAAGAGATACTTGCATCATCTTTCACTAGCTATCCCAAAGCTAAGGATGGTCTCACCTTCCTAGGGTGATAAGAGATGGTCTATATGGGCCTAATTTTCTATTGAGGTAACTAACCGGGGTGAGATGTCTATAACCTTCACTTCCAGCAAAAATGTGGATCGCAAACACTTTGTGGAGTTCTTGGGATCAGTTTCCATTGTTATGCAATCCTCCCAATAGTTTGGAAGTGCTCCTCCCTTGGATTGGTGCAAGAACACATGGCCTATTAGTAGGGAACTTGCTTTGGGTTCCCTCGATGCACTCTGTAGGTCAGGGCTGCTTCAGGGCTTCATGGCAAAGTGCTAGGCAGAGTTAATTGTTTAGAGAAGCACCTAACCACATATGTAAGGTTATGTCTATCAGAACTACACATGGGGTAGGTCGATGATACATGAGGGAACCCTCAAGAAATTAAGAGGTGGTTCATCCTTCTCTCACTGTTGATGAGCCTCCTGATGCCTTATATAGGATTGGTTAGCTGGGAACTAGGGGTTTCTAACTCTGTCCTAGAATCTCGATTGAGAAGGGATTTAGGTTCTTTCTATATATGACAAAGTAGCTGATGAGTCAGGGCTCAATGTGTCCACCCCTTCCTCCAGATTTCAAAATGTTTTGTTTCATGTGAAATTAGTAAGGGAGCAAAGAGGGAGATGTCAGAGAAGGTTACAAATACTATTACTCCTCGCTATCTTATTTAGACACAAGGTAGGTGACAAAAGGACTTATGTGGATATCTGATGCAATGACTCAAATTATCATGACACATTAAATAACCTTAGATAATCCATTGCTATAGTCGGTTATCAAGTAGTTGGTTTCTAATTCGGGAATCTCATTCCAACCAAGTCCTTCTCTCTTCACACATCTTTATAAAAATTCCTCTCTCTATGAAAATTGGAGGGAAACTTAGTAATGACTTTCCCAATCTTTATATAATTTTTGGGGTTAATTGAAATGACATTTATGTACAAAACTGGCTTCTTTAGTAAATTCTTAATTTAGTTTCCCACTCGAAGAGTAATTTTTCTCTCAAATTCTAGAATTCTCTTATATTTGTTAAGATTAAATTATACCAAAACTTAGGCCGCGATATTATTGTTTGATGCCTCAAACATGTTGGTATGTATGCCCTGAGAGCCAATCATGGGATGATTGATGGGATACATTAAGATTGATTTGATAAACATCAAAGACAAGCTTCCAATTCTTTCTAGTTCAGTCATATGAGATAGTGATAGAACAGATTGAATGTCTAGAGAATGACAGTACTCAATGACGTATGCTTTCAGGTTGAGGACCTGAACGATGAGATCATACAGATGCTAAGAGTTTGTACATTCTTGTTATGTCCCTTGTCGGATGTCATTATGGAAGGTAGATAGACAGCAATGACACACAAGACTAGATTGTGGTGTTGGTTGATGACAGAATCTCATTAGTCATGATATAGAGATATCAAACCAAACACATAGGTACTTGTTAGAGAACAAGTGTACCAGACAGACCCACCGTGAGTTTGACACATGGAACCATGACATGGTAGTCACAGTCAGTACTCAAAGTGATGGTGGTGAGTGTGATTCTTTGACCTGAAATCACTACACTCAACACATGTCGTTGGGCACACTTTGACATCATCAAACGTAATCCTGAAACATGGGTTGTTATAAAGGTGATGATTGGGTGGCTTTGACACATGGGGCTTTTGAGGGGTGAGTGATAGATATGGGATTTGTCCCTCCTGAGGGAGTTTGATATCCAAGGCTACTTGATGAGTAGGATTGAAATAGGCGTGTGCACGCATGTGTGAATCAATATGTGATATTGATGTCATACATATCTCTTCCAATCTGCTCTGAGATCAAGAAAGTGAATGAACATTGACAGGATGACTGTTCCATGCCTCGAGTTCATTCAGGATATCAGTGACAAAGGAATTATACATTCACTGTAACACCATTCACAGATTGTAGGATTGAAAGTTGTTCTCCAACTTTCTATTTCACTTGGGTAGCACTGATGTGTGACTAGGCACCGCTCTTTGCTTGTAAAGTCATAAGTGTTATGGACTTTCACTTCCAACGTGAAAAGGACCTGCAGGGTCACACACATAGGATTTAACCTGGAAGAGGAGTTTTGTCCACAAACAATGTTTAGATTGATTACTAAAGGAGTTTAGTAGTTTAATTAAACACTCAATCAATTGATAGCTCAGTATCATAATGTTCAAGGTGTTGGACTGATTGATTAGAGTATCGGATTGATTGAAACTACAATTGACTGATTCTGCACAATCTACACTCCCAACCGATCGGCTCATGTGATGAACCGATCGGCTCAGCTTGGTGAACCGATCAACTCAGGCTGTGAGTCGATCATCTCATGGACAGGGTGAATGATTGCTTCAAGTGTTGAAACGGTCGGTTCAACTGTTGCAACTGGGAAAGTTGGGAAAGTAGGATTGGTGAGAATTTTCCTTTCGTTTCACTTGCCCAATTTGATTGGAACAAGGATTGGTATTTGATACTAATTAGAAACAAAAGATGGAAAGTCAATCGGGAACTGACCAGGACCACGAATCGACCGGTTTAGGTGTCCCAACCGATCGGTTGAGGTGTCAATCGACCGACTCAGGTCCCCAACCGACCATTTCATAAATGAAACGATCGGTTCAGGTTGCGAGTTGGTTGCTTTTTGGAAAATCTCAAACCCTTCTACTCCTGCTTTTAGTCTCGCATTGCCCGGGATGGAGAACCCTGTCCCATGACCCTCCTATATATATAGGGGTATTGGGGGCTTCTCAAAGTACAACCCAGTGCAACCAGTTGCTCTGTGAAGTTGTCGTTCTCTGTGGTTTTGGTAACCAAGAGAGAGCCCGAGCAAGTGCTACCTGATAAGGGAGGCACATCAAGGGAAGACAACTGCAGTTGCGACTGGTGGTAGGAGAGTGTCTTGGCGACTAGTACGCTGATAGGAGGGTGTGACTCCTTCCAATTCCTTGTGAGACAAGGAGATTGGAGTTCCAGGTGGTCCGTGTGGACTACTTCAGAGGTGAGAGGTTTCTACCGTTTGGAGGACAAATGTCAATCCCGTCAGTCCCGGTGTGACCAGGAGCTGCACAGACACCGTCCAAGACTGGAGGTGAAGACCGCGCAAGGCACGAGGTATTGTCGCCAAGCAAGCCTCGGGACAAGGTATGATTCCACAAACCATCCTTTCCTATTGTATAGACGTTGGCACGTTTCCTTGTTCTGGGTTTGGGGGAGAAAATTTTTGTTTCCGCTGCCTTCTCTCCCTCCCCTAAAGCCCAACAGTGGTATCAGAGCCACGTCAACTGCTCTATACTTTGGGAATATCAATATGATCGATTTTGGTTTGTCGCCTTTATTTATTGCATATGATGCGAATAAAATTGGCTTTATGCAAATCCAATCCTAAATCCACAAATCTCAATTTACATATATGATATGTATTATGAATGCACTCGATACGCGTCGCCCTTAAATGAGTTTTGTGGTGGATGTATAGTGTGGTTATGGCCAATAAACCCTATCTGTGTATGGTTGTATGTGGTTGCTTGCATCTCGGTCTGCACACCGATCTTCCTTCTCCTATTCCTGATGTAACTTGAAATAATTCGAGATTTATTTCCTACCTTTGCTCCCTTCGAATGTAACTCGAGGTTTCTCCTTTTACAATATAAAATAGGATAGAATTATATTTCCTGTTATGTCAAAGAACGGAGGACATCTGACGACAGCTGAGATGATCAGTTCAAGGAGTGAGTCGATCGATTGATGACCAATTCGAGGAGCGAGACGAATGAGTGGCGTCCATGACGAGATGCACGGCGACCAGGTGAACCGATCGGTTGAAGGAGCCAACCAATCGACTGGTGACACCCAGCCGACCAGTCTGATGGTGAGCCGATCATTCATGTGATGAGTTGATCAAACCCAGAAAGGCAAAGCACATAGTTCATCTTGTACAGGTTGCATGTGATGTAGACCTAGATGACTGCGATTCCTCTTGGCTCGAGGAATCACATTAGGATGGCCATAATCATCACTTTTATCATTTTGCATGTTTTCTGTGAGATATAGCATGTATATGATATGTATTATATATTGTGGTGATTGGATATGTATATGTATATAAAACCAAATCCCTCATTAAATATTAAGTTTTAGATGCCTTCCAAATGTGACACACATGAAAAGCTTGATCGACCAAGTGTGGGCACGCCCTAGCGTGGTATACCGTCTATCTCGTGGAAGCGTGAAGGATGGATATGTGGGTCTGCCCTAGCAGGGTGCATATTCATCGTGTTTGCTTTGGGTCGGACTTAACAAGGTGATCTAGATGGGATCTAGTACGTTGAGGCATGGAGGTGATCATGGAAAGGAGTTGCATCTGGCATCTTATCAAGAGTTGCATATGATGCAATTGGCAAGAGTTGCCTACCTGAGAGATCTAAGTTGTGGGTGACAGCCCTAGCTGGTCCATGACTTAGAGGATTTTAAGATCTTGCCCACTAGAAGGTTGTACGCTGCAATCTTCTGAATTGATGGTGAGGGCTATCAATTTGAATTAAAATAGTAGGAGCGATAATTAATTAAAGGCCTAATTATATCGTCAACTTTTCAAATCAATCAAATAAGTCAAAAATGAGTTTTTGGACTAAAATTGCATATTTCCTTTTGTAGTAAAAATGACAACAAACAACAATCACTTCTCTTTGCGATCGGTCCTTGAAAAGGATAAGCTAAATGGGACAAACTTCCATGAATGGTATAGGACATTGAGAATTCTTCTCACTCAAGAGTGAAAGCTCTATGTCCTGGATACTCCAACTCCAGAGGAACCTGCTCCTAATGCACCAAAGGCAGAAAGGGATGCTTACAAGAAGCATTCTGATGATGCCATTGATGCAAAGTGCTTGATGTTGTGCTCTATGAACCATGAGTTGCAGAGACAACATGAGAACATGGGTGTCATTGAAATGATTCAGCATCTCAGGAACATATATGAAGATTAAGCACGGCAAGAGAGATACGATGTCTCAAGGGCACTGTTCAAGTGTGTCATGACAGAAGGAGATCCAGTTGGTCCTCACACACTCAAGATGATTGGGTATGTGGAGAACATGCAAAGACTAGGATTTCCACTGAGCCAAGAGTTGGCTACTGACGTGATACTGCAATCGTTTCCAGAATCCTACAGTCAGTTTGTGATGAACTACAACATGAACAACTTTGATAGGACACTGTCAAAGTTGTTGGGCATGTTGAGGACAATCAGGGAACAAATGAAGAAGGACAAGCCTAAGTCTGTGATGGTGATCACGAGAAAGAAAGGAAAGCCCAAGCGCAAGGGCAAGGGCAAGGGCAAAGCTAAGAAAGGTTCTTATGCTAGCCAGGAGCCCAAGTCGTCTTTAGCTCTCAAGGCCAAGGGAGGCGTGACCAACAAAGGAAATTTCCACCATCGTCAAAAGCCATGACATTGGAAAAGGAATTGTCTTCTCTATCTGGAAGAACGAAACAAGAAGGAGGCGACATCCGTCTCTACTTAAAGGTGTCATGAAAGTAAACTTGTAACAGTTTTTGAGGTATATGATACCAAGATGTAAAGTGTAAAGCACTCAATAAATGGGGCAAGTGTTTCCGCCATAAATAGGAGTACTTTAGTTTATTTTCAGCCTAAATAGATGTAAAGGCATGTAATACAGTTGTGAACTGCTATTTGCCAATAGATAGAAACACTTTATTTTAGCATATTGTATGACAATGATGGCAATGACTAAAGAGATGTTTCAATTTCTAAAGATATGATCTTTGTGGCATTTGATATGCATAAGATAAAATGATACATGAAAGTTATAAATAACTCAAACAATCTAATTAGCATCAATCATGAGAAATTTATTTCTAGTTTCCATGTGATGGATAAATCTAGACTCTTTTGGTTAGAGAACCAATAAGAGACATAAATATCTTGGACATGATTAATCAATCTTCACTAAAGGTAGTGGGAGAATGATTATCCTATTAGGTATAATACATGTGATGTATTTACATACCTATTGGAACAAATGCTAATACTTCAAATGGTGTTTAGAGAAATACCAATATGAATATCTTGAAGTATTCAAGATTATCATAGATGAAGTGCAAAGTTGGTAAAGTATTAATTCTTGATGAGATCAATGAATGAAATACTTGGACCAAATGTTTGAGATCCTTATGATTGATTATGATAGTGTATCATAGTGAACTCATGATTAAGGCATGGTGATGTCTAAATCAAGAAGGAATCATACTCTAAGGAGTTAGAGAATGATTATCAAATAACTGAATTCTTCTTAATAAAAGAATACCCTACACTAATAAAGCACATTAAGAATCACAAGGAGTTGTAAGTTCTTATATCCTTGACAGATACACCTCAATTATCTATGTGATGAGTTGTTCATGTGATGAGTCAACTATCCAGATGAATATGATGAACCGAATTTTGAGTTATGGTTTATGACCATTACATCCTAAATGACTTCCATGTGAACCATAAGGTATGACCTTGATGGTAGAACCCATTGGATGAAATCCATAAGTGCAAATGAATCTTAAGTGTTAAGACACATGGATAACATTTTGAGAAGGATGATGCTTGTGTAACTTAATGACTAAGACATTTGGCATATGGATACTAAAATCGCATTCCTATGAGGAATAAAACAAGGATGTGTATGTGACACAACCTATAAGGTTTATGAATCCACTAATGCAAATGAAGTCTATAAGTTACAATGGACTAATCAATGTGATTGATTGAGTACAAGCAACTCAGAATTGGATCTTTACTTTGATGATATAGTCAAAGGGTTTGACTGATATGTCAAAGATAAAGAAGGATCTATGATTAAGTGGGAGCGTGTTCACATTCCACATGTTGATGTGAAATGGGAATGTTCTAGAATGGAAATCCAAAAGTAGAAATTATCTTTAAGGAAGATAGAGATGTTTCCTATATGATAGGAATAGAGATCTATAGAGATAGTTCTCGAAAAACCTCTTGACCTGAAAAGAGAAAGCATACATTGGCAATTTGTACTGAAGGGTTCAGTATGCACAGATTCAATGGGATAAAACTTGTCCATGTTACATGGAGTTAGTATCCCAAGGCCAAGTGTCCAATTCTTATGAAGAATGGGAACACGAAGAATAGATATGGATCTATCATGTATGTAATCATCCCATTATCTTGCATGTATGGACATGGCAAGAATAAAATGCATTCATCATCTTGTATGTAGGACATGACAATATGATGTGCTCATCCTGATAACTTGTATGTGGGACATGACGAGTGGATGTATGTCTACTTCCAGTAAGGGTTATTGGAAACCATAAGAACTTGATAAGTACTTGAGAAGTACTAGTTCTATGGAGATAAGGAAGAGTTACATTGATGCGAACTTCCGAAAGGATAGAAAATTAATCACAAAATATATATAGGATATATAATAGTGAAAGTTTGTTGATAATTGGAAGTGTTCCAATAAAACCATTTAAAAGGAAAATGCCGAGTATCTATGTGTTAAAGAACAACAGTGGATACTATATGGATCTGGAAGTTCATGAGATGAACTTATAGATATTCCACTCATTGATGACAAGTATGGAATCCTTGATCATGCAATGTGGCTAAAGGTTAGCAAAGGAATACTAGATCGCATATTACGAAAACTCCATCTCATACGTATGACGTACAGTGAAGAGATGAGAGACGTGCAATTTATACTGACTTTGGCAAGGTGTTGCCATTACTTACTATGATCGCACTAGAGCACAGTAACATGTGGGACATGTTTGAAGATCACTATGAATATGATGCAAGGGTGATTGGCTCGCGGTGCAAGTGCGAGTCTGTTGGTATGTATGCCCTGAGAGCCAATCATGGGATGATTGATGGGATACATTAAGATTGATTTGATAAACATCAAAGGCAAGCTTCCAATTCTTTCTGGTTCAGTCATATGAGATAGCGATAGAACAAATTGAATGTCTAGAGAATGACAGTACTCAATGATGTATACTTTCAGGTTGAGGACCTGAACGATGAGATCATACAGATGCTAAGAGTTTGTACATTCTTGTTATGTCCCTAGTCAGATGTCATTGTGGAAGGTAGATAGACAGCAATGATACACAAGACTAGATTGTGGTGTTAGTTGATGACAAAATCTCATTAGTCTTGATATAGAGATATCAAACCAAACACATAGGTACTTGTTAGAGAACAAGTGTATCGGACAGACCCACCGTGAGTTTGACACATGGAACCATGACATGGTAGTCACAGTCAGTACTCACAGTGATGGTGGTGAGTGTGATTCTTTGACCTGAAATCACTACACTCAACACATGTCGTTGGGCACACTTTGACATCATCAAACGCAGTCCTGAAACATGGGTTGTTATAAAGGTGATGATTGGGTGGCTTTGACACATGGGGCTTTTGAGGGGTGAGTGATAGATATGTGATTTTTCCCTCCTAAGGGAGTTTGATATCCAAGGCTAGTTGATGAGTAGGATTGAAATAGGTGTGCGCACGCATGTGTGAATCAGTATGTGATATTGATGTCATACATATCTCTTCCAATCTGCTCTGAGATCAAGAAAGTGAATGAACATTGACAGGATGACTGTTCCATGCCTCGAGTTCATTCGGGATATCAGTGACAAAGGAATTATACATTCACTGTAACACCATTCATGAATTGTAGTATTGAAAGTTGTTCTCCAACTTTCTATTTCACTTGGGTAGCACTGATGTGTGACTAGGCACTGCTCTTTGCATGTGAAGTCATAAGTGTTATGGACTTTCACTGCCAATGTGAAAAGGACCTGCAGGGTCACACACATAGGATTTAACCTGGAAGAGGAGTTTTGTCCACAAACAATGTTTAGATTGATTACTAAAGGAGTTTAGTCGTTCAATTAAATACTCAATCAATTGATAGCTCAGTATCATAATGTTCAAGGTGTTGGACTGATTGATTAGAGTATCGGATTGATTGAAACTACAATTGACTGATTCTACACAATCTGCACTCGCAACCGATCGACTCATGTGATGAACCGATCGGCTCAGCTTGGTGAACCGATCGGCTCAGGCTGTGAGTCGATCGGCTCATGAACAGGGTGAATGATTGCTTCAAGTGTTGAAACGATCGGTTCAACTGTTGCAACCGGGCAAGTTGGGAAAGTAGAATTGGTGAGAATTTTCCTTTCGTTTCACTTACCCAATTTGATTGGAACAAGGATTGGTATTTGATACCAATTAGAAACAAAAGATGGAAAGTCAATCGGGAACTGACCAGGACCACGAACCGACCGGTTGAGGTGTCCCAACCGATCGGTTGAGGTGTTAACCAACCGGCTCAGGTCCCCAACCGACCGTTTCAGAAATGAAACGATCAGTTCAGGTTGCGAGTTGGTTGTTTTGTGGAAAATCTCAAACCTTTCTACTCGTACTTTTAGTCCCGCATTGCCCGGGATGGAGAGCCCTGTCCCATGACCCTCCTATATATATAGGGGTATTGGGGGCTTCTCAAAGTACAACCCAGTACAACCAGTTGCTCTGTGAAGTTGTCGTTCTCTCTGGTTTTGGTAACCAAGAGAGAGCCCGAGCAAGTGCTACCCGATAAGGGAGGCACAACAGGGAAAGACAACTGCAGTTGCGACTGGTGGTAGGAGAGTGTGTTGGCGACTAGTACGCTGACAGGAGGGTGCGACTCCTTCCAATTCTTTGTGAGATAAGGAGATTGGAGTTCCAGGTGGTCTGTGTGGACTACTTCAGAGGTGGGAGGTTTCTGCCGCTAGGAGGACAACTGTCAATCCCGTCAGTCCCGGTGCGACCAGGAGCTGCACAGACACTATCCAAGACAGGAGGTGAAGACCGCACAAGGCGCGAGGTATTGTCGCTGAGCAAGCCTCGGGGTAAGGTATGATTCCACAAACCATCCTTTCCTATTGTATAGACGTTGACGTGTTTCCTTGTTCTGAATTTGGGGGAGAAAATTTTTATTTCCGCTGCCTTCTCTCCCTCCCCTAAAACCCAAAAAAATATGTGGTCCGTTATTGGCTAGACAATTATCCCTATTAATTATCTAAAACATGAAATATCTTATTTTCTTTTGAAAACTTCCATATTATTCAATATTTCAATTGTCTAAAATTAACCAGGTCACTATATTTTATTTATGACCAAAAACTCCATATTTAAAATATCAATTATCTGTCACTTTAAAAAATTCCTTTATCATTGGATTTTCCCCTCCTTCATTATTTAAAATCTATCAATGGATTATTTGCTATTCATTATTCAAAAAGGAATTTGTCCCCAAAATTCACATCCAGTAAGGTTCAGGTGAATGGTAACTCATCTTAATTCTAAAACTCAGGGTTATCAACCCTACTTAGATATCTCTAACTACTTTTGTTGATGTGGAAATTACTCACATTATTACCAAGGTTAATATTTGAATTCAGTTCAAGTTTGAACATGGCCATCTTCACTCGTCATGGATTTGAATATGCATTTGTTTGGCGAGACGCCATAGCAACTAGCCATCTGACCACACCAAAAGGTGCCGTTTTCTTTATTTTCAACGTTGGAAACTCCAGACGATCATGTTCAAGTTAGAGAAGCCATGTGCAATCAGACAAGCTCTTACTACTGCAATTTTTCCATCGCAAGTTGTGACAGAATCTAGATAACGGCATCCGATGAGAGTCTTGTTGCTTCAGTTATACAAATCCAAAATAACGTGTATTGTAAGCGAGCCTTGTGACGCGGAGCTCGGATACCCTCTGTTTGGTACGTGACAGGATTCAAATTTTAGCTTGTCTTTAGTGTCAACCCTGCCAAACAATCAACGGATTAGGACTGATTTGTGTTTGGTTGCAAATCTCAATCTTACCCCGTTTTAGGATAATGGAATCACTTAATCCGGACTAGGCCAGTCCCGATAGAGGCGGGATTTCGTTTTTCGATCCGGATTTACCATCTTTCCTGCCTTTACCCCTCCCGTGACCCCGAGTCGCTTTCTCAAACCAACTCTCCTCTTCGTGTCTCTCCATCCTGCTCCCCTCTTCCCCTCTTTCCTTCCAGACTCTCCTCTGCGTCCCTCTCCTTCCTGCTCCCCTCCTCACCGACCGCGTCGCCAACCTCTTCCGCACCTGCGGCGGGTTTCCACGTCCTGGCACAGGTTCATCGTCGGCGTTCGTGCGTCTGCCTAAGGTCAGCAAGGACCGCGGCCGCGAAGGCAAGTCGAAGACGACAGAAATAGTGACTGGGGCGGCGACGAGGACTGGGTGGACACCGCTCCTCGCCCTGCAGATACTGATATTGGTGGCTCCGTGACGGCAGCTCCGGCTCAAGGATACATACATCCATGTCGAGTCTAAGCAGGTGTAGTTAGTAGTTCCAAGCGTTCACACACCGATCTAGGTGAAGCAAAGCAACAGGCTTTTGCGGCTTGCAGGTTTCTTTCTCTCAAGTGACCTTGCAAGGTTTCAATCGGATTGAGGGATCTCGCCGAGTTTGTTTTGAGATGTCAGTGGAAATTCATTTTATGAAGTGGTCATATATAAATATCGTGATCATGAATGCTATACTGGGCAATTAATTTATTTAAAAACGCCTGCTTGTGCCCCGTCTCATACTTTGGCTCAAGTCAAATCGCTTTTTTTATACACTCATTCTCTTGTTAAGCTGACACTTGTTTTGCTTCAATCTCTTTTATTCCGCTTTGCATGACTTGCTGATAACAGTTTAACCATAAAGAAATCTGACTTGATCCAGAAGTCGATACTATCTGTAGATTTTCAATTTATGTAAACTGAATTTGTGGTTACAATATTTTTCTTTGTATTACGAAAACAAACTAATAGTAAGCCTAAATTTTATAATATTAAAGTTAATTTTTATTGTGTAATCAATATAATATAATAAATTATTATAATATGTGTTGAAATCAGTTAGTTCAAATCCTGATCTGTTTGCCAATTAGAATTAGACTGAATCCTGTCAGACAGCCAAACAGAATCAGGCTGAAACCAGACTCAAATCTGACCAGCTGACCAGATTCAGACTGGGTTGCCAAACAAAATCAGACTGTATCCTGACTACCCCAGCCCCGGAATCCAGACTAACTCCGACTAACCCAGTCTAGATTTTAGAATCCCAGTCCTGTGCCAAACGCATGCTTATGGTCATTGTCCTCAAACCCGACAAAAGGGGGTTGTTGAACCAAACCTGGTCCGTCGATTGCTAATCCAGATTGAAAATCCAGTGTAACAATGATTCGCTACTCCGTGATAGGGTATCTGAAAATATAAATCCAGGTTCCCATATGCCCTGTATGAAAACAGTTATGTTTGTTTTTGGCCCGCTGCGTGCACGCGTTAAGAGTCCCTTTGTCTCTCCTTCAGCTATGATGCAAATTTATAATCTAATGATTTAACTTTTTTATCTCTTGAAGGCTGTCACTGAATAACTACAAAATTTAGAAATTCTTGATTCTAGGCCAAGAAAGTTAGTCAGTTATGTAAAGACTGATGTTGAACCTTCACGGAATGTTCCTCGTATCTTCATATATATTTTCAGTCTATATTTTCAATCAAACCTTATATTTTTTTCAGTAAAACAACTAAACTAGATAGATTCTTAAGTCATTTGCATGAATATGAAGGAACCAATTCACTTATTGTTACCTCATAGCTTATCTTATGACGTGCATGATAGAAGAAATCCAAACTCACCTTTGCGCCAATCAATGAATTATTTTAGAAGTTGTTGATTTCTTAAACGAAAATTTTCCACACCAAGTAATTTTCCCACAAAATGAGTTTCCAAACACATGTATATAAATATTGGAGTGAAACATTTTAAGATTACCATGTAGAGAACTCATTTTCTGAATGGAAATAGAAAAGTAGTTAATAGATTTCTAGTCAAGCAAGCACCCAAATAATAACAATAATATAAATATGAGAAAAATAAGTGATAAGATATGAGATACACATTTTGTAAGGGAAAGCATGTGAAAAATTGTCCACAAGATAAATTCCACCTTTACTAGTATGAGCTCATGGACAATGTATGTCTGTGATTCTATCACCCCAACTCTAATAAGGTTTCTAAATCCAACCGAGAGGACCATGCCAAACTCGTTTGTAGCATAATAGTCATAGAAGAACAGAACATCATGAAGTTTCGTTACCTCAAAAGTAGTGACAAACATAGAATTAAAGAGGGCACGGAGGCAGATAGGAAAGTAGGGAGCAATTTTTTTATTCATTTCAAAAGGATGATGAATGAGTTCTTTTTTATGGAAGGATCATCCTGAAAGTGGCTCGTACTGATTTGCAAGTCACTCAATTGCGACATTTGGCCATATATTGTAAAAGTTTCTTTCCTTGTCAATCTAGAATAATGACCAATTTTGGTCTGTTACTATGGCGGTACTACTGAGTTAATGTTGGAGTTATCTACAATAAAATGAGCTGCGAATTATGTCAAATAATTGTAATAATTAAAAAATAAAAAACTAATGTAAAATATAAGAAATATATAATTATTGATGCACAAATGATTTTAGAGGCGATTTAGGCAAAATATGCATAACATATGTGAATAATGAAGAATTTCATTTCAATCTAATCTTACCCACAAATTGCTAGTGAAATAATGGCATCAAATCTTGAATGTTTCTCGTCCTTGAATAATACTACTCTTGAATTTTTTGAAGAAGTTTGAGAAAGTCAATAAAAATGAGTGTAACATTTCTAACCACCCTTTACGAATCGGCCAAAATCGGCCCTCCCAGACCATGAAACAAGTAAATACCTAAAGAGATTTACCATGCTTACAAAAGATGTGAACAATAAGATTATTGAAAACACTATTCACACAGTGCAACTAATATCATGGTTGGTAGGACAAGTTCTTGGTGCACCGTGTGATCTCTCTATCTACATTGCTTTGATTTTTTTAAAAAGATCTACACTAAAAGTGCTCCCCAATATAAAAATGGATGAGTGGAATAATCATGATGGTGGTGTACCTAGTAGAGAAATGAGTGGAAAATATGGGTGGCTTAAAACTAAGAATCATAAATATAATTTCAATCATTTTTGCAAAGAATTAAATAAGAAATTCCTAAATAATGGATTAAATAATAATTTATACCTTTTAATGCCTTTTTTTGGTGAAAGATGCATGCAAAGAATGTCTCATCTTAATGATGAGTATATCTGGATAGGTGTTTACATAAAGAATATTTCTATAATGACCTCACTTTTCAGCAAACCCTAATTAAGGAAGGCCAAAAAGATGAGAGTGATTACCAAAAATTTCCCCCAAAGTTCCACATTTTAAGTAAACAATAATGAATAGAAAATAATTTCCATTAATTTAAATATGTTGTTTACATGATGTTCCTCTAGAACTTACAAAACTTTTCGTCACCAAAATTGTACATATGAGAAGAAGTATCATCTAATTAATCCTCCTTAAAAGTTAACTTTAATGACTTCAAATTGATTCATCTGTTCATCATATCTTGATACCATCTTATCTAGCATGTACTTAAAACTCCATAAAACAAAACAACGAATCGACTTATCAAAATATGTTGTGTGTGTGGGGTCCATGCAAAGTGTTTGCAAGTATATAACAACATTAACGATCAATTACTTGCATATAAGAAGTGTTTCTTTCTTTAGATTTCCTGGCCCTTACTGGATATATTATTTCGGACTTGATCTCTATCCCTTCTAGGGCTCATTTGCATCACCCCTTTGATACTCATCAATCTAGAGTTCAGAATGTGATATTTATATTTATGTGATACTTATAGTGGCAATATAATTGAACAAAATGCAAATAAACATTCAACAATTTTGTTGTTGAATTCTCTAGAAACACTCAGAAAACATCGGCAAACTAATGTAGGTAGTCATAAGAGTAACCATGTACATTGATGGTGGGCATGTAGATTATGCAATCATACTTCAAGTATATTATCCAAACAACAGGCAAATAAAGCAATCCCCATTTTAATCTCAATGAACATAAATCCTAAAGTGTCACCATCACTTTAATCACATTAAACCCTACTCGACCCTAATCTAGGGATTTAGCGTTTGGGTGGGGAATAAGGGTATAAACCCTATTTCCACCGTATGTTAACCATTAGGTTAAATCCTAATTACTATATCCAACATATATTTTCATTATGATTTCTTAAATTAGTATGCGTTCATTTAAAGTTATCATCTTTAACGTCAAAACCCTAATTGTTTGTAAGCATGTCAATTCACTTTAGAAACCATAACTACTCATCATTGATCATTTAAACAAGTGATGACCGTTAAAACCATGTAACTAGGGTTTTTATGCATATTTTACATTCAAGATTGCATCGTTATGCACTTTTAGAAAAGAAGGCAGTCACAATTATATTTTATTTAGGTTCCTCTCATTTTTTGATGTTGTTTAATATATAATATGCCTGGATCTTATCGTCGTATTAATTAATATAATTTTATAACATAACAATATTCAAACCAATTAGAACCACTCACATCATCCATTTAGTGCATCACTCTTGTATGCCACTGGGCCGACTCTGGACAATAGGATTTTGCCTAGTCAATGCCTAATGCCATGCGGATTGGGAGCATCAAGATGGACTAAAACACCAAAATAACCATTCGATGTAAATAATATCATTCTGCGTCTAAAGACTCGGGAGTAAAGCTCCCTCAGGGATCCATCTCTCCACCATGGCCACAGGAGAAGCAGTTATCCTCAGTCACCTATGGTGTTGACTTAAGAGTTCTCTGTATCATTCCTAGAAGAGATACTTTCATTATCTTTCACTAGCTATCCCACAACTAAGGATGGTCTCACCTTCCTGGGGTGATCAGAGATGGCCTATATGGGCCTAATTTTCTATTGAGGTAACTAACCTGGGTGAGATGTCTATAACCTTCACTTCCAGCAAAAATGTGGATCGCAAACACTTCATGGAGTTCTTGGGATCAGTTTCCATTGTTATGCAATCCTCCCAATAGTTTGGAAGTGCTCCTCCCTTGGATTGGTGCAAGAACACATGGCCTATTCGTAGGAAACTTGCTTTGGGTTCCCTCGATGCACTCTGTAGGTCGGGGCTTCTTCAGGGCTTCATGGCAAAGTGCTAGGTAGAGTTAATTGTTTAGAGAAGCACCTAACCACATATGTAAGGGTTAGTCTATCAGAACTACATATGGGGTAGGTCGAGGATACATGAGGGAACACCTCAAGAAATTAAGAGGTGGTTCATCCTTCTCTCACTGTTGATGAGCCTCCTGATGCCTTATATAGGATTGGTTAGCTGGGAACTAGGGGTTTCTAACTCTGTCCTAGAATCTCAATTGAGAAGGGATTTAGATTCTTTCTATATATGACAAAGTAGTTGATGAGTCGGGGCTCAATGGGTCCACCCCTTCCTCCAGATTTCAAAAGGTTTTGTTTCATGTGAAATTAGTAAGGGAGCAAAGAGGGAGATGTCAGGGAAGGTTACAACTACTATTACTCCTCACTTTCTTATTTAGACACAAAGTAGGTGACAAAAGGACCTGTGTGGATATCTGATGCAATGACTCAAATTATCATGACACATTAAATAACCTTAGATAATCCATTGCTATAGTCGGTTATCAAGTAATTGGCTTCTAATTCGGGAATCTCATTCTAACCAAGTCCTTCTCTCTTCACACATCTTTATAAAAACTCCTCTCTCTATGAAAATTGGAGGGAAACTTAGTAATGACTTTCCCAATCTTTATATAATTTTTGGGGTTAATTGAAATGACATTTATGTACAAAACTTGCTTCTTTAGTAAATTCTTAATTTAGTTTCCCACTCGAAGAGTAATTTTTCTCTCAAATTCTAGAATTCTATTATATTTGTTAAGCTTAAATTATACCAAAACTTAGGCCACGATATTATTGTTTGATGCCTCAAACATGTGTTCCGTTATTGGCTAGACAATTATCCCTATTAATTATCTAAAAAATGAAATATCTTATTTTCTTTTGAAAACTTCCATATTATTCAATATTTCAATTGACTAAAATTAACCAAGTCACTATATTTTATTTATGACCAAAAACTCCATATTTAAAATATCAATTATCTGTTACTTTAAGAAATTCCTTTATAATTGGATTTCCCCTCCTTCATTATTCAAAATCTATCAATGGATTATTTGCTATTCATTATTCAAAAAGGAATTTGTCCCCAAAATTCACATCCAGTAAGGTTCAGGTGAATGGTAACTCATCTTAATTCTAAAACTCAAGGTTATCAACCCTAATTAGATATCTATAATTACTTTTGTTGATGTGGAAATTACACATATTATTACTAAGGTTAATATTTGAATTCAGTTAAAGGTATACTCACATTCTTAGTATTTACATGATATTATCCCTTAGTGATTACACTTTCATTTTTGTCATTTCAATTTCATTTGGTGATTATTGTTTCACCTAGGTTTCCAACCTATTATCACATAAGGGTGAGGTAACATTTCAAACACTTAGTAAGCACAAAATGTGTCTACCCAATCTCTCTCCCTCCTAATAAGATGAAATAAGCATTTTGTTGCAGCAAATATACAAATTCCATCACCTTCCAAGAGGAGAGAGAGTGTATTCACACATTGTCTTACAAAAATTGTTTTTTAGGTTGAATCATTATCAACATGACTCTAAATTACACTTTCTTTTAGTTCTACAATTTCTTATATTTCATGAATTCAAATTCCTTTTCCACTGTTGAGATTTTTACATTACTCATTTCAATATTACATGACTTATTGTACCTTTTACCTTTATACCTCAGGTATTATGAGCCTTAACCACTTCCTTGAGCTCTCTAGGGGTACATGTACTTTTGGAGTTATCTCATCCTTATGGTATCTAGGAGTTCCTCTCACATTAACCCCTTGGGCCACATGGACATAGAGAAGGTGGCCAGTCTCTTGAGTCATGACCCTTGAGAAAACATAGCAATTACCTCCCGACCATATGGTCTTCTGCATTCAGGGAACAATCAACTCCTAGTCCCATCGATCCCATGTGCCTTTAATACTCCCCATTTGACCTTAGGATTGACTTAGGAATCTACCCTTCCCAAGGGTTTATCGAGAGCACATTATTTTCATATATAATGCTTAAAAAAAGATTTCCTCCATCTCTTATAATGTTCATTATTCACGTTATGTCCCCTCATTGGGCTCATGGAAACTTTCTTATCTGAAATTGGTGTCATACTGTCAGCCACTTCCATAGTGACTTTTCCCCATGTTCCATAAAGATGACATACTTGGGTTCAAATAATCATATTCAATATACAAGCTTTCATATTCTTTTCACTTTAAGTGACATTGTAAGGTTAACTCAATCTTTAAATTGAATTATCATCTCACCCTTCTAGGGAACGTCCTAACCTAGGATGTCTCCTTGACTCATAGGAGGAGGTGAGGCTCTCTAGACAAAACCTAAACCCAAGGTCTTAGGATTTTGCCTCCCCTATAGGTCCTTTTCCCACTCTTGGGTTGACCCACCCTAGGTCGGGACTCCAACCCTAAAAGTTGAATTTCTATTTTTGTGTAACTATAATATGTTGAACATACATTTTATATTATAACTTCTCATCTTGTACTTGCTCAATCTCTGGGTTACACCCTCTCACTGGGAGGTATTCATACTAACTCGATGGGAGTATTTAAATTATCTACCCACTCTCTGGGTGTGATCTTCATCCATACACACTCAATGGGGGTATTCACAACATCATACTCACTCACTAGGAGTAGCTCAATGGCATACCCACTCACTAGGGATAGCATAACCATTTCATGGAGGTAATATCAATAACATATCCACTCACTATGGGTAGCATACCCATTCCCCGGATGTAACATCAATAACATACCCACTAATTGGAGGTAATTTTAATTGCATACCCACTCGTCGGGGGTACATTCAATAACTTACCCACTCACTGGGGTAGTCTCAATAGCTTACCCACTCACTGGGGGCAACATACCCACTCGTTGGGGGGTATCCATCCATTCCTCTAGAGATAGCATTAGGGAGATGAGCAAGTTATATTTATGTTTTCCCCTTTTTTGTATAATCATTGGTTACTTATGTATCTGATGTATGTTCAAGACCTTTCACCTGCATCATGCATGGATTTCTACACATCCATGTATTGGAGGCTAAGTCACATAAACCTATATGTATATCCTATTTCCTCTCACCCTAAAAGTTGCATATTATCATCTTTTTATGCAACCTAAATAAAAATTTCTTATTTTTACCTCTCAACCCTATATATTTCTTTCTCATTGTCAGCCCTCTCTTTAGGGGATCCTCTTTATGGGGAACCATCTCCTTAGGGTTTTAAGTGGATATTCATACCACCCTGTCAGGTCTTGGTATTTCTCTAGTCTTCCCGAAATAGACACCTCATATGATCATCCCATCTGGGCTTGGTATTCCCTTAGCCGTCCCGTCTGGGCTTGACACCTCATATGACCATCCCATATGAGCTTGGTATTCCATTGTCCATCTCATCCGATTATGACACCTTATACAACCATCCCATATGGACTTGGCCCCTTAGTAGCCTTCCCATATTGGCTAGGTTCACAGTCATTTTAAGAATGACTTTATTTCTTCCCATGCTCTTTAACTCACCATAGATATCTTATTAAGGGATCAAGAAAGTTATATCCATAAATATATTATTTGTAGGTTGCTTTTGTTTCTTAAAACTTTCCTCTTATTTCATGAATGAATTTATCCATATATATGCATGTATAGGGGGCTAGGTCACCTAGTATCACTTTTATCTTTCTTGTTCCTTTTTTAGGTTCATATGGGTAGTTTTACTATATCATCACACACCTCATGATTAGGGTTTTAGGGTTAAGGTTAAAGACTACACCCTACCTCTTAGAGTTTCTATGTCCCTTGACCTATTAGGGTTTTTCCAAACCAAACCTAGTTCCATCTAGGGTAATTGTCATAAGGAAAACCCATTAAGCGTTTTTATTTTCATTATCATTGTTTCCACATTACATGTACATTATTATTGACAGAGGATGCCTTAGTCATACAATTTCTCAAAAAACCTCACTTTAGATGAGTAGAGAAATATCATTTTAGGGTTTTCTAAGAAAGAGGATGAGAAGTGGATGAATCAAGATGAGAAGTAAACCTAAAAGTATTTTTCTTCAGGGAAAATCATTCGACTTTTATCGGGAAGGATGCATAGGCCCGTGAGTCCTCATAAGATGACTAGTGGTGTGTAGGAAATTTTTGCTAGCCCCCAGGTCGTGGTCCCTCCTAGACACTATCATCTTTAGAGAATTCCCTAATAATACCCTAGTATTTCTATAGATTACTTGAAATTATAAACTATTAAGTATTATATGAAAAATCTAGGGCTCTGATACAAAAGTTAATGACCTCACTTTTCGATAACCTCCAATTAAGGAAGGACAAACAGATGAGAGCCATTACTTAAAATTTTCCCAAGGATTCAGATTTTAAACAAATAATAATCAATAGCAAATTATTTACATTATTTCAAATATGTTGTTTACAAGATGTTCCTCTAGATCTTACATAACTTTCCTTCACCAGAACAGAAGAAGTATCATCTATCTAATCCTCCTTGAAATTTTACTCTAATGACTTCAAGTTGTTTCATATGTCCATTATATCTTGATATCATCTTATCTAGCATGTACCTAAAATGTTGTGAAACAAAATACTGGATCAACATATCAAAATATACTGTGAACCTGGGGTGCATGCAAAATGTGTGCAAGTATATAATAGCATATAACAATCAATTACTTGCAAATAAGAACTGTCATTTTCTTTACATATTGTGGCCTTTATTGGATATATTATCTTACATATAGATTTGGCCAATAGGCTTTCACCTAGTCAACACCTGATGCCACACATGCTGGGCAAGAAGAGAGGGACTAAAAGACCAAAATACCCATTCAGTGTATATAATATAATTACTTGTCTAAGGAATCAGGAGTAAAACTCCCTCAATGATCTATCTCCCCGCCATGTTGACTTTGAGGTTGTAGGAGAAGAAAATAGCCTCAGTCAACTATGATGTTGAATTTGAGGTTCTCTATATATTTCCCACAAGTGATACTTGCATTATCTTCGGTTGGCTTTCCTAAAGCTAGGGATGGTCTTACCTTCCTGGGGTGACCATAGATGGCCGATATGGGCTCAATTTTATATTGAAATAACTAGCTAGATGAAAATGTCTATTACCTTCACTTCCAAAAATGAGGTAGAAAGGCTTCCTAGAGTTTTTGGGATTAGTTTCCATGGTTTGCAATCCTCCCAAAAAGATGGAGTTGTTCCTCCTTGGACTGGTTCAAGAAAGTAAGTCTGATCCATGGGGAACTTGCTTCGGGTTCCCTCAAGGCACTCCAAAGGTCGTGTCTACTTTGGGGCTTCATGGAAAAACTCTAGGAAGAGTTAATTGTTCAGAGAAGAAACTACCACGAATGTAGGGGTATGGTAGATGGAATTAAATATGGGGTAGGTCGAGGATCCATGTGGGCACCCTAAAAAAAAATTGAGAGGTGGTTCATCCTTCTCTCACCGCTTTTGAGCCTCCCGATGCCTTATATAGGCATGGTTAGTAGGGAACTAGGATTTCTAACTCTACCCTAGAATCCTGATTGAGAAGGGATTTATGTACTTTCAATATAAGACAAAGTAGTAGATGAGTCAGGGCTCAATGGATTCACCCCTTCCTCCCAATTTCAATGGGTTTTGTTTCCTCTGAAATGAGTAAGGGAACAGAGAGGGTGAGGTCAGGGAAGGTTACGACTATTGTTACTCCTCACTTTCCTATTAAGATGTGAGGTAGGTGATAATAGGACCTCTATGGATCTCTGATCCTACGAATCAAATTATCTTGACACATAAAATGGCCAAAAATAATCCATTTCTGTAGTCGACTATCAATCAAATTGGTTTCCAATTTATGAATTTCGTGTAATAATTATAACCAAGACCTTCTCTCTTCACACTTCTCTATGGTCCTTCCTTTTTTAAACTTGGAGGGAGTCTTAGTAATGAATTTCCCAATCTTTATCTAATTTTTAGGGTTACATGGAATAACATTTTATGTGCAAAACTTGCTTCTTTAGTAAATTCTTAATTTAGTTGCCCACTCCACATGGAGAGACATTTTTCTCTCAAATTCTAGAATTCTCTTCTATTTGTTATAACCTTCAATTATACCAAAAGTCTGGCCACAATATTCTTGTTTTATATCTCAATCATGTGTTTCCAGTCTCGGCTAGATAATTATCCCTTTAATTATCTAAAACATGAAATATCTTATTTCCTTTTGTAAACTTAAATAAATTCAATATTTCAGTTGTCTAATAGTTAACCAAGTTATTGTTCTTTATTTATGCCCCAAAACTCTCTTTTATAGAAAATTCTACACTACTATATATTTAAAGTACCAATTATCCATGACATTTATAATTTCCTTTATCATTGTATTTTCCTCTACTTCACTATTCAAAATCTATTAGTGGATTATTGAGAACAATGAAATACATGAAATTCATTTCTTAAGGAGTATTTGCACTTTCAAACCAAGCTTTCCCATATATGTTCCACATTTCATTATTTGTAATCAAACATATAAAAACATGTGAAAATATAGGTTATAACAATTTCCACTACCACCTTCTTTATTGCTTAGAGAGAGAATAATAACTGTACCACATAATTCTTTTCCTCCTTTTCTCATTTTTTGTTATTTTATATATTGTTTTCCTCCACCGGTTTAACAAGATAAATAGTTTATGGTTGGGATTTTTGAATTTCTTTCTTTCCTTTGGTGAATAAGTGAGGATATACATTTTTATTATTCTCTCTAACTTAAAGGATAAAAACAAACCTGGAGGACAAGGATACACCTAATGCAATGTGAAATGTAACATGCAATATACAAGAAAAATTGGTATGCAAATAAAAATATGCTCAAATGATTTGATACACAAAAATTTTGTTTTATAATGCAAGAAAACCTTAAGTATACTAATGTTATGATTTGCATCATAATAATTTAGATTAAGATTTATCATCCTAAGGTGGATAATGAAAATGAATGAAGGTGGATGAGATCACATGAGTAAGAGACATTGTGTCTCTCAACCATGTTATGTCGCTCTCCATTTAACTTGTGCAATAGGGTTCCCTTACAATCTATATCTAAAATTAATGTGAAAGATTACACAACTACTTGTCTGGTTTGGACTGAACATCATCATCATTAAATAAACCTCATGAGTGAGTTATGTTTTTCATTTATTAAGTATGTGTTCAAACTGACAAATCTAAATAATTCCTCCAGTTATTTCACTCTTAAACATAGAAAATTTATCTTAAAGAGCAAAGACAAGAGGGCACATTAAAATATCAAAACGGATACAAGGTCATCAAATAGCGAGTAATTCTAACTAAAAGTATCAAACTTCATAAAGAATTACAATAGATAAAAAGGCAACCTAAGAAAACAAAATGGACAAAAACTAATTTTCTAACAAAAAAAGAAAATATATGATAAAATGGAGAGATGCAAGAGATAAAATTAGAAACAACGTTCCATTCCTCCTCATAGGCTTGAATATGACATTGTCCCTAATGTCAAAAGCAAAGTAAGAATATGGGAATAGCAGTATGAATGCATGAAGCAATTCTGGGCCAAAATTGGGTGGGTGGGATCAACATGAAAAGTGCCCTACAGTCAATACTCAAGCTCAGTGACAAATGTTCACTAAAGTACTTAAGATAGTCTCCTAGCCCATGTATGAAGAGTGTAGATGATATCATAAAGAAACACGTCCTCAAACTTTCCATTCAATAATATGCCAATTGAATAGTCATCCTATATGGGTTCCACTACTTTGGAAGTTTGGTGGTACCAACTTGCATGACTAGCTACTGTTAGTGGATAATTATGTGTGGATACTTTCCACATGTGCACTGAAGTTGGTGCCTTTCATTGGGGATTTAGTGATACTAAGATTTTATTGTGATTGTACAGTTGCAATTTGGCAAAGCGACCCATTACTATTGACAACATGGATGGTAGACCTAATATTTGTCTAGACTTTCCTATTGTAGTGGTTGGTTATATTCCTTGAGACCATCATGTGATGATTGTAAAGGGGATATTTCTATATGATTTGATTATTAATAAAATGGAAAATCCACTTAATATGCTTGTTTGTATTTTGAGATACTGAATAAACCTAACAATGTCCTATGAATGTTTTAACTCAATGACATATAGTTCGATTGAGGATCTAAACATTAGATCACATATATATTTAAGATTAAGCATAAGTGTTAAATCCCTAGTTAGTTATTATTGTAGATATTATGGGATACCAATAATACATACGACTAGTTTGTATGTTGAGTAATGACAATGACTTATAGTCATGATATTAGATATCAACTATAATACATAGGTACTTGTGTGTGAACAAGTGCACTGGACATACCCATCTTCAGGATGACATATTGAAATCATACAATGACATGTCAGAGTCATATATCAAAGTGATAGTGGAAATTATGATCCTTATAGCTAAAGTGACTATAGTAATTACATGTTGTTCTGTGTACTTTGAGACTAGCCCAATGTAACTCTAAAAATGGGTTGTAAGAAAGGTGTTGATTGGTTATAATGTAACACTTGTAGATTACTATGAATTATGTAGATGGATTTTGTTCCTATTTTGGAGTGATATATTGTTCACTTGATAAGAAACACTATGGAAATGCATGTCCATGAACATGAGAATCAATATATGATGTTGAGATCACAATATATTGAATAATTTTTCTTGTTCGAAGAACACAGATTGAATAATAAGAAGATGACATTCCATGCCTCATTTTCAATATGGATATCCATGGAAAATGGATTATATGGTCATTATAATAGTGATAAAGTTCTAGGTTAAAATTGTTCCCCAACATTCTCTAAGTACTTCAGTGACAATGATGACTATTGAGATACCAATCATTGTATATGAAATCATAAAATGATTATTGATATCACTACCAATATAATTTGGAGCCTACAAGGTCACACACATAAGGATGCATAGGGAAGTGGAGTATAAGCATAAGATTAATTGATTATTAAAAAGTTTAGGGAATCGATTAAATCATTATCAGGCTAGTTGATAGGATGATAGACCAACCACACTGAGTTTCATTGAGTGACCATCAATGCTAGTAGCTCAATTGGACTAGGCCGATTGACCAACTACAATGTATCTGGTTGAACAACTAGACTACGTCCATCAGCCCAAATGGACCATCTTGCTCAGATGACTACATGGAGTCTGGTCGACTGACTGGACTTTGTCCATTAGCTTGGCTAAACAACCTTCTCAGTTGACCGGAGTGAGTCTAGTCACCCGACTAGATTCATTTTGGTTAACTAAGTGGATTGTCCAACCAAGCCATTGGACATAGTTTGTTCATTCGACTAGCTAGAAATCCTTCCCAATTGACCAAAATTGAGTTTTGTTGCCCAACCAAACTATCTAGGATCGACTATTGTAGAAATGACTATTTGCCTTTTCTTTTCCAATGGTTTATTAGAAACCCTACTTCCTTATCTTTCCTATATATGGGTATGACATCCGATGGTTTGAGAGAAACATGTATGACACCCTTTTGACAACCTTTAATAGGCAACTCTTATGAGAGAAAGGGGAGCGTCCTTTGACCAACTGTCATTACCTCTAAGGGAAAAAGGGAGAGGAGAGGTCATGCAATGCAGAGTTCGATGTCCAGTTCCCTATCACTACATGGATGACATAGAGACTTGGACACTTTGGTGTCCATGTTAGGAGATCAACTTTGTCATCACATTGTCCTCTATTTTCTTGAGCTCCATCACAAGATCTAATATAACATATAACCTCACAAACTGTATTTCTATTTATATCGTTATTAACAATATCCATTGATGAAATTATGGTAAGATAGTTTTTGTTTCACTCTTATTGGTCTTTCTCTCCGTGAGATCCTAAAGTGGTATTAGAGAAACATCAATGAACATTTTATTGGGATTTAAATCAGTTTGATTGGATTTATTTTTATGCCACTTGTGTTGTTACATATGATGTGAATGATTATTGTTTACATATATATCCTTTTATCTCCACATACTTATGTGGGGATTGTCCCATATGAAAATCTACAATCTCTTATATATATATACATATATGATGTAATATATCTATATATCATACATGTTACTGTAAAAAATGTTTAGCTTGGTGGTTTTGTGCATGGTTATGGCCAAATACCCTTTTGTGGACTTGATTTGGATGGAGGCTTTTCTAGTTGATATGTATATGGCTTGAATACCTATCCTCCTTATTTTTATTCCATATGTAATGATTTATATTCCTTCTTATTCTCATAGAATGTAATGTGAGGTTTCTAAAACTTATATATTAGACATTGGATAAAATAAGCTTTGGAGGACTTGACATGATGAGGGAACGATGAAGATCCAAGGATTTTCAATGGAGTTGTTGTGCTACAAAAATGTAGGTTAGATACTCATATGATGCAATAGAGCTTAAGTGGGTGGAAATCCTTTGTGGATCCAAAGGATTATCTTAGTGTGGCCATATGCAATGTTATTTATTATGTGATTATGATTGTAGATTAGTAGTATAATGTGTATATAATACACATTATAAGTATGTGGTGTGTTGATATGGATATGTTCAATATTTAAAAACACCTCAAATAAATATTAAGCGTTAGATGCTTTTAAATAAGAAATACACATGAAAATATGGGTCAACAAAGTGTGTGTATTTCACAGTGTGGTGCACTATCCATCTCATGGAAGAGTAAAAATCGATATGTGGGTCTGCCAAAGCAGGGTGCATATTCTATTGTTTTTACATTTGGGATTCACTTAACTAGGTAACCTAAATAAGATTAAGTACATAGAGTCATAAAGAGGTTATGACAAGAGTTTCGTAGCCATCTCTAAAGAATTGCATTAGATGCAATCGACCAATTTTTTCTACCTAAATAGTCGAGTTGTGGGCGATCAGCCAAAGATGACTCATTATTTGATGAAACACAAATCTTGCCTCACTAGAAATTATATGATGAAAAATCTTAGAAATTAATATGGAGGGGTATTAATGTGAAATAAAATCGTGGGGAGATTAATTAATCAAATTCTAAATAAATTTAATCAAATTAGAATTTATGAAATCAAAATTAATTTTTAAATCAAACTATTGAGTCTTGCATACTTTTGAATGTAGATCAATGGCAAATAAAAACAACCATTTTTCATTGAGATTAATCCTTGAAAAGGAAAAACTAAATGGGAAAATCTTCAATGACTACTTAGGGATATTGAGAATTGTTCACACACATGAGTGCATGCTCTATGTTGTGGAAACACTAGTACCTAATGAATAAACTTTTAATCTTACTACGGAGGAAAGGGAACATCACAAGAAGCATTCCAATGACTCAACAAATGTCAAATGACTTGTGCTTTTCTCCATATAAATGGCCTTGAAGAAAGGGGGTGGATCTACTCTTACAAATGGGACAAGGGATTCTATGACCAATATAGGGGCCTAATGTCATCTATGTCCAATGAACTTATAATAGAATTAGAGAACTACCGTTATGTATCTTCCATAAATAGCAACATCATTTATATTTCATGTTTGTACATATGTGGTTTTAAATTTCATATAAAAAAATAGTTGATGTTCTTTTTCAAAAGATGAGATTTTTTATGGAAACACTGATATGACTTGTGGTCTTTATATTTTGGATCTCGAGACACATATCAATACATTTAAATACTAAAATTTCAAAAATTTATGACTCAAACAATCCTTATCTATGGAATAGTCGTCTAGGCCACATAAAAGAGAAGCACATTCTAGACTCTATACATATGGATAATTAGACCCATTTGATTTTAAATCAATTTAGAAATATGAATTTTGTTCGTTAGCGAATATAAAAAACCACCCTTTGCTAGAAATGGAGGAAGGACAAGTGACTTATTTGACCTCAAACATATTGATGTATGTGGACCTTATAGCACAAATGGAAGAGGTGAGTACGAGTAGTTCAGCAAAATTACTGGTGATCTTAATAGAGTTATCTACGTGTCTCTAATGAAACACAACTCAAAATCCATTGAAAACTTCAAGGAGTTCAAAAATGAAACACAAAGTCAACTTGGAAAAAGAATTAAAGGATATGGATGAGATCAAGGTGCTCAGTACTTGACCTAGGAGATTGGGGCCCTTATGAGGGATCGTGGTATTGTATCACAAAGGACTCCACCTAGAACACCTCAACTTAATGGTGTCCAAGAAAGAAGTAATTGTATCCTATTGGACATGGTATGATTTATGATGTGTATTTCTATTCTTCCAACTTCGTTTTAGGTATATACCCTAGAAACTATAGCATTTACACTTAATTATGTACCTTCTAAATCAGTTCAGAAGACACCATATGAGATAGGAATTTGGAAACACCCCAATATGTATTTTATGAATATTAGGGGATCTAAGATTATGTCAGGAAACATTTCATGCAAATCTTGGACCCAAATATGATAAATGTTATCTTGTTGGATATCCCAAGGAAACTAAGGGACAAAACTTTTACACCCCACCTGACAACAAAGTGTATGTTGCATAACTAATATATTCCTTCAAAAGGAATTTAGTTATAGAGGAAATAATGGGAGGAAAATAGAAGCTGATGTAGTTCAAGTTAATGAAGATAATATTGAACCTATTGGGATTGATAAGAAATAAGAGGAATGACAAACTATTATGGAATCTCAAGTTCCCATGACACATGAACATCAAAAGTTCAATAAGGCATGTCTTGATCTTGAGAGATATGAATTTACCATGAATCTAGAAGATGATGCATTGGTCATTGATGACGATGAAGCATAAAACTACAATGAGGCTATTGTGAGACCATATTTTGAGAAATGTCTATAAGCCATGAGATCTAAGGTGGACTCTATGTATAAAAACTAGGTAAGGACCTTAGTATATCCACTTAAAGGGGTAAAACCCATAGGGTAACGATGAATTATCAAGAATATAACCAACATCGATGGTAATGTTCAAACCTACAAAGTACTCTTAGTGGAGAAATGTTTCAAATAAGTTCAAGGTGTTGAATATGATGAAACCTCTTTGCCAGTTTCAATGATTAAATCCATCAGGATAATTCTTGATATTGTGTTGATCGCGACAAAGCGGTCTGCAAAATGGGGGTTAAATATGTATTCTTTTCCGTGAATTTTCTTAAACATGTGTAAATGACACGATCTAAAGGTTTTATCACTCCAAATGAAGACAAAACGTTCTTTAGTAGGGAAGTATTGCAATAGAGATGGTTACAGAAATAAAAAATCTTGCCATATTACCCATAAACCAATGGATTGTGTCAACAACTATGAACAAGGAGGAAAGTGGAAGGCATATATTTGGTCCTAGAAAAATTCCAATGGAAATCCTTGCAACATTGTGCTTCTTTCCCAAGAATAACCCTGATAACTCCTCGAAGATGGCCTCTTGGTGTTGCACCACAAATCATAGTTGACGGCGTCCTCCTAGCATGATTCCAACAGACTCCATGCCTCTACTTAGTCTAAGCGGATCACTAATAACTCCTGGTCATTCTTCTAGAACTGGTTGGAAGGATTGTCCCTTCGTGTTGTCAACATGCTAGTGTAAACTTTCTCCCTTCTGTGGACAAGATGCCTTTGTCTCCCATGTTACCAAAATATTGAGATGAGGAGTATCTCTATTGAGAGCCTTGGACACCCCCCCCCTTATATTGGAGTGTATGCGATAGGGTTTCCACATAACTTACAACATGATGGGTTGGATTTCATGAATTTTTGGTGGTTTCTAATCACTAGTCAGTTGATTGCATTCCCATTTGGTTGATTAGACACTCTAGTTGATCAATTGGATATTTTACTATTCACAAAGATATTATATTTTGATATGATAATTAATGCACATAATGACATCAGAGGCCATCTTCGAGGAGTTATCTAAAAAGTGATAATTAATGCACATAGGTATCACTTTCATGTAGGTATGTCTAATAAAATGTTTTCTAAAAAGTACCTATGTGTTTGACGTGATATCCATATATCATGACTAATGAGACTCTATCATCAGTCAACACACATTCTAGTCTTATGTATTTCTATTGTCTATATTTCTGCCACAAAGATATCTGACTAAGTACATATAAAGAATGTACATACTCTTATCATAAATATGATCTCATTGTTCAAGTACTCATACTGAAGACATATGTCATCGAGTAAATATTTGTTTAGTCATCTACAATGTTTGTGTCATCATCTCATGACTGTGACTAACATAATATATGAAATAACATTTATTATTATCAAATCAAGTACATGATGCCCCAGTACAATCATCATATGATTGGCTCTCTAGGCATATATACCAGTAGACTCCTACTTTCACGTAGAACCTGTGAGAACCTGTTACACTAAATGAGATTACTCAAAACATAAAATAGAATCAATCACTACTTAATCACATACCCAAAAAAATATGGGCAAATTAAAACTAATTTCAACATCAACACCCTCTCAGAAAAAAATCATCAACACATTGATGTATCTGACTATGTCCAATGTGTAACAATGAAAGGGACACTCTTCTTCATGCTCTGAGGGACTGCCCCCCCCCCCCCCCCCCCAATGTCGAAGTCTGGCAACTGGTGTCACCTGGACTCGGGCGCTTCACTTTGAATGAGAAGGATTGGATTGACCAAGGTATGGATGTTCAACACCTGTCTCACAATCTATGGGTAATTACCTACTAGCACCTGTGGTAGTGTCGCAATAACTTTATCTACCAGCACCACGAGAAACCTACTGCAAGTAAAGCCATCTTCATCAAGCAGCATAACCTCACAATCCAAGATATAGCTACTCAAGTCCATGAGACAGTCATTGAAGTCAACCTCAACCAGAGACAATTCTGAGGCAAATATATCTATGTCTTCACAGACGCTTCATTCCAAATCATCACACATAACACAACCATCAACATTCAAGTTGTTGATGCTAGCGGACTACATATCTTGGGGTTGGGCAGCATTAATAAAGCTACCTCAACCATGGATGCAGAAGCTAAAGCCATCGTGAGAGCCACTGAATTATATAAACAACACCATTGGGACAATGCATATATTCTTTTAGACTCTCTGTGTGTGGTCCGAGCTATTACCGGACTTACCTCTGTCCCTCTTCTAAAACCCTATGCGATGAAGGTGATGAGCCTTGTCCCGTCTAAAAACATCTTCTATATCAGTCGTACCTTCAATGTGCGCGTTGATAGGATTGCAAAGCAATGCCTTGCAACCAGCCAAAACCTTATCTTTATGCAATCTATTCCTAGTAACTATGATTTTATTTCTCCTATAAACATTTCTGAAGCTTTGACTGCACTAGAGAGCAGTATAAATAAATAGACATCTCTAGTCCCCCCCCAAAAAAAAGAAATGTTTCCATAAGTGCTCAACATCTTTCTTGTATCCATACAATGCCAAGAATTTGATAAAAATTGTTCTATCTCCTTATCCACAACATATATACACAGGAGAACAACATTCATATATGCCACAAAAACAATCATTAACATGCTAACAAAAGTTTGATTTATTTGAAACACCATATATAAGCTTTTCCTGCCTGCATATGAGAGTACAGGGATGAATCTACGACACACTAGACATCTAATCAACTTTCTCAAAGATTCATTATTGTAGTTCCTCTTTACTTCCACGGTTTTGTTATTGTAACTGCCAATTACCTAAAAAGATGTGGCGAACCACAAGGGTGAGACCCATGTCCCAGTAAGAGATATAACCTCCAAAAATGCTTATTGATTACAAAATTTTAAATAGTAGATAACTGAGTAGTTGGAGCATTTAAACATCAATTGAACAAATTGAATAGTTTAAGTTTGCTAAATAGATTATGCAAATAATTTTAGCAACAAGTATGATTATCAGTGCATATATAGGTAACAAATAAATCCATTTCTCTTGATAGATATCTACTCAAATTTCATCAAATTGCATAATGAAAGTCATCATCATTAATTTGACTATCATCATATTCCTTGCTAACATCACTAGCAATCTAGTAGCATAAGCATCCCTGACATCATGAATATGTCTAGTAACATAGCATGGCTATCAATATTGGCATCTTAAATAAAGGGAACATATCTATATCATCAGTATAACTAAAATCATAGTACAATTAACTACATAGGTGTGATTAAAACTATAAGCATTTCTAATTACATAGGCATGGCTAGCAATATTCAACATAGTTAGAAGCATCATCTTAACCATCAGTGTCAGTATATTTGACAACATAAGCATGTTTACAACATGAGCAAAACTAAAACATAAGCATATCTATTATCTCTTATTATATTATACATGATCTCAATGAAAAGAAAGAAAACATGGGTTATCATCCAATATGAAGCATTGTGTATAACCCTAAATAGATATGCCACATGGCTATCTTACATCTTTTATTATTCCCTAGGGAAATTGAATGTACCATCCAAAGTCCAACCGACCCATGCAAAGGGATATTCAGTTCCATATAAGATCTAGGAGTGTCAGTATCCTAGTATCTCACCCTCTCAATCAATATGAGTAAAAAGTTAGTGACACATCAGTCAATGCTACCACTACAACGACATATAGTCAAGTTGCTAACAACTAGTCAGCCCTAGGTAGAGGTAACGTCACTAGAGAACATGCTCATGAGTGGTCATTCTATAAGAGGCACCTGTAGTTATATTGATGCCTTTCACATTTCACAATATCCAAGGCATGATCGTAATCATCCTCCATAACATGTAATTGTGGATGACAAGGATATATCCTCAACTTTCCACCTCCACATACTCAACAGTATGTGCTCTGAGTTTTCCTTAGGAATAATCGTTTCACCATCTAGCATGTTTTGACACTAAAGATGGTTATATGGCACAAGGCACTACATGATTAGAGTTTCACTTGATTAGTTATCTCCAATTGGGTGAATTAAGATTGCATCAAACAAGTGGACATACAAACCCTAATTCATATCTAGAAAACATTGCTATATAAAAAATTTAGAAGATATAAAACATATGAGACATAATTTCTCATGTCAACATCACATGGAGGTATTCACCTTCCAATCAAGTGATTAGTCTTATCATCAAATCATCATCACATGATACTATTGTCTTGCCATTCATGAGACTATACTTGTCATCATACTATCTTGTGATATAAATCCTTTTCACAATATCCCAGGGTATCAACCCTTGTCAACATAAGAGGATTACACCTTGTTCAGGGATAAACCATACCTAAAGGTCATTAAGACCATCATACTATTCCCTACAAGATTATCATTATCTTTCCATGACTTATAACAAGGCTCAACAACATCACTTACATATAATACATCAGACAACATAAAATTGCATTAATGAGCTGGGAGATATTCATAAACAATCGTAGCAGGGTTATATTAACATTAAGAATGTTCCTTTATTACATCACCATGCAAGGAATCCAGATATGATTAACCCTTATCATATTCATAATGCTCAGGTTTAGCATAAGAACGTATCAACCATGTGGCTATGATAACCACCAATTAACAAATTACGGTTATGATCATATTAAGGAGATTATTCCACCATCATGCCATCATATAAGAAGGTTATACATGAATACTCATATTTATGTATTTGCATTAGATTTATGTTCAACAAGATAAATTATATTAATATTACTAATCAACACTCATACAAAAAACCTAACTCATGTAATCCCCATTGGATCATGGATGCATAAGGTGAAGTATCACCATCACATTCCATACCATTCTCACATATGGATCCACACATAACTCAAGGTGTAACCATCAAGTCATATCATACTACGGTTCAACCACAAAAAAAAGTACTCCATTATTATATTCATCATTGAAGGGGTTGTTCATAATGAATTACCATCACTTGTTTATGTTTGTGCTAAGTATAACAAAATATAATTCATCATGGTTGCCCGTTAACTCATTATAATTATTATCAATTCTAATCATAGGAGGGAAAAGGTAAGACTACATTATTAAGGTAAACCTCCATTAGGTTGCAACATCACTCAAACCGTACAAACATACCATAAGCATCATCCCAAAACATTGAATTGTTGAGAAGGTAAGACTATTGTTTGTTTACATAAGTAAACACCTTGGATAAACCACCTATCAAGTAATTTAGTTGTTCTCTAGAATGAGTCATAATTTAACCCTATACATCCCTTTATTAACAACATAAACAGTTCCATTGAGAGTAGGGAAAAACCCACAAGCGATTGTTTATTTAAAATAAGTTGTCAATAAATGAGCTTCTTAAGTTGATTTCATAAAGGAAACCATATAAATCACTTTATTAGGACCAAAATATTAAATTAGGCATCATTCCAATTTATTGGGTGAATAATCATTATATCTTAACCATTGGGTCAAGTTGATATATTAAAACCATCAATTGGAGTATAGGTCCAACCATTGCATCAAATGACCCAAGAAACCATTGGTTTAATGCTTAATTGATGATAAAACTGCATGATTAACTCACCATAGGTTGTGAAGACCTAATCGACCATCAATAGTGACCATTAAGTCACCATAGGCTGTGAAGTCCTGATCCACCATCAGTAGTTAGCATTAAGTCACCATAGGTTGTCAGATTAGAACTATATTCATTAATCATCATCAGATCAAGCTAATGTCACCATAGATTGATAGAATCATTAGGGTACTTAGTTGTTGATCATTAAGATTATAATTAATCCAAAACCTGACCGAAGGGGTGAACTTCAATTGACACCCGTGGTCACCACCATCATTTTTCATGAAGAAAATACCATCAGTTGTTGCAATGGTGCCACCATTGGGTCATGTGTTTATAGAAGAAATCATATTTAAACCCTAAAATTGACCATTGGTTGATGGGTGCTTAGCACCACCAGTTGTCAAAACAACCTAATACAAGTCATATTATATCTTAGGAGTAACATACACATGATTACAAATTAATCTAGAGCTGAAATCAGAACAGGAAACATCATAAAAATCGAAATCCAAGTCAAGCATAAGTTTTTAGTGCATGGAGCATCATTTTATAGCTATAAAATGAGCTAGGAAGCTTATGGTAAGAAATAAACATGGGAATTTTTTTAAAAATTTCCTCGAATGATAAGATAAACTGCCAAATAGAAGAAAACTTGAGCAGGTAGGGTAGAAAATCCAAGCATAAGCTCTGAACTCATCCATCTAACACCTTTATCTATCAAAGAAGCAAACCCTAAGCATAAGGAGCAAGAAAGGTAGGGCTTTAGATATTTAGAGAAACTTCTACCATGGAATAAAAGCAAAGGAAACTTGAAAGATAAGGTGAAACTTACTATGTTAGGTCAAGATCACCAAGAAGGAGCTTTAGAAACCCTAAAGGAAGCAAAACAAAACCCTACATGCTTCCACTAAGAAATTCGCCTTCTTCTTCTACCTTGGATAGGTCCTCCATAGCTAAACAGAGAGGGAACGAGGTTCTTAGTAGGAGGGAAGTGGTAGAGGGCAAAACTTTTGTTTGGGAGATTAAAAGTAGATATATAAAGCTTGAAGAATAAGGAAAGAGAAGAAGCATGAGGTGTCTAAAAGCTCTACATGTATCCAAGGCCTTAAACTATTAAGGATATACAAGAAGCCACATAAGTAGTTGACCCACCATCCATGGATACTTTCTTAGCACTAATTTATTGATTTTGCAAGAAAATCAAATAAACCATTTGATTTATAGCTCCTAAAGGTATCTCATCCATAAAGGGGTAAACCCTAAAATACCCTTGAGGAAAACACCTCCAAACAAAGGTTCAACTAGGTTCCTCATGACTCCACAAGCTGAAGAATGATGAGAGAACATCCAAAGAACATAATGAAAGTGATAAATTGCAAGAAAAACTTCTCAATTTGGTAAATTGTAGAAAAGTCCAAAATGTACATAATATTGCATAACTTGCACAAACATTGTTCACATTGGACCAAACTTGAAACTTAATCTTGTCTTATGATTCCAAATCATATCACAAGGTTATGTTATAGTTCTAAAAATTCAATTATGATAATTAAGTTTGTTCAACACTTTTAGCAAGGTCAGGGGTCTCTCAACCATAAACCCCTAACAAGGATTTTGCACCCGAAATCCAAAGTAGAAAAAGATGGATACTTCACATGCACCTCATCCCCAATCTTCCGCATGGTAATTTTCATCTCATGATTATGTCATATTACTCTCATAGAAGTCATATTCTTCTCCCTCAACTTCTGCATGTGTCACCTTGGTTCAATATAGGAACTGTTGTACCACCTGTACAGGTCTGGTAGTACCTTTCAACTTTGGGACTCTACTATCGTCCTAAACTATTCTATCTATTGTATCACACATCACTCAAAGGCCATACTCAGTGGCTCTTATCAAACATAGAACATCATGTATATCTTATCATATGTAACTTTACAAGGTTTCATCTCTATGCTCCTATAATGGTTGTTGTAATTAACAACTCAATGGCATCCCCTAATTTTCAAGAACTATGAGGAATATGTTTTTAGTGGATTCTCCAATCATCTCAATGGTGGATAGACCATCTGTTTGGTTGAAGAATCATACACTTGTCTATAACTATTAACAAGTATAACTTCTCGATTGACATTGTTTGGGGTAGAGCAACGACATTTTCTTCATCTTAGGCTCCTATTGGTTTGGTGTAAGTAATGAGTTCTATGGAACTCATTTTCTGGGAACTCTAGTTCAATTTTTGCAAATTAAGTTCACTTCCATGTGATTAGTTTATTGTAAGTCTATATATGGAAATTATTAAAAATATTTAACTTTTATCGTGTCATATAAATCGGTAAGAATGACAAAGACATAAAAAAGGATCATACTCGTAAAAAATCATAATATTCTTAAATCATAATAACCTCAAAAAATAGTTATGGTGAAGATGTTGTTCATATAAAAATACTTTTTATTGTACAATTATAATCTTAAAAAAAGGTTATGATTAAAATCACATCACAATATTTTTATTTAACTTTGTGTATACAAAGTATTGTAATTATGTCACAATTTCATGTCTTTGTGAATATAATTTTTGGTTCATCATTGTTTAACACGGTGTAGGATATTTTTTTGTTATTTTTATTGGAAACTTTTTATTATATTATTCATTCATGGTTATAGTTAATTATCATTTTCACATCATTTTGTTTAGACATGAAAAATGAAAATATGTTAGGTAAATCACATTATTTTTACATTGTGCGCTCTGTTTCTTTTCTATGATGTTTGTATTTTAATTTTTGCAAATTATATTGGGTGGTTATAATGTAAAACATAGTGTGATTATAGTGTATGATATTTTGTCATATTATGTTATGATTTTAGCAACGAACTATATCCACACATCTAATATTTCTAGTCATAAATATTTTACACATGTCACTTATGATGAATGAAGAGTATAATTGTATAAGAAATGTTGTTAGTTGTCCCAGAACTTGTGTTCTACTCTTTATAAGAGGTAACTCAAGAATTGTGTTTAGTATATAAGTCTGTAACTCACCAAAAGTCACAGAATGCAAGTACCAACACTTACTGCAATCCAATCATGAAAAACTTCTTATGGAACTCCAGTTCATAAGTTTTTCAGACCAGTTACGACAAACCAATCAGAGCCTTATCAAGATTCACATAACATACTTAACGAAGGTATCACAACTACAAGAGGATACTTTGGTCAACAACCAACACATTCTTGCTAGCCTTGTCACACATAAGTATAGTTACTTTAACATTCTTAAGGGTTAGCAAATATGTTGACCATATTACTGACCATCTCTGAAATACCTCGAGATGTCATTATTCAATGCTTGCTACAACATGTAAGACATGACCCGAACACTCTGTTCCTCCTATTCATAAATTCTATTGGAACATTGGTTAGTCTAAAGGACATAACCCTAAACTCACCATGGTCATGTAACTTATGTCATCCATTCTAACTCATATGTCTACTGATCAACAAACCATCTTACCTTGATAGTGGTTGTAACATCCCTGACCTGGATTAAGGCTTAACCCTAGAGGTTTTTCTTAAGTAAGTCATTTATATTCTTGTTCTTATCCTTTGAAAAGTAATCAAGGCTCAAGAGGAACTTATGTTTGAATTTTAGTCCTTTTTGAATAATTTTAAAACAATGTTTTGTCTATTTTGGACTAAAGTGCAAATTTCCCAAGTTGAGGGGTTAACTTGCAAAATGAACAGGATAAAATGTTCCTCAAGTGTTGAAGCTTCATAAGAATGAGAATTATGCAGAGGTATGGATTGTGGTAGCCTCAACACCAAGAAAGAGCTTGTTGAGCAATGTTTATGCATTAAAACCTAGTGTTGGTGTAATGTGCAATTTACCCAAAACCTAGGGTTCAATATGCAAAATACCACTTCTATAAAGTCCCTAATGTTTCTTGGTATCAATTAGAGACAAGAAAATTATAGGGGCGTCTCATTTTAATCATTTTGGAGGAAAGAGAATCTTGATATTAAAATAATCAAGATTTAAGCATAATTGAAACCCTGATTCAATTTAATGCAAAAATAATTATATTAATGGGAGTGTCCTTCAACCAAAAATGTGATGGTTGAATTTGAATAAGTGTGGAAGTACTTGTCCCTTTCAAAGTCCACGAAATATCTAAAGTGAGTGGAGATCCCACTCACATTAGTAAAAGAAAAAGTAATATCCACTCAATTTTGGATATTATTATAATGGTTAAGGTGCTTAATTTGCTTTCTTTTAATTCATGGATAATGAAGAGGAATTAGAAGGTGGGGAAGATGGATTTGCATGCAAGGAATTGAGGGGGAGAGGTGGCACCAATTTTGGGAATTAAAGGATTATTATATAACTTTCTCTCTCATTGAAATTCCCTTACATATATCCCATTTTTCATCCACATGAAAGGCTTTTTTGACTGTTACTTCTTTCCTTGCTTTGGCAGTGCACAAGGGAGCTTAGTAGCAACAGGAGGACGTGCCCCAACCTCTAGGTTAGCTCCATAGTCATCTTCAACCTTGATTTCATGGTGGAACTCGAAATTCAATGCTTAATTTCTTGTTTTCTTCATTCAATCTTCAACCCTAGCCATTCATTTCACTCAAAGACTTAAGGACGAGCCTTGTGAAGTTGAGGAAGTTTCATTCACCATTGAGGACTTGAAGTTTGAATCTTGGATTCCATTTTGAAGTTGGGTTATATAAATTGAACCCTTAAATGTTATTATCGATTTCCTTTCTCTTACATATGTTGAATCTTTCTTCATTCTCGAAATTCCTTTTGATTGATTGTTGAAATCACCACAAGAATCCCTAAAAATTTCGAAGGTATGAATCTTGAAGATGATGATGTCATCTTAAGCACTCGCCTTAATAATATCTTGTGCAAACGGTTTCATAATTGAGTCCAATCGGTCTCAAGACCAATTGAGACCAAACGGTCTCAAGATCGTTTGGGATCAAGTGGTCCCAAACCGTTTGAAGGTCAAAGGCTGAGGTAGTTGGATGTTCATCCAATGGTTCTAATTAAATGATTTATAATAGTCCCAATGATGGAGAATCCACCAATTGCAAACCCTAATCGGGTAGAGTGGTTGAGACCCTAGTTGATAATTTGATTTTTGGGTTGTCTTGGCCCAAACGGTCTCAAGACCGTTTGGAGGCCAAACGGTCTTCAAACCATTTGAAGACCAAATGGTCTCAAGACCGTTTGAGATAAAGAGATGTCATAAGTTGGATGATGATCCAATGGTCTCAATTTGATGGTTCAAATAGTTTCATCAAACTGAATGTTTATGTTGACCGTATGGAAGAGTTGACCGATTGGAGGTCTATAGCGTTTCAAACCATTCGAGGCGTTGATTCCAAACCATTTGGTCATGTTGACCGTATGAAGGTGTTGACCATATGGAGGTGTTGACCGTTTGGGATTAAACAATCTCAAACCATTTGAGGTTCAATCGATCTCAATGTTGGATTGTCCATTCGGTTTCAAAACAATTGATGAGCATTCGGTTTCAAGACCGAATGGATGAAATTAGTCTCAAGACTGAATGGTGGTCAAGCACCTCAAGACTTAATGGAGATCAATCATTTTAAGACTAAATGGAGGTAAAGCACCTCAAGACCAAATGGAGGTCAAGCACCTCAAGACCGAATGGAGGTCAAGCACCTCAAGACCGAATGGAGGACAAGCACCTCAAGACCGAATGGAGGTCAAGCACCTCAAGACCGAATGGAGGTCAAGTACCCCAAGATCGTTTGAAGGATCTTGATAAATACAATATGTAATTAGGGTATCATCCTTGATAAAGAGATCATGAAACCCTAATTGAGTAGATTGATGAGCCTAACCCTAATTTAGGGAAATGGTACATGAAACCCTAATCTAGGGTAATAATGCAACCCTAATCTAGGGTATTGATATAAGAAAATCCCAATGCACGGTAATATAATGGTGAAACCCTAATTAAGGGTGATGTGATGTGAAACCCTAATTAGGGGTGATATCATGTAAAACCCTAATTAAGGGTGATGTCATGTGAAACCTTAATCAAGGGTAATATAATGTGAAACCCTAATTAAGGGTGAAGACATGTGAAACCCTAATCGAGGGTGATGTCATGTGAAACCCTAATCAAGGGTGGTGTAATTAAGGGTGAAGACATGTGAAACCCTAATAAAGGGTGATGTCATGTGAAACCCTAATCAAGGGTGAAGTCATGTGAAACCCTAATCAAGGGTAATGTCATGTGAAACCCTAATCAAGGGTGATGTCATTAAGGGTAAAGTCATATGAAACCCTAATCAAGGGTGCTGTCAAGTGAAACCCTAATACATAGATGTGATGGGAACTCTAATTCTAGGGTGATGCTATATAATTTTATATGAAAACCTAATATGAAATCTTAACCCTGATATAGGGTAAAGGTATGTGAAGCCCTAATTTTGGGTTATAGAGCATGGAACTCTAATCTTGGGCAATATGATGATAAACTATAACCCTAACTTTGGGTTGAGTTGAGAAACCCTAATTTCAAATAATGCTATGTGAAACCCATATATGGGGAGATGTTATGTGAACCCTAATTTATAAAGATAGAAAACCCTATTCCTAATAATGGAATAGTGACTAATATATTGATAAGTGAAATACCTAAAGAGGTTGATAATGGATATCTTTATATCAATAATTCCTTAATTCAAGATGAGTCCATATCATTGATACTGGTTGCATGTTTGAAATAAATGACTCATGATCAATACATTTCTTGATAAATGTGATGAACTGGTGCATAAAATATTAGGATGGGAGATACCCTTATATAAGATAAGTTGATGAAATTAAGATAAAGGTGATGAGGGAAGTGATACATCAAGACATGATAGATATCACTTCCAGCACCTCAAGATTGATACAACTTGATGTATTCTAAATCCAATATACTTGGATGAGTAACACATGAAGTGTGTCATGTCAATTGTTACATGGAGATGTAATGCACTTTGATAAGTTTAGGCTAACATACCTTATGAAAAGGTTAATCCAAGCTAATAAAGTATGATGTGATGATATTCAGGTATAGTTGAGAGAGGAACTCATATTTTGTGTTGATAATTCATTTAATGATAAATGATGAATAAATAAGTATGATTGGATACTTATGTTATCAATTTTGGCTCCTAGCCGTGTGGAGCAATGAATTAGGGCTTGATCATTAATAATATGATCTTGTGAACCTAAATGATTAATTATGGAAAACCCTAATTCCTATGAATGGTGATGATAGGTAAGAGAAATCCTAACCCAAAATAAGGGAATAGTGATGTTACTCTTACATTACATAGTGCTGATATGTAATTCATATAACTGTTATTATGTAATGATCATACATGAGATCATGAGATGATGAGCATAGACATGTATGAGCTATGATGAGTTAATTATTAAATGATTTATGGGCCTTGTTAGCCATTATATGTATTATTGCCTAGTAAGAGGTAACAAGAGACTAAATGGGCTTTGAGAGCCATGTGAGATACTTGTGCAACAAATATCATGTTTACCTTTGTCAGATTACCTGAAGGTATTATTTACCTAATAAGTGGTAACAAGTGTTCTTTGATGAACTGAGGGTTTGAATACCCATATTCCATAATCATGATGATGAGATGTTGAGGGATGAGAATGCCATGATGTGATAAGGGATTAAGATCCCAATGTTCTATAAAGTTTTGAAAAGTACTTGATAGATGAATTATACTTTTCTTTGTAGCATTTGTCATAATAATGTTTGAGAAATTGACTCATGCTAAAAGAATACAGTAATGCATATAATTAATCAAGTGAATTCTTATCATGTAGTGCCCTGTCCATATAACCATCAATGTCAGAATTTGCTAGATGGTGAAATGGGTTGCTCTGCGGCATAACCCCGAATGCATATTTTTGAATATGTGGGGGTGATGGGCAAAAATATCCCTACGCCATAATGGAGGAATTGATGTGAGATAAAAATTAAATCTCTCAATCCTTCATTATATATGTTGGGGTGTATGTATCACTAATCCCCCGATAATGGGATAGATGTATCACGAATCTCCCGATAATATTAATGTCAGAGCGATGTGAGATAAACATGAGATCTCTCGATTGCGAAGATAGTACATCCGCCACTATACTCTATAGAGAAGTTGCCAGTATACCCTAGAAGCTATTTAGTAGAGACACAAGATGTCCTGCATTAAATCTCGTACTGACCGAGATAAGGGAGGTCATGGCAGCCGACTCTTCCATTGACCTTGTATGGCACCGATTTCGACTTCATAATGGTCGGTGGGAGTATGAGCAGTATACCTCATCTCCTCAGGGCATAAGTGTGATTGTAAAATGTAATCAGCCGTATAGCCTATTTGCTTAAGGATTGAATATGAAAATCATTGGTTGATGTTACATTTCTTTATGCATCTTTAGTTAATATATGATATATTTATGTTTCCTTGCATTCCTTGAAAAGTAGATAGATGATGTATAATTCTATCATGGATATATGCAATGTTCTCCTTAAGAAAGGAGATTATCCTATTTTATTCATACAATGATTAATATTGTTGTTAATATAAAAGAACTCCTGCTCAGTTTTATTCTATCAATCTGCAATAATAATGTTTCTGGCAGAGAGTTATATCTCTCACTGGGACAATTTTAAATTGTCTCACCCCCGTGGGATCCAACTTCTTTTTAGGTAAACACAGAAGAAGAGGCAAAAACCCTATAGTAGGGGGAGAGCTGCAACAGCAACTGGGACAGTTGTAATACTCCAGGTGGAGGCTCTAGATGTCATGTTTTGTGTAGAAAGTCCTATGTGTCATCTATGTACTCTTAGGTCCTCGGAGTCAGTAGATAGTGCTTTTATCATCAATCTGAGATTTTGGCTGGAACGCCTCGAGGTTTTATGTTGCTTATGTATAGTTTGGCAAAGCAACTGTTGTATGTAATCCTCGAGAAGGCATGGTACAAGACATGTACTTGTCAACCAGAATGTGATTGAATTACTTTGGTTCTTTTGGAAAGAGTTTTCTAATGTATGGATCTATTTGTAAAAGGTTTTAATTTTTAGTGATTTTTAGTAATTCGTTGTTAATGATCGCTTCTGCTTAGTTAATAACATTTTGTTCGAACGGTGCATCACAGTGGTCTTGCCAAACTACCACTGAATCATAAACAACATTATAGAATAACTTTTGTTTTTCCTTCCAAACAACATTTAGAGAGTCATCATCAACTCTCTCTCTCTCTCTCTCTAAGAGAGAGGAATACTAGGATTTTTCAGTTAATAAACATCTCTAACCTTCACATACTTCCCATACTATTAATACATCTTGGATACTACAATTCATTTCCTTAGTTTCCACCTCATGTGCTATAAGGAACTCACAATCTTATCTGATCTACTTTTACCAACATAACAAATCTCAAGACATATGAGGGGATTCTTCCAAATTATTGTAAGGCTCAAAAGCAAACTCATCACAAACTTTAAGATCTTGGAACCATAGTATGAGAAACCTCATTCTATAATAAGCTATCCACCCTCATGTTTACAACGAATCCACATATAACACGTGGCAATGTTCCACTTGAAAGTTGTTCCCTAGAAAGAAAACACATAAAGGGAAACACACTTCCCACATCATAGAAGCATTGTTCAAGGGTCATTAGAAAAATGGTAACCAATTCTATTATCGTTATGCAGGTCACAACTTCTTATGTATCATTTTACCTTTTTCATTTTGGGTTCCTTGCCATTAGCATAGAAATCATCATGATTAACATACCTCATTACTCATTCCATGATGACTATTTATCACACTTTGGTATGTTTTCTTATTGTATTATGTTTATCAACCACTTATCGATAAGTAAAATATCATATTCCACATTTTCTTCATTAAACATGGATCATCTCCCTTAATTTCTTTCACATGCCATGCTGATTTTAGATTAACACTTTCTTACACACATAGATTGGTCTAAGATTTACTCAGGTTCCACCTCATTCCTTTGTCATTGTTCTCATTCATCTTATCATTTTATACTTATTATATGAGTTCTATCCATCTTATGTGGATTTCATACCTTGATTCACTTTATAAGCACAAACTTATCTGTCTTTTGCTTTATTATCTTCTTGAATCACATCTTCAAGAAATCCTCTTTTTCTTATTTGTATTTGGACTTAGATTTCACGGTGTTGTATCTTTCTCTTATAGTTACCAAGCATTCAAGTTTTGATATATAATTATGTAATTCTCATCTTCTCTTAATGTAATATTGAGTTAGCTACACCATGATTTCTGATTCATTGTGTTCTTTAGATTGTCTCAAATGACTACTTGAGCAGAGTAATGAGAAAGATAACACTCTAAGTGTTCCATTCGTACCTTTTCTTCAATAATTGAATACATGGTCAGGGCATCCAAGTGTTGAGTTTAGGTAGTATACACTATATTTTCATGTCATGTTTCTTACTTAAACATCATCCTAGTCCTAAGTCCTAGTGTCCATGTAGACTCAATGAACCTAAAGATCTAATACCAACTTGTAAGAACTTGTTACACTAAATGAGATTAATCAAAACAAAAAACACAATCAATCACTACTTAATCACATACAGAAAAAAATATAGGTAAATTAAAACCAATTTCAACATCAACACCCACTCAGAAATGTTTGTGTTACAACCTCAATTTTTACATATGTTTTCATAATTGAAATGTCATTGTTATATGAACATAGACTTGAATTGAGAAGGTTGTGTGCTTTGCTTGACAGAATGGGTTTCTTTGCAATTTTCCCCTTTGATATGAATTTCGTGATTTCTACTGTTATGTTAATCCAATAATGGATATAAGAAAAAATTGAAAACAATATTGAGCGATGAAACCTAGGGGTCGTCGGGGGTCTGGCGGTGCAGGAGGCAACAGGGTGAATCCTAATCCCGAAGTGGATCACAGAGGAGGAAGTTCGATTTCGGGAGACATTGAGGCGATGCCTTGCAGAGAGGAAAACACGATGCATGCCTACCAAACTCAGGGAAAGGCTCCGATGAGCGGCGTTGTGACATATGAACTAGGCGGATGGTGCAGAGATGAAGCTGATAGGATTTGTGATGCATCAAAGGCATCCAAAGAAACACGAAGAGCTACGTCCGAAGAAGGAGGTGTGGGGGAAGATGGTATCGTCCCGGGACCAGTGAATGGATCGGGCGTTGCAAATCACAAGGAACAAACGCCAAAAATGTTCAGTGATATGGTTAGCGGAGTCACACCCCAAGGAGGCAGTGACCAGTTCTTGGAAAAATTGTTTGAGGAAGGGTTATCTGTAGGTGAGGCCACGCTGGGGGAGGTGGACAATAGACCTGCCATCTCGATTGTCCACGCAGCCGAAGAACGACTAGCAAAGCCATGGAAATTTGCTGTTTTGGTCAGGCTATTAGGCGCTGACATAGGGTATATGACTCTCAGAGACCGCCTAAAACTAATGTGGAAGATCACTGGTCATTTTAACATGTATGAGATGGAATTAGGCCACTCCGTGATTCAATTATCTTGTCGTAGGGATTTTGACGAAGCTCTGATAGGTGGTCCCTGGAATATTTTTGGCATGAACCTTCTTGTGTGGGAATGGTATCCTACGTTCAAACCTAAGCAGGAATATCCCGATTTAATCATCTCATGGATGTGCATATTGGACCTGCCCTTGCACTTATATGTTTCAACCATATTCGACTATATAGGCCTAGCGTTGGGGAGACTGATTAAAGTAGACATCCACACTATGAGTAGAACGAGGAGAAAATTTGCTCGGCTGGCTATTGAACTGAATACTAAGAAGGAACACATTCCTTTCATCTTTATCAGTGGAGTAGAGTATGCAATCGAATACGAAGGAATGCCCAGGAGGTGTGATATATGCGGAGAAGATAGTCACATATCCAAGGAATGTGATCTTCTACCCCAGCAGAGCATGGATGACAGTGCCTTTTAGGAGCATCATGAAGGCAGAGGGAACAGAAAGCAACAATCCAACCAATAAAATGAGTGGCAGGTACAAAAATGCAGGGGAAGTGGGAGGAATAATTCACGGAAACAAAAACCTCCAAACGAAGCAAGGGACCAGAACAAGTTTGAAATACTTGAAGACGAGATGGAAGAACAAACTGAAGAGGCACCAATAGCTGAGGAAGCTGATGAACCTACTGCAGCCTATGATCAACAGAGGAAGTCCACCAAAGTCTGGAGAAAGAAGAAGAATAGTTCCAATAACGAGGTTAACAAGGAAGGAAACTGTGAAGTCTTGAAGAACATCACAAACATTGCGAAAATAGGAAACACAAAGAAGAACCAGTCTAAGACAGACCATATTGTTGCTACACCAGATATCAATGAGGTGATTGAAGTTATAGCTGTAGAAGATGGGGGAAAAGAGGAGGTGATGGCTGAAGTTCAGAAGACGGTAGAGGAGGATTCTAACCGTAAAATGCCTACAACTATACAGGACATTAACGAAGCCCTATCTTGCATTCATATGGGTGGCGAAGGAAGAAAATCTAAAGGAAGTGGGTCAAAAATGAAATGGAAATGTTTAGCCTTACACCTAATTCCGCAAGAGTCCGGAAGGAACATGTCACGCAGAAAAGATCCAGGAAGTTCAATTACTGTGCCTCTGGATAAAGAAGATAATAGAAACAACAGCCAAGAAATCACTGACAGCTTGAATGAGGAAGTATGTCCTGAGAAGGACAAAGAGAATGTGGATCCAGAGGGTGATATTTTAAGCAAAGAACCCCCATCTTCTTCTTAATGATGCTGGACATCCTATGTTGGAACATTAGGGGGGTAGGTAAAAAGAACACGCAGCTGAACCTCAAAGAGTTAATGTTTGTTTATAAACCGAAGATTGTTACTTTGGTGGAACCATGGCTTAGCGGCACTAGAGATACTAACACTATTAAGAAGTTGGGGTTTGATCGTTCTTTCAGGGTGGAAGCTTAAGGCTTCACAGGTGGCATATGGGTTCGTTGGAGGGATCATGAATGTACGGTGCAAATTCTCAACTGCCATAGACAGTTTGTTACCTGTTCCATAAACAATTCTACAATCATAACTTTTGTTTATGTGAATCCGCACATCAATATCAAAAAGCTGTTCTGGAAGCATATCATTAAGATGGGAGAGACTTATGATCGACCGTGGTTAGTGTTGGGTGATTTCAACACTACATGCTATCCTCATGAGAAGACGGGAAGTAAACATTACAACCATTCTGAAGCAGCCTTGTTCCAAGAAAGCTTGATTGCTGCTGGACTGAGCGACCTTGGTTTTTCCGGTCCTAAGTTCACGTTTAAACGAGGGATTCTTCAACAAAGATTGGATCGAGCTGTTGCTAACAAAGAATTCTTACAAAAGTATCCTAACTATCATGTAGAACATCTTCCACGTCTCCGATCCGATCACAGCCCCTTGTTAGTGAGAAACAATGGTCTGTCTCGGGGACCTAGGCGGTTCATAGACAAAGCTAGCTGGGCACGAGATGAGAGTTTCAAGATGATGCTCGCAAAGAAGTGGAAAGATGAGGAGGGTTTTTATGAAGCCCTAGAGCTATCCAAGGATGATATGTCTAATTTGGATAGAACCCATGACAACACTAAAAGGAAGTTGAAGACTAAAATCTTGCGAAATATTGACAAACTCGAGAAGGAACTCGCTGAAAATTACAATCCTATAACGGATGGTATATGCACAGACATGAAGGCCACGTTAGACAGGATTTTAATCGAAGAAGAGGAGGAATGGAGACTCAAGAGTCATATAGACTGGTTGTGGAATGGTTATTGTAATACAAAATTTTATAGTGCTTATGTAAAACAAAGACGTAGGTCCAATACCATTACCATGCTCAAGAACAACAATGGTTGTTGGGTCCATGACGAAGCCGACATTGTTGAAGTGGTGTGCAATCACATCAAAAATCTGCTGTCCACTATAGGTACTTCTGACGTTGGGGCGATGAGGCAAGTTCCAATTGAGTTTAGGAAACTCTCATGGGCACAATCATATCTGGTTTCGAGAGAGCCAACTGAAGAGGAATGTCATACGATCATGAAAGCTATGAATCCTTATAAAGCCAATGGTCCTAATGGGATCAACGGTTTGTTTCTTCTGAGTCATTGGGACACTATCAAGAAGTCGGTTGTTTCCACTGCTAAGGGGGCCCTTGCAGGTGATCCTCTTAGTAATGAGATGTGCAGGTACTCTATCATGCTTATTTCTAAGGTCCCGAATCCTACTAGTTGTGACCAGCTAAGGACGATTTCGTTGAATAATTTCTGCCTAAAGCTAATATCCAAAGTGGTTGTCGAGAGACTTAAGATACATTTACCTACTTGGGTTTCTGGCGCGCAAAGCGCTTTTGTGCCCGAACGTCATATTACTGATAACATTGTGGTTGCTCAGGAAGTCATCTATATGATGCGAAAGAAGACTGCAGCCAAAATTATGGCTATTAAAATTGACCTTGCTAAGGCATATGACAAATTATCTTGGGACTTTATTGTAGATACTATCCAAAAGATTGGTTTACCGGCGAGGATTATAGCCTACATTATGAATTCGATTCGCACTGGAGAGTGCTCTATTCTGTGGAACGGTAAAGGTAGTGCGCCGTTCAAGGCTAGCCGAGGGCTCCGGCAAGGTGATCCATTTTCGCCTTACATTTTTGTACTGTGTATAGAATGGCTCAACCAACTCATTCTGAGATGTGTGGCAGAGGGCAAGTGGAATCCTGTTAAACTAGGGTGTAAAGGAGGTAATATATCCCATTTTTGTTTTGCGGATGATCTAATCATGTTTGGTGAAGCAACGATGGACCAAATGAGGCATATCAAACATTGTTTCAGTCTGTTCGAGAAAGCTTTGAGACAGACGATTTCTATTTCCAAAACTCAAGTTTTCTATGCAGTGAGTGTCCCTCAATCGACCAGGCAGAGAATAAATCGGATAGGAAAATTTAAAGAAACTGATGACCTTGGAAGGTATCTTGGTGTACCGATTATCCACAAGAGGGTTACGAAGGAAACTTATTTTGACATTCTAAAGAGAATTGACTCTAGAATCAATGGTTGGGTTGCTAAATGTTTATCCTTAGCTGGAAGAAGCTTCCTTGAAAAGTCTGTGTTGGAAGCGATCCCTACTTATACTATGTAAACGGTGGCCTTGCCACTAGGTTTATGTGATCGTGTTGATTGATGCATCTGGAGATTTTTGTGGGGAGGAGGACACAAAGATAATCCGATGTCGTTGGTTTCCTGGAACAAACACTACTACAGAAATGGCTTATGAAGTCACTTTCCAGGCGTCGGTTATTAACTAAGTACCGACGCCTAAAACCTACAGCGTCGATTTAAAACACAAACCGACATATATCGGATAGGAGTGGCCAGACACGGGTATCACTTTCTATTTAGCGTCGGTTCCAGAATAAACAAGCGACGCCTATAAACACCCGCCAAATCCAATTTATCCAACGAAAAAAATTAGGTCCAAAATTTAACTAACAGCGTCGGTTATTAAATACATAACCGACGATGAAAACCTTTTCACGCGGGACATTTTTATCATCGGTTATATTCCCAAAACCGACGCCAATTTGTTTACCCGTGCTGTCCGCGCCAAAATGTTTACACCCCTATGGCGTCGGTTTTTTCTTAGTGACCGATGCTGTTATGTTTTAGCATCGGTTTGTTAAAGAACCGACGCTTAAGGTTAACTTACCTGCACCCGCTCGAGGGACTCTTCCCCTTTCTCTATTTCATTCATGATTCTTCAGTTCGCGTAACTATGTTCGGCGATTTCTTCTCTACTGGTGCCGCCGCCGCTCGATTGCTTCTCTGCTGCTGCCACCATCGCTCACTGCTCGTCTCCTCTCCTCACCTCGCCGCCTCCCCCGCCGGTGGCTGCATTGGTCGCCCGTCTGCTCCTATCCTCTCCTGCTAGGTCTCTGCTCCTGGTCGCCCGCTCACCGCCGCCGCCCGTTTGTTGCTTGCTGCTCCGAAAACCCACCCTCTCGCTCACTACCGCCGCCGCCCTCTTTCCTGCTCGCTGCTCCTATAGGTATATCCTTTTCCTCCTCTTCTCCGCCATGTTGTGAAATCGCAGGTTGGCACGGCCATGCTGGGCAGCACGGCCGTGTTGGTAGCACAGTCGTGCTGCGTAGCACGGCCGTGGTGGCTGATTTTGTGCTATATTGCTCAATTATGTATGTATATTTGTGTATTTACTATTTTGTGCTTGCATATATTTGTGTTTAGGGTTTAGGGTCACATGTGGGTCTTCTATTTATAAATTGATTATGTGACCCTAATTAATACATTATAACAGAATTGAATCATGTATTTGTGTTGTTGTAGGTGTTGTTGACTTACTGTTCAAATCTTTGATATATGGAATCATGGTTTATTTACTGTTTATTATTTACTGACAAGCATGATTAAATGATGTTACACAAAACTTAGGATATGAATGATGAAACTAGGATTGTAGGTATAAGAATGACAACACATGTATTTGTTGGCCTAGAAACACCTAATCTCACTTAGGATGTAAGTGTATAATGTGTATTGGGTTTTCTAGAAAATTTTGGTAGAATTTCCCCGTTTGTTCTCTAAGTACATATGTACTTAGAGAACAACAGGGAAATGCTGCCAAAATTTTCTCGAAAACCCAATACACATTATACACTTACTAGTGAGATTAGGTGTTCAAGAACGGGATAGGTGGTACACATTTATTATATATAAGAATGACAGCACATGTATTTTTTGGCCTAGAAACCCATCCAAGATATACTCATTAGGAGTAAATCTAGGATAGTCCCCAGTTTGGGACTGTTGTTGAACACCTAATCTCACTTAGGATGTAAGTGTATAATGTGTATTTGGTTTTCAAGAAAATTTTGACAGCATTTCCCCGTTTGTTCTATAAGTACATATGTACATAGAGAACAGTGGGGAAATGCTGCCAAAATTTTCTTGAAAACCCAATACACATTATACACTTACCAGTGAGATTAGGTGTTCAAGAATGGGATAGGTGGTACACATTTATTATATATAAGAATGACAACACATGTATTTGTTGGCCTAAAGTTTTAACCATGCAAAAACTCTAATCTGTTAACCCTAGACCCTAATCTTGTTGTAATGTATATTTGATTTGTCTTTGATCATAGAATGGATAGATCATGGATGTCCATTCGCAATCGTTGCACTCCAGAGTTTATTTCTGGTCTTGACTAGTTTATTAGATTTGCCGAGGAACATAGGAAAAAACCTGGAGATAGGTTCTACTGTCCATGTAGGCATTGTGGTAACAACTTGAAAGTCAACACTGGTGATGAAATCAAAAGTCATGTCATGTGCAACGGGATTATACAAGGTTATACAGAATTACTTTACAATGTGAATGTGAATTTTCATATGGCTGAGCATTCTCCTGATGACCGTGCTGATGATTACCGTGAGGGTGAGGACATCAATGCGCCGCCTCACAATGTAAGTTTTAAAAATATATCATATTTTTATATCTATATGTCCATTTATAGTTATATCTTGTAAATGTGTTTATTTTGTCAAATTTTGGGTTGATGATGCACATGTACCATCTGAAGCACTTGAGGCACTTGATCAAAAACACCAAAAAGTTGACAAGAGAAGGGGCATTACTATGATGAAGAAGTTAATAGGGAAAAAGGGCAATGGACCCAAACTTGTTGTGGATTTTGATAATGCAGGAAATGCATCTAGTGTGAATTGCAATTCATTTGTTTCATATCTTGGGTATGTTACTCGTAGACATTGCGGCTGTAAGATAGATTCTTGGCATAAAGCTTCTAAGGAGAAGAAAGACGTAATATGGAAGGATTTATGCATGAGTTATTATTAATTTGCAATTCTATTTTGTAGATTACTAATTTTTTGGATACTAGTTAATAACAATTCTAATTTGTAGAGTATATTTGAATTGGATGAAAAGCTGCATCGTAAATGCGTGATGCAACGTTGTGGGAGAGTCCTAAGGAACTATAGGACAAATCTCACCCGAGAATACATAAAAGAAGCTGACAAGAGGAAGAAGACAGCCACTGAACAGTGGAAATTCCTGGACAAAGAAGAATGGGACGCGTTTGTTGCTTCAAGACAAATTGATGAATTCAAGGTATTAGGTGTCAGTCCTAATCTCATTAATATATGTTGTATTCACCTATTCAAGATTAACATTTACTGTTACTAACCAAATCATTAATGTGCATACTAACTAGGCCCTCAGTATGGCACAAAGATCAAGGCGTGCATTGAATGTGCATGACCACACAATGGGTCCAAAGGGGTATGCAGACATTCGCCAAAGACTACAGTCTGAGGCTACTGCTCAGTCTGCTGCTACTCAGGAGTCCTCCAGTATAGGTAGCACACCTCTACCTCGCCATGATGTCTGGATATCTGGGAGGCAAAATAAGAAGGGAGAAATAAGGAAGCCCACAACTGCTGAGGCGGCTGCAAAAATGGTAAAATACAACTCTTACAACAATCGTTTGAATATTGATTATTTTTGGTGTTTACTTAATTACAAATTTTTGTTTTGGTGATTAGCGGGAGCTGCACGAGCTGAGGAAACAAGGCAAGTTCATCCCTGAGGGCACACGGGATGAATTGACAGTTGCTCTGGGTAACCCAGAGCATCCTGGACGTGTTAGGGCTGCAGGCGCTGGTGTGGGCATCAAAGCTTTTTTTGGGCCATCCCAGCGCAAACATATCCCAAAAGTGGGACTTTCAAAAGAAGAGGTAACATATTTTTTCCTTGTAGTTGTTACTGTAAAAGTGAATTCAATAATTAGAATTTGACGTTTCTTTTATCCATGTATAGGTAGATAAGATATTTGATAGGAAACTCGAAGAAGCAATGAAAAAGTGGCAGGCATCTCAGACTGCCACTTACCAGACAGTACCTATGGTGTCTCCTACTGTAGGCTCTACTCCTACTGCAGAGGTTGGGAGTAATCCTGTAGACCCACCACCTTGCAAATCCGCTGTAAGTATTTTTATGACATAGTAACTATTTTTTTAATTCAAGATGATATGTTTTCAAGATGATATGTATATATGAAATTGTAGTCGTTTCAAAAAAAGATGATATGTATATATGTATATAACATTCTTTACACAAATTATTTGTAGGGGTTGAAGCCATGCCATCTAAAAGTTAATGAATATGTCATTGCAGAGGCGTCGGCTTACCCATCCCTCCCAGGGGAAATGTTTCACGGGTCTCCATTACCAGCTGGTTGGATTCCTGTGAGCCCGTTACATATATTCCCCAAGTGGATGGATCTTCCATTGCCATATGCCCACCCAGATTGTGAAACGCTTGGTGAGGCAGAAGGCGGAGTGATATTGTGGCTAAAAGCGGATGTGATCTTTACTGAAATTGTGTAACGCCTGGGACGACTGCCCAAGGCTCTAGTAGGGTTTCAAGAATGATGATTGGCCCCACAAACCACCACTAGCCTTAACTGCGCACTTTGTCCACACTGACGCGCAAGCCAGGATCAACTTCCCGACTGGTCACCCATCCTAGTACTACTCCAAGTTGAGCACGCTTAACTATGGAGTTCTTTAGTGATGGGCTCCCGGAAAAGGAGGTGCACCTTGGTGATATGGGTAGTCCAATCATTCCTTTTAGGATCATGTTATCCTAGGCCTCAAACCATGGGATGTTACAATCTCCCCCACTTAGACTCTTGACGTCCTCGTCAAGGCTCAACTATATGGCCTCATAATCTGACCCCATTTCAGTGCAGACCCACAATGGCCCATGGACACCCAGCTCCCATCCACGGCTACCAGCGCAAGGGCAGCTCCATCTTGTCTTTACGGATAGCCCTTTCCAACTTGCCTGGACCGCACGGCTCAAGACTGGCATGCCACATGCCCATGTGGGCCCCACCTACTGGAGGGGTTATGGCTCTGATACCATTTGTAACGCCTGGGCCCACTGCCCTAGGCTCTAGTAGAGTTTCAGGAATGACGACTGGCCCCACAAACCACCACTAGCCTTAACTGCGCACTTTGTCCACACTGACGCGCAAGCCAGGATCAACTTCCCGACTGGTCACCCATCCTAGTACTACTCCAAGCTGAGCACGCTAACTATGGAGTTCTTTAGTGATGGGCTCCCGGAAAAGGAGGTGCACCTTGGTGATATGGGTAGTCCAATCATTCCTTTTAAGATCATGTTATCCTAGGCCTCAAACCATGGGATGTTACAAATTGTATGGTAAATTTACATTACGTTAAATTGTTAGTGTGTGTATATGATGTCAGTTGATCTGAAATTATTATATATATACAGGTTAAAAAGCAGACACCCACAACATCTAGGCATCCACTTCCACCTCCTACATTACCCAGTTGGGTTCCACAGGACCTACCTGTCCCGTTAGGTCCTAACTGTAGGGGTATGGCAATATGGTTAGGCGAACATGATATAAATTGCCCTATAACTATTTCTATAGATTCAGATGTTGCAGGTCAATCATACGAAAGCAAACTATTTATACAAGATATTTTGGAGTTGTTTCGATATGATTGTCTAAATACATCTGTGATAGAGCTATGGATAAGGTGAGATCTTCTTTATACATCCATATACCTTGTGTAGGATCTGGTGATCTGGTTTCTTATTTATTAATGCATGCGTAATTAATACATATTTTGCAGCTACTTAGACAAGATATGTGCAGATTTTGCATTCAAAAATGTAGGATTTTTTATTCCATCTTTGATTAGTCTAGTAGCTAAAGACCCTCCGTCAATTCAACAATACTACTGTGAGGCTTTTACAATTTTTGCTCAAAATAAGAAGATGATGATAATGGCTCCATTCAATGTAGAGTAAGTTTACTTTGCTTATTATAATTTGGACTTAAGAAAATTACATTTTTATTGTGGATTTTGAGTTATTAATTTTTAACATTTTTACCTCTAGTGGTATGCATTGGGAGTTACTGGTTATTGTCCCCGAGACGTTCACTGTCCATTATCTAGATCCTAAGTGGAGTAAATTGAATACAAAATATGGACACATAATGAAAATGGCATTATTCCGGTGAGAAATATTTCATTTTCATATCCGTTAACATGTAGGGGTTTTGATTAACATTACTATTTAATTATGCAATGTACTATGTTACATTAACATGTAGGGGTTTTGATGAGTTCAAAAAGGCTGGAGGAAAGGTCCCCACGAAAAAGAACTAGCCAATAATTTGGAAGAACGTGAAAGTAAGTTTCCGACTGCAATATATGTATATATTATTTATGTGAACAGTGCTTAATTAGTTGAATTTTTTAATATTTTGTATGTTTGAATTTATAGTGTGCTACACAAGACAACGGATGGGCATGTGGATACTATGTGATGCGATTTATGCACATGATTATCAAATATGCCGCAATGGACATCGATTGTATTGCTGAGGTATTATATAGTCTCATTAGATATATAATATGAAATATATCAATCTTATTTATAGATCATTAATTATATATATACATCATTCTCTTTACAGGTGTTTAAAACTGACCACACTACAGGAACGGCCTTACCAGATGTACATGCTCCCTATACGACGGGAGCATTAAATGAAGTAAGAGAAGAATGGGAAACAACCATAGAAGTAGTGGGGGATTTAAGATATAATTGGTATGTTGATAGCGAATAATGACTAAAGAATGATATTTTGTAAATGAATTTCTGAATTATAATATATGTGTGAATGTTTCTACATGTCTGGATGTTTCTACATGTGTCTGAGTGAAAATGAGTGAAAATGAATGAAATTGTTGGTTGCTATATGAATGTTTCTATATGTGTGAATGTGAAAATGAATGGAACTACATATTGCTAGCTACATGAATGTTTCTAAATGTGTGAAAATCAAATGGAACTGCAGGTTGCATTGCTAAATGTGTGAATATTTTTGTTGTTAATTTTGCAGGTTTGTGGCCTGTTGTTGGCTGATATCAATGGATGTTGTAAAACTTGTAGTTCATAACTGAACTGTAGGTTTCTCATCATGCGACCAGCCATACAGCAGGTCTGCAAACTAACAGAAAACAAAAAACAAAAAATAGGCGTCGGTTATTTGTATAAAACTGATGCCAAATCGTTACAGTGTCGGTTTCTAATAGAAACTGACGTCTATTTCCTTAACATCACAGTCGTGCTGGCCAGCACGGCCAAGGCAGCGGACCAAACACCACGACTATGCTGGCCAACATGGCTGTGTTCAGAGTGCACGGCCGTGGCAGCGGACCAGTCACCACGGTCGTGCTAGCCAGCACGGCCGTGTTGGAGTTTATATGACGTCGGTTCTTATCTAATAACCGACGCTGATAGTGCCCAAGATGGTGCCCTTCTGTGGCGCGAAGGTATATGGCGTCGGTTTATTATCTAATAACCGACGCCTATAGTGCCCTGCTGGCGCGTTTTCGATGGCACGCGAAGGGTTTTGGCGTCATTTTTTGAACCGACGCGTAACGGCTGGGCTTTTAGCGTCGCCCACATAGGTGTCGCTTAGAAACCGACACTAAAGGCCTTAAATAACCGACACTAAAGGTCGGTTATGTACTAGTGAAAGTCACATGTCAAAAAGATAATGGAGGTCTAGACCTCAAATCTATGAGAGACTGGAATATTGCACTGCTGGCCAAGAATTCTTGGGATGTTGCGTCTAACAGAAAATCTATATGGAGCACCTTTGTGAGGGACAAATACAGAAGTTATAATGGAGGAAAGATCACGAACTCATCTATTCTTGCGGCTGCTACTTTTAAATGTAAAGAGCTGATCAACGAAAATTTTGTTATAGTTTTTTTGAATGGACAGAATACTCTTTTTTGGGAAGAGGATTGGGTGGAACCTAAGATGAAGCTGAGTGAACAGGCAAGGCGGGAAGTGCCTGCTGACTTAAGAGACATGGTAGTAGGAAGTGTAGTTCTAGATAATGGGAGGTGGGATATCGAGTTCCTCGAGCATTGGTTTCCTAAGCCAGTAGTCAGGAAAATCATGAAGATTGATCCACCAGATACTTGTCTTGGACCAGATGTGAGAAGCTGGACTGGTACACCACACGGAAAGTTTACCACCAAATCTGCCTACAACCTCGTAAGGAGGGGGAGAGAAATCCATGCTGAAGGAGAATGGGATTTGTTGTGGAAGACGAATCTGCAGGTGAAGATCAGATTTTTCGGTTGGCTTCTTATGCATGGGGCTATTTTAACTAATAGCAGAAGGCATAGAAGGAAGATGTGCCCGACTTCAACTTGCAGCAGATGCCGGAGCCAAGATGAAACCATCTGCCATGCTCTTAGAGACTATGATCAAGCCAAAGAGATATGGGAATGCATTCTGAACAGAGGAGAATTAGATGAGTTCTACCAGACGGAGGACAACTCTTGGGTGTACAAGCAGATGAAGACAACAGCTAATGAAAGGAAACACTTCTTGATAACCTACTGGTTCATTTGGAAGGGGCGCAACCAACGAGTTTTTGAAGGAAAGAGCATCCTGATGGATAAGCTAGTACAGATGATAAGAAATGAAATGCAGCTGATCGACACGGCATGGAACATGAATACCATTGCCTAGATGCCGAAGAACCAAGAAAACTGGAAGTGCCCCGTCCAAGGATATATCACGATTAATTCATATGCAGCCTGGAGACCCGGAAAAGCAACTGTGGCCATCGTTGCCAGAGACAGTGAGGGTCGGTGGATTGATGGACATGTCAGGAGTATTTCTGCAAGCTCTGCACTTTTGGCAGAGATCCAAGGCATAGATATTGCGGTGGCATTGGCCTGTAGCAACCACATATCGTGACTTATCATTGAGACCGATTGTAAGGTGTTGGTGGAAATTCTTCAGTCAGACGAGGAGGAGTGTCCAAGGTTTTCTAGAAGCATTACTTGGATCAGGCAGACTCTAAAGGAGCACAGACAGTGGAGTATTCAGTTCATTTCTAGCGACTGCAATCTTATGGCTGATAGGTTGGCTAAAGAGTTCCAAAAACAAAAGGAAGGGTGTTTTGATTTACCTAGACCACCCGATTACATCAAATATATTGTTATTAGTGAAAAATGTAATGGAGGTAGTACCTCCAAATTTAATTTCCGAAATTTCTTAGAAGTTTGTAATATTTTTCCGTATTGGCTTGCAAGAGGAGGGTAAGATGAATAAAACAGCCTCCTGGCTTCCATAAAAAAAATGGATATAAGAAAGAATAAAAGAAGAAAAGTCATAATATTAGAGAAAGATAAAAGATAAAGGATATTAAGCAATGTATTTATGAGGAATATATAGAAATCTCTAGAATGAGATATAGGTGGCCACAGTAGAGTGGTCTCAACTCCACTTTCCTTATAATGTTTATAAAAGTCAAAATAAGGAAAATAGCAAATAAAGAGAGAGAAAATATGTGGTTTGATACATAATACATGCTTTTTAAGTCATTGACTTGCAAACGAAGAGAAGGAGTTATTCCTTTTGTGTTTCGGCTCCAAACGTGGAATACAAGTATATTAAGACTTTATAGACTTTATTTGGGATTATTTGGATGTACAGTTTAAGAGATATGGATTTTTGAAAATCCCTAAAGTGAAGAGATAATCTTGAAATGTCACAAAACTTATTCTGATTAGAACTATACTCTGACTCTTTTTTATTTCTGCACGATTTTTTTTTACTGTGGGATCATGATCTGATGATTAGGAGATCATGACCTACCTCAAGATAGATAGGGAAAGTCGGGAACAGTAATTGGGAATTTCCTGATCAAATTCCTATCTCTATGTTGTCTGTTGGCGATTGGACACCCTTCCTTTAGTTTTGGAAGAGTCATAAGAATCTTCTTGATCCTAATTTTCCGTGGATTTCCCAAGGATTGGGACTTTACCCAAGGCTTCTAGGACCTGGACTCCATGGAAACCAAGCCAAGACTATATAAGAACCATGTTCTCTCTTCGTGATAGGGAGGGAGCGCATAGACATCCGGGCGAAGTTGGAGAATACTCTACTAGTTGCAATTTGGCCTGGGATCAACTACCACAACATGCTTCTAGACAGGCTCCCATAATCGCCGATAGGTTCGTCGTCCGCACCAAATCTACCACCACTCCCCTCAAGTGAAGGGTGGAGTAGACTCCGGGAGTCCGAGCGGAGGTCCTCGCCACAACAGTTCCAGCGTAGGGTATTTATGCCTTTTGTCTCTCTTTTTCATTTTGCCTGAGTGAATATGTGGTGCCAATAGGGCGTGAGATCATTGTCTCCTACATGCCATGTGGAAAATCAGTGCAGTGGAATCAGTTAATGATGTGGCAAGTCCCAATTGGTGCTTTGCTATTTAATCTTTAAATAATTGTAACAAAAGATTGATAACTCAGATTAAAACAAGCTATACATGAAAGTTGATCAAAAAAATTCAAGGAATCCACTAAAAATATAATGGAAGTCTGATTCTTCTTGCAATTCAAAAAGAATATAAAGATGTCACCTTTAATGGTGTTATTTATGAAAAACCCTAAGAATTGATGATATTTGGATCTAATGATGTTCTTTAAACATTCTCGGAAAATATTAACCTATTGTTAATCAAAGGAAGTTTTAGATATAAAAATATGATCTTTATGCATAATTGGCTTTGTTTAGGGTTCCATGTACATAAATATGCGTTAATGGGCTTAGAAACCCTAATTTAAGTGATGATGACTTTTAATGGTTTGAATTGTATAAATTCATGAGTAAAACATAGATATGATGTTCTAAAGTTAATTTGAATAAGAAAGGTACTTACTATGGATAGTTGGAGCAATTAGGGTTTTTATGAGTAGAAAAGCTATTTTAGGGTTTGTTGACCTAAAATGGATATAATTTGAGAAATTAATCTAAGAAACCATAATGCATCCTAATGAGACTTAGAAACCCTAGAAAAGTATCCCAAGTCAGTAAAGAGTTGTTTGGGGTATATGGTAACAATTAGGTTTATACATATTTTCAGGATCAAGTTTGCTTGATTGGTTGCTTGATTGGATATCTTGATTTGGATTGGATATCTTTCTTATATTTGAGACTCCAAAGTAGGTATGTGGCTATTTATGAATAATTGATCTAGTTTCATGAAGTTTTCTTAAACATTTCATCAATTGGATGCAACCTAAACCATTGGGTGTTTATTTATGTGATCCTATAAAGTCACTATGATTATCACAATTAAGTATATATGTGTATTCTGGAACCTACTTGCCACCATGATGTATGATGCATGACCAACCCCCAGAGGGACGGTCTATTTAGTCAAGCCCTGGAGGGAAGGTCTATTCGGTCAAGCCTCGGAGGGAAGACCATTGGGCTCCGAGAGGTGACCCTAGGCACCAAGCTTAGGATGGAGAAGGTGGCCTTCTATCCCTTGGAAGGACAAAACCCTAGAGAGGGTGATCTAGGGTTAGGGCAAAAGCAGTTGAGAATGTCACATCAAAAACATAACTTTGGATTGTTAATAACTTATTTGTGATAATTAGGTTGTAAGCAAATATTTGTGAAATTGTGATTGTCTCCCACATACCGGTATATAAATATACTGACCGACATTTTGATTATCGACATTTTAGGTACAATCATTGAAAAGGAAAAATAGTAAATTGAAACATTGTAAAGATATGAATAATCAGTTCAAGGAGGATTAGATAGATAGACTCCATCTGTGGATAGAAGTCTAGAAATCTGAAATTTTTACAAGGTATGCAATAGATTTATTTTATTCCAGCTTTCCAGTACAGTTTTAGTAGAATTTAATAGTTATTTTTTGTTAAATGTTAAACCAAGAATCTTGAGTTATTGGGATAGTTGCTCTGACCTTTTGGTATCCCTTGATTGGGGGAACTGGGAGGCGGGGTCGTAGGTAGACATCCAGGCGAAGTTGGAGAATACCCTACTAACTACAACTTATCCTAGGATTGACTACCACAACATGCTTCCAGACAGGCTCATGTCATCACCGACAGGTTCATCGTCCGCACCAAATTTGCTGCCAGTTCCCTCAAGTGAAGGGTGGAGTAGACTCTGGGAGTCCGAGCAGAGCTCCTCACCACAGCAGTTCTGGGGTTGGGGCTCAGAGGTGCATAGTCAAATGGGAGGTTGACTACCCTCCCACAACGACTGGTAGCGAGCCCCGGTTCTGGACGAAGGAGAAGGGATACAACAAAATCCCCATTTTACCCTCGACGCAGTGCAATCAGGGAAAGGGTATTTATGCCTTTTGACTCTCTTTTTTGTCTTGCTTGAGATAATATGTGGTGCCAATAGGGCGTGAGCTCATTGGCTCATGCATGCCATGTGGATAATCAGTGCAGCGGAATCATTTATTGATGTGGCGTGTCCCAATTGGTGCTTTTCTATTTAATCTTGAAATAATTGTAATAAAAGATTGGTAACTCATATTAAAACAAGTTATACGTGAAAGTTGATTAGAAAAATTCAAGGAATCCAGTAAAAATATAATGGAAGTTTGATTCTTCTTGTAATTCAAAAAGAATATAACAATGTCACCTTTAATGTTGTTATTTATGAAAAACCCTAAGAATTGATGATATTTGGATCTAATGATGTTCTTTAAACATTCTAGGCTAATATTAACATGTTGTTAATCAAAGGAAGATTTAAATCTAAAAAGATTATCTCTATGCATAATTGGCTTAGTTTAGGGTTCCATGTACATAAATATGCGTTAATGGGCTTAGAAACCCTAATTTAGGTGATGATGACTTTTAATGGTTTCAATTATACAAATTCATGAATAAAAGATAGATATGATGTTCTAAAGTTAATTTGAATCATAAAGATCCTTAATATGGATAGTTGGAGCAATTAGGGTTTTTATGAGTAGAAAAGCTATTTTAGGGTTTGTTGACCTAAAATGGATATAGTTTGAGAAATTGATCTAAGAAACCCTAATGCATCCTAATGAGACTTAGAAACCCAACTAAGGCATCCCAAGTCAGTAAAGAGTTGTTTGGGATATATGGTAACAATTAGGTGTGTACATATTTTTAGGATCAATATTGCTTGATTGGTTGCTTGATTGGACATCTTCATTTGGATTGGATATCTTGCTTATATTAGAGACTCCAAAGCAGGTATGTGGCTATTTATGAATAATCGATCTAGTTTCACAAAGTTTTCTGGAACGTTTGATCGATTGGATGCAACCTAAAATTCTGAGTGTTTATTTATACAATCCTATACAGTCACTATGATTATCACAAATAAGTATATATGTGTATTCTCGAGCCTACATGCCACCCTGATGTATGATGCATGACCAAGCCCTAGAGGGAAAGACTATGCGGTCAAGCCCTAGAGGGAAGACCATTAGGCACCGAGAGGTGACCCCAAGCACCAAGCTTAGGATGGAGAAGGTGGCCTTCTGTCCCTTGCAAGGACAAAACCCTAGAGAGGGTGATCCAGGGTTAGGGAAAAAGCAGTTGAGAATGTCACATCGAAAACGTAACTTTGGATTGTTAATAACTGATTTGTGATAATTACGTTGTTAGCAAATATTTGTGAAATTGTGATTGTCCCCCACATACCGGTATAGAAATATACTGACTGGCGTTTTGATTGTCGGTGTTTTAGGTACAATCATTGAAAAGGACAAATAGTAAATTGAACATTGTGAAGATACAAATAATTGATTCAAGGAGGATTACATAGATAGACTCCCTCTGTGGATAGAAGTCTAGAAATCCAAAGAATTTACAAGGTATGCAAGAGATTTATTTTATTCCAGCTTTCTAGTATAATTTTAGTAGAATTTAATAGTTATTTTTGATTAAATGTTAAACCATGGATCCTGATTTATTGCGATAGCGGCTCTGACCTTTTGGTCTCCCTTGATTGGGGGTTACCGGGAGGCGGGGTCATTACAGTTTGCATAAGAGCCCAATATCTTTTTTGTATCCATACTATGCCAAGAATTTGGTAGAAATTGTTCAATCGCCTTAGCCACAACAAATATACACATGACAACAATATTTTTATATGCCAGAGAAACAAGCATTAACATTTTAACAAAAGTCAGATTTGTTTAAAACACCATATACAAAATTTTCATGTCCTAACCTAAGAGTATAGGGATGACTCTAGGACACACTAGACATCTAATCAACTTTCTCAAAGTTTCATTACTCCAGTTCCTCTTTACTTCAAGGTTCTGTTGTCGTCACTGCCGATTACCTAAAAAGATGTGGCGAACCACAAAGGAGAGACCCATGTCCCAACAAGAGATAACCTCCAACAATGATTATTGATTACAACATTTGAAATAGTAGATAACTAAGTAGTTTAAGTATTTAATAATCAATTGAATAGATTGAATAGTTGAAGTATGCTAAACAGATTAAGCAAATAATCTTAGCAACAAGTATGAATATCAATGTATGTATAGGTAACAAATAAATCCATTTTTCTAGATAGATATATACTCAAATTTCATCAAAATTGCATCTAATAACAATCTTCATCATTAATCTAACTATTATCATATTCCTTTCTAACAACACAAGCAATCTAGTAGCATAAGCATCCCTGACATCATGAATATGTCTAGTAACATAACATGGTGATCAATATTGGCATGTCAAATAAAGGGAATAGATCTATATCATAAGTAGAAATAACATCATAGAACAATTAACTACATAGGAAAGATTAGTTGTTTAAGCATTTCTAATTACATAGGCATGTATACCAATATTAACCATAGCTAGTAGCATCATCTTAACCATCATTGTTAGTATATTTGACAACATAAGCATGTTTACAACATGAGCATAACTACAACTTATGCATATCTATTATCTCCAATTGTACTATACATGATGTCAGTGAAAAGAAAGAAAACATGGGTTATCATCCAATATGAAGCATTGTGAGTAACCCTAAAAAAATATGCTACTCGGTTGTCCTACATCTTTTATAGTTCCCTAGGGAATTTGAATCATACCATCAAAATTCCAATTGATCCCTACGAAGGGAAATTTAGTTCCATACAAGATTTAGGGGTGTTGGTATCCTTAGATCTCACCCCTCAGTCAGTATGAGTAAAAAGGAAATGACATATCAAGTAATTCTACCACTACAATGACATATAGTCAAGTTGCTAACAACTAGTCTGCCCTTAGTACATGTCACGACACTAGAGAACAGGCTCATGCATGGCCGTTCTATAAGAGGAAAATATAGTTATGTTGTTGCCTTTCACATTTCACAATATCTGAGGCATGACCGCAGTCATCCTCCATAACCTACAATTGTGGATGACAAGGATGTATACTCAACTTGCCACCCCCACATACTCAACAATATGCACTCCGAGTATCCCTTTAGAATACTCGTTTCAACATACAACAAGTTTTGACATTGAAGATGGTTATACGTCACATGGCACTAAATGATTAGAGTTTCACTTGATTGGTTATCTCCAATTGGGTGAATTAAGGCTGCATTAAACACGTGGACATACAAACCCTAATTCATATATAGAAAACATTGCTATATAACAAATTTAGAAGATATAAAACATATGAGACATAATTTCTCATCTCAACATCACATGTAGTATTTAGATACCAATCAAGATATTTTACTTATCATCAAATCATCATCACAAGATACTATTGTCTTGCCATTCATGAGATTATACTTGTCATCATACTATCATTGGATATAAATCCTTTTCACAATATCACATGGTATCAACCCTTATCAAAACAAGAGGATTACACCTTGTTCAAGGCTCAACCATGCCCAAAGGTCATTAAGACCATCATACTATTCCCTATAAGATCATCATTATCATTCCATGCCTTATAACAAGGATCAACAACATCACTTACATATAATACACTGGACATCACAAAATTGCATTACAGAGCTGGGAGATATTCATAATCAATCATAACAGGGTTATATTAAAATTAAGAATGTTCCTTTATTACATCAACATGCAAGGAATCTAGATACGATTAACCCTCATCATATTCATAATGCACATGTTTAGCATAAGAATGTATCAAGCATGTGGCTATCATAACCACCAATTAACACATTAAGGTTATGATCATATTAAGGAGATTATTCCACCATCATGACATCATACAAGAAGGTCAAACATGAATACTCATATTTATCTATGTGCATTAGATTTAGGTTTAAAAAGATAAATTATATTAGTATTACTAATCAACACTCATACCCAAACCCTAACTCATGGAATCCCCATTGGATCATGGATGCATAATGTGAAGCATCACCATCACATTCCATACCATTCTCACATATGGATCCACACATAACTCAAGGTGTAACCATCAGGTTATATCATACTAGAGTTCAACCACAAAAGAGAGTATTGCATGATTCTAATCATCATTGAAAGGGTTGTTCAAAATGAATTACTATCACCTGGTTATATAAGGGCTAAGTATAATGAAATAAAATTCATCGGGGTTGCTCATTAACTCATTATATTTATTATCAATTCTAATCAAATGAGGGAAAAAGTAAAATTACATTATTACGGGAAACCTCCATTAGGATTCAACATCACTCAAACTATACAAACTTAACATAAGCACCATCCTAAAACATTGGATTTTTTAGAAGGTATGACTATTGGTTGTTTACAAAAGTAAACACCTTGGATAAACTACCTATTAAGTCATTGAGTTGTTCTCTATAAAGAGTTACCATTTAACCCTAGACATCCCTTGATTAATAACATAAAACGTTCCATTGAGAGTATGGTAAAACCTGCAAGCTATTGTTTATTTAAAACAAGTCGTCAATAAATGAGCTTCTTAAGTTGATTTCATAATTGAAACCATCTAAATCACTTAATTAGGACCAACATATTACATTACGCATGATTCCAATTAATTGGGTGAAGAATCATTAGATCTTAACCATTGGGTCAAGTTCATATTTTCAAAATAATCAAATGGAGTATAGGTCCAACCATTGCATCAAATGACCCAAGAAACCATTGCTTTAAGGCTTAATTGATGCTACAACTACATGCTTAACTCACCATAGTTTGTGGAGATCTGATCCACCATTGGTAGTGACCATTAAGTCACCATAGGTTGTTAGATCAGCACTATATTCATTAATCATCATCAAATATCAAGCTAATGTCACTATTGATTGATAGCATCATTAGGGTACTTAGTTGTTGATCATTAAGATTTTAATTTAGCCAAAACCTGACACAAGAGGTGAACGTCAGTTGATACCCTTGGTCACAAACATGAATTGTCATACAGAGAACACCATCAGTTGTTGCAATGGTACCACCATTGGGCCATGTTTTATAGAAAAAATAAACTTTAAACCCTAAAATTGACCATTGATTGATGGGTGCTTAGCACCACTGCTTGTCAAACCAACCTGATCCAAGTCATCTTATATCTTAGGAGGAAAGTACACATGATTACAAGTTCATCAAGAACTAAAATCAGAATAGGGAACATCATAAAAATAGAAATCCAAGTCAAGCATAAGGTAGGAAGTGTATGCCCTACCTTGTGCATGTTTGGTTTTTGGTTGGACAACTGATGCATAAAAAGTGAACCTAGGGTTCCTTGACCTAAAAGGGGAAGTAGTAGTACCTGGTGCACCTGATGTTCACAATGATGTTTGAGTTCCTATAGATTCGAGTTTGGCATCCCATCATGTATAGAGGAAAAGGAAACACCTTGGACTAAGGTATATGTTTGATGAGCCCCTCACACATAGGTTGGTGAGATGTGCATGTATGATTTGGTCCGATGTTGAGGAATAGGAGCAAGTATGACATACTAAGGAACCCAAAGTGTCTTAGTGGGTTGTCTTCTTGCTAGCTACGTGCCTAAGTAACATGATAGGGCTAAGCTTACACATGATGATGTAAGCCCTGGGTGTAGGGACGTTTGTGACCTTTGTTTCTATCAGGAGATAGTTTTCTCCCATCTTGGGGAGTGACCCTTCAGTAGGGTGAGTACTAGCTTTGGTTTAGGTTTGAGGTAACCTAAAAAGGGTTCTCATAGGAGCATGATGAGCTATGTGGAGAACACATGGTATGAGAACAAACCTATAGACCCAATTTTAACCATCTCTAAAGGGCATGAGGATATGTTTCCATGGAGGTAACCTACATAGGGCCATACCGAGGAAGGTAGGTCACCAGGATCCCTATGAAAGGATGTAAAGGGCTCAGAGAAATGGTGGAGTTTTGGGTAAGAATTCAAGTTTGAGATGTACCATGATATAATTCTAAGTCAATACTAAGGTCAGGTGGGGATAAGACCGATGGGAGTAGGAGTTGTCTCTTCCCTGGATGCATGAGACCATAGGGTAAGGAGGTAACAACTATCTCTATCTGAGGAAAATGGGCTAGGAGATTGATCACCTTCATGAGTTCATGGAACCCAAAGGAAAAGTGAGGTGGGCACTCCCTGGATGCATAGGGGAAAGGGATGACCTTAAAAGTATCGGAACCTTACATACATTGACAAGATGATTAGGAATCAAGTGACAACCCAAGATTACTTGGGAATAGTTTTCCATGGATGTAAATCTGAAATCAAGATGTTCATGATGTGAATACATGTGATGCATGTTTCAACTTAGTTTGGAAAGTGTAGCGGCGATGTGGGATGCACCATCGCTACTCTTGGAATGAGATGGACTCTATATTTGGACTGCAACCAAATACTTATTTCCTCTCATTATGGGGGTGAGAGATAGGGCAATTCACATGCCATACACTAAGGATAAAGATGATGTGAGTTGAATATGCCATGATGTTTGAGAATAGAGAAAGTATCATACCTTTTGGAAATTACCTAAAATGGATGGTTTGCAAACACGAGAAGAACTAAGATAGTCATCATGAGGGCGTTCTTATCAAGGGAAGTATGGAATTTATGAGTTATATATGTTAGAGTTTGGTAACCAAGATGATGAGCTTGGAGTTTTCTTGACTCAATTAGACCTAAATCTGAGTTGAGGATGATAAGTGGAGTATATGAAGGTTTATGACTTCACTGTTGCCTAGCATAAAGATGTAAGGTGGTAATGGATGCTCTTTGTCAAGATACAATTGTCTAGTTTAGCCAGTAGAAAGGCTAGAAGAGGTGGTGGGGTGAACCCTATGTTTGTGAGACATGTATGGCTAACACCCAGATAAATTCAGACCTGTTGGTCAGGGTGGTTGCTCAGCCAGCTAGCCTAGAGCATGATGAGATAGAAGGATGGTTGTAAGAACCTCAGATACACCTCTCGAGAAAAGAAGGTGGTGAAACCCACTGCAAGAGTGTTTTAGGCTTTCTGAGGAGTCGACCTTGAGGAATCATGACAAGTAGAGGCTCATGATGTTAAGTACACCATAGTACTACCAAGATAGTTAAAGTTTGCAGTAGTACTTTTAATACCCAAGATGAATAAGTATATAAAGTTGCATGTTGCTTCTCATTATGCATGTGAGGAGGTGAAGGACGAACATCTGTAACCTAGTGAGTGGTACTGATAATGAAGAGTCCCCGAGAGGAAATGGGAGTGGATCACCATGGATGTCGTGGTGAGTCTCCCCTGGATCAAGAGATGTCATGATGCAATATGGGTTATCGTAGATCACCTTACTAAGTTGACCTAATCCCTCACCTAAGAAAGAGGGCACTATCAATGTGACAGATCTGGTTGAATTATATATATGAGAGAGAGATAGTTCATCTACTATGTGATCTAAGTTTGATATCATGAGTATGACCTCAAGTTCACTTCCATGTTATGGAAGTAGGTACAAGAAAGAACTTGATGCTAGATTGAAGTTGATTATAGCTTATCACCTTAATTGATAGTTAGTATGATCTAGACTAGCTAGAGGGTCTGATGAGAGTGTGTGTGCTCGTTCAGGGTGATGCATGGGGACAGTTCATGAGAGTTTGTGATGATAGCCACCATAACTAGTATCGGGATGTAAGAAGCTCTATAAGGAAGACAATTTCAGTCACTGCTTCATTAGGATGATGTTGGCGAAAGGATCTTGTGAAGGTCAGAGAGAGACCACAGTGTGTGAAGATGAAGTCATTTTGATCGTGTGATGGCTAAGAAAGCCCAGGGGCGACATGAGTCATGAGCTGATGTGAAGTAGACTGACATGCAGTTCACTGTGGAAGAATATGTGTTATGGAAACCCGACCCCTCTGAGCTATAGATAATGATGAGTCCCCGATACATGGGTCCACTTGAGATGGATTGGTGGAGTTTCTTATGTTTAGCCTTACCCTCAGGATAACATGATGTGTGATGTGTTCTTTATGTCTGATCTAGAGCACTATGTGATGTACCTGATCCATGGGCTGAGCCACAAACCTACTGAGCTTCTAGGGAGGCTAAAATATCCTGAGTCACCTATGAGGTATGTTGTACCAAGGTGAGAAAGAACTCAGATGTAAGAATATAAGATGATAAAGGTTCTTTGGAAGCATCATGGAAAGGATGAAGCCACATGGGAGCCAATGATGGACATGAGAAAGTCTTATCATGTTTGCTTATTTGTTTGGTAGAATTTTGAGAGAAAAATTCCTATAAGAGGGGAAGGATGTTACAACCTCAATTTTACATGTGTTTTCATAATTGAAATGTAATAATTTTATGAATATGGACTTGAATTGAGAAGGTTGTATGCTTTGCTTCAAAGAATGGGTTTCTTTGCAAATCTCACCTTTGAAATGAATTTTGTGATTTCTACTATTTTGTTAATCCAATAATGGATATAAAAGAGAAGAAAAGAAGAAAAGTCCAAATAATAAATAAAGATACAAGATAATGTATATTAAACAATATATTTATGAGAAATGTATATAAATCTCTAGAAAGTAACATTGGTGGCCACAATTGATTAGATTTCATTTACATGTGATTTCTAATGGTAAAAGGAATAAAAAATTGAGATTAATAAAATACCAATTAAATGAGGGATAACTTGAACATGAGGATAATGCCTCTTTCCTTTAGAGTTTGGAACTCGAATTTGGTACACCAGTAGAGAAATCAAATAAAAAATTACTAAGAAGAAAAGTTGATATATAAGAAAGGTATATTTTCACATTGATGGTATTTCAAAGCTATATGGTTATAATGGCAATAAGAGGATAATTATAGTAAAGTGTCATGAACTAATGAGTATATGTGGTGGCTTTTTGTGTTGCCAAATAAGGAAGTATATCCTATTGACCAATGGATTAAAATCCAAGAACAAAGGAAATATAAGTGATGATTTTTGGATTTTCCATTATATAAATACTCTAATATGAGATTACTTGATAACCAAGGAAAGGTGGATTAACAACGAAGTAATTGAAAGTGAAATTACACCCTAATAAGGAAAGTACATTTTCTATAGATGAAGGGGACTTGTTTCCTCGTAGGTAAGCATGATAGGACGCTGCTACTTATCCCCATATAAGGGACAGACCCATAGCCTCGAGTTTTCCCTATCTCACTCTCTTCTTCAACTTGTATCCACATAAACCCTAACCGAGGGGGTAATGCAACCCCTAGAGCAACAAGGAGCCATGGACGTGATTACGAGGGAAGCACAATGCTCCTACATCATCGAAGAGAAACTCAGCCATCATCTTCGTGCCCTAGCACTTGTGTGACACTAGTAGGAGGGCAACATGCCATCTACGTGTTGCAGACCTGGAAGCAGACACATCTTTCCGGGTTACGCAGAGGCGTAATACATGTGACGACTGACGTGTCTGCGTCCCATTGGTCCAAGTAAGTAAATCTTGTGAAATTTGTAGTTAATTAATGGAAGATGGGATTAATACATGTAATATATAAATTTGCTCAGAAAAACATGAGGAATCCATTAAAAATATAATCAGACTCTATTTCTACTTCTAATTCAAAATGTGCTCAAAGTTGTCACATTTAATATTCTTATTAATGAAAAACCCTAGATTTTGATGATTAGTGATTTGGGAAGGGTTATATGGACGTTTAAAGTGGAAATTAAATTGTTGTTGATAAAGGGATGATTTAGATATACAAAAATGATCTTTATACATAATTGGCTCAATTTAGGGTTCCCATACATGAATATGCATTAATGGGCTTAGAAACCCTAATTTATGTTGATATGACTTTTAATTGTTTTAATTGTACCAATCCATGAATAAAATAGAGACATGATGATTCTAAGTGAATTTGAGTATAAAAGATCCATAATGTGGATAATTTGATAATTAGGATTTGTGGATCAAAGAGCATTAAAAGTGATAAATGCATTATGGAGGCTAAAACCCTAATAAAATCCTAAAGTTGGCCTAGAAATCCTAAGGTGGAATCTAAGTCAATCTTGAAAATGTTTATGGGTTAATTTGATATACTAATAACTTGTTGATGATAATGAGAGATTTGAATCTAATCTTGATGAGAAATTGCATGTTTTAGGGTTTTAAACTAAGAATCCATGGTAATACATGTAGAAACCCTAATTTAGGGTAAAAGAAGAGATGATTATGTTTAATTTGAGATATATGGAAATATGTTGATAAATGTTGATCCTAAGCCTGTTAGGAGAGATAGGATGTGATGATTAGGGTTTATGTGTAGTTTTGCTTATTTAGGGTTTGTAGTAATAAAAGTGATAGCAAAACCCTGATTGCAAATGAAACCCTAAAAAGAAGTAGAAATCCTAAGGTGCAAGTTAAATTAGATAGATCTTGATAACATGAGTATTAAAAGGAAATTTTATGCTTATTTCAGGATCTTGTTATGTGCTTGCTTGGATTTCCTACTTCCCTGGAATATTTCTATCTCAAAGCAGCAGAACAAGTATGTGGTTATTTATGAATAATCGATCTAGTTTCATGAATTTTTCTTGAACGTTTGATCGATTGGATGCAACCTAAACTGTTGAGTGTTTATTTATGCAATCCTTTAAAGTCACTGTCATTATCAAAATTAAATATATATGTGCATTCTCGAACCTACATGCCACCCTTATGTATGATCCATGACCAAGCCCCAGAGGGAAGGTCTAATCTGTCAAGCCCCATAGGGAAGACCATTGGGAACCATGAGAGGTTACCCCAGGCACCAAGCTCAGGATGGAGAAGGTGGCCTTATGTCCCTTGCAAGGACAAAAGCCCTAAGAGAGGGTAATCCAGTGTTTAGGGAAAAAGCAGTTGAGAATGTCACATTGAAAACGTAATTTGATTATTAATAACTTATTTGTGATATTTAGGTTGTTAGCAATTATTTGTGAGGTTTTGATTGTCCCCCACATACCGGTATAGAAATATACTGACCGACATTTTGTGTGTCAGCATTTTAGATACAATCATTGAAAAGGACAAACAATAAATTGAAACATAGTGAAAGTATGAATAATCAAGGAGGATTAGATAGATAGACTCCATTTGTGGATAGAAGTCTAGAAATCCAAAAAAAAATTACAAGGTATCAAGAGATTTATTTTATTCCAACCTTTCAGTTTAGTTTTAGTATAATTTGATAATTATTATTGATTAAATGTCAAACCAATGATCTAGAAATATGGGGATAACGTCCCTGACCTTTTGGTCTCCCTTAATTGGGGGTTACTGGGAGGCGGGGTCGTTACAACTACTAACTAGATTCTGATCAACTAGACCTAGTTGAAAAGTGATTGAATTTCAATTATACTAATTGATAGTTATGCAACTATATTAAATGGGTTCTAATCATATATTAGATGGATTCCATAGGAATTTAGTTTCACCATGGTTTACACTACAATTTACTTCAATTTCATAATAACTATTAATCTTAAATCTAGGACAAAGGGACCTATGGAAAATATTACTCGCTCACATAGATAATACACTACCTATACTAAAGCAAACCCTACTCATGTAGCAATTTAAGAGTTAGATAGGTGCATTAACGATATCCTTTGCTATTCCATTCATAGTAGTCCCTCTCAAAATACATGGTATTAACCAATTCTATTGTTTATCCAACCTTTAATCCCTCTCACAAAGCAATTGACAGTCTAACTAATTGATTATGGTGATCAAGCACATACAATTCATTAAGCTATAATAGAATAATGTCATGATTTAGGAAAATACATGTATATATTCAATGAAGTCAATTACAATGCAAAACCAAACTACTATGGTGTCATAAGAAATAAGAGGACTAACCCTTCATGATTTCTATTGGTATATAATTGAATGGAAAGAAGAAAAATTTGGGAAACATGGGAAACTCATCTAGATTATCCCTTCTAGGTAGCATCTTGATCTGCATCTTTTTGGCTACAAATCCACTCCTATGATGATGTAGTAATCTCCTCTCCTGACTATTTTCTCAGTTGCAATAGACTTAAACATGATCCATAGGTATGGATGAACTCCCCATAGGTCATAAGAGGGACTTTGTCCATCATTACGTCCTAATGGTCATATATGTCATAATTTGAAATATGCATTGAATGTGTTGAGTGGGTACCATAGATAGGATGTTGGTGGCACTAAGTCTCTGACTGAATCAAAATGCTAGTTGAATATTGGTACTACTGACGGGAAGGTTGGTAGCACCAAGTTGATATTTTGTGGTTTCTGAATTATCCTATAGGTAAATTTTTGTACTAGTGACTTGATGGTCGGTAGAATCGAGTTGATAAACTCAATTCTTGTTTCTCTCTCAATCATGAGTCAGTTGACTCGATTCACCATTCGGTGGTCTCAAACTCTGACTTGGTAGCACTGAGTTTAATCTTAGTAGCCCTGTGACTTATTTGATTAACCTTTTCAATTTCCTCCTTAAGTCAGTACCACCAACTCTACGATCGATAGCACCGAGCTTCCTTATAAGTCATCTGATTTCAAGAAATGTGGAAAAACTAATGTAAGTCCTAATAAAAGATGGAAAACTATCATAATTTGGAAAATATAATTAATAATTGATGCAATACTACTTCACATGCCAATAATGATAAACAATGCATAAATGATATGGATTATCTCTTGAGTTGAAGCCATGTTATCTGTGATCCTCCTAGGTGGAACGAATTCACTTTGGGTCTACGACACCCATACAGGAAGATATAATTTAAACTCTCCACCATGATCTTTAATATTAACTTTAAACAACAATTTTTAGGGAGATTGATCTATGTTAGTCACACATAGTAGTTTTTTTTGTTTTGGGTATAAGGTCAATGATGGAATCACATAGCTTTTTTATTAGATCTTCTCCTTTCAACATGCTCTTCATCTACATTAAGATTGAGTCTTTCAAGGTGTCATAGTGCTTCAAAATGAACAAATAGTTGATCCTAACTGGCCCATCTAGATTGTATGGGTTCACATTCTTTATTATCTTAAGACACTCTTCCTCCTTTAGTTAATATGTGATAACCTGCATCTGTGTCATTGATAGCTTTTGAAATTGCCCGGGGATCTCCATGATCACAATTGCATTCACATCCTTCAGTTCGGTCCGTAAAGAATGTAACTGGCTTCTGACCATTGTTGTCAAGCTCAGTTCCTCAATCATTGATTCCCCCTCCCTATTCTTCAACATAGTAATCATGTTGGAACACTTTCTTTGTTTCACAAATACACTATAGAATTTTGTATTGGTGTCTCTGTTCCTTAGCCACTTAATATGACTCTTGAGCATCCACTCCTCCTCCTCTTCTTATAGCTGAACATCCAGTTTGGCCTTCATATCTGTGTAAATCATGTCTATTATTGGGTTGTAGCAATTCAAAAGTTCCTTTTCAAAATTCTTGATGTTTCTCATCACTCTAGTCTTATTTCTTCTTTTATTTATCATAGTTTCCTAATCCCATCTTGTAATGGTGTCTTTCGACTTATTTAAAACTTCATAGAAATTTGTCTTTATGTCCCATGTATCTTACAACAGTGCTTTGAATCTCGCTTCATGTGTCTAGCTAGCTTTGGTGATGAAGTGACTTGGGCTTGGACACCTAGATTTCGAGCATTCAAGGATGTGACTATTATTAGACTACAAACAAGGAAGATGTTGGACACATAAATTATGGTACTATTGTATAAATTCACAGTTGTCTACAGCATGATCAATTCTTTATTGTAGTTCCCCTATCTTGAATGTGAATCTAGGACCAAAGAATCCTAGGTCGCTCAGTCCTGCTACTTGTAAAATTTCTTGAAATAAAGCTGCCTCAGAATAGTTGTAATGTGGGATCCCACTCCTCTCTTCCATAGAGCAGGTAGTATTGAAGTCTCCAAGGTCTATCCATGAAATCATAAACCTCTCACCCATTCTCACTAAATGTTTTCAAATTAATTTACATACTACAATATGTGGATTGGCATATACAAAGGTGATGAATGTTACATTGTTGACACAACATGTCACATACTATTAGTTATAGTTAATTATCTCTACATGACATTCATGTTCTTTCCTGTAAATCCATATTCCTCTTGTGAATCCTTTGGTATCTACTCAAAATGATTTAGTGAATCCCATGTTTGTTATAATTTTTGTCACTTCACCCTCACTTAATCGAGGTTCGAGAATTGCCACAATCCTATGTTTATATACAACCATTAATTCTTTTAAATTGCATTGAATTTACTTCTTTCCCACTCCTTGAGTATTCCAACATAAGATATTTAACATTTATTATCCTGGGTGGTTTGTGGAACACAACCTGAAGCCCTTGCAAGTTCTTTGTTCTACCTTTTTCACCTATAATTCGTCATGATATTTAGTAATCAATGGAGTGGTTGAGGACGGATTTTCATCACATTCTATTACTATTGTAACTGTAGTAGTTATATCAGGTCCACATCTCCTTGGGCTTTTCCTTTGTGTTTCAGTTGTTGGGGTGGCCCATTTTTCCCCTGGTGCTTCATCTTCATGCTAGATCCCTTGATTTTCCTCCCATCTGGTCCATTGGATCTGGTCGCAAGTACTTCATTAATGTCATTGATCGCTTCCTACTAGACTATTTCCTTCTTCTTCCTTTTTATCGTGGTGGTATCTTGCATTTCTTCTTCTTTATTGTCCTCCACAACTTCTAATATCTCCATGACTTCATCTATTTTAAGGATTAGAACAACATGGTCTTATTTTAATGTGTCCTGAGTGTTCAACTTGTTTTCCACTCTATTTGTTATGTATTTTAGAACCACATCATCTTAGCCCTCTTTCTCAGCTTGCAATGTGGATTTCTTCTTCCTCCATACTTCATCCTATCTTCCTGTTGCCTCATTGGTATCTAGTGACTTGGTAGCTTTACCAGCCTGCTCTTTGTGGTTTGCCTCCTCATTGTCCCCCTCTGCTAGGTTCCCAAAATGTTGTGAGCACATAGATCTAGTGGTTTTTCTTCCTATTTCATATTCCTCCTACATCCTCCCTTACTCCTCTATGTTTGCCAATTTTCTTGAGAATTCTACCTTTCAAAATATACTACTTTTCTAACCGGTTGCAGTTTTATTGTGGTGCCCTCCTCAGCCCATTGTTGTGACTGAAAATTCTTTGACACATGTCCCTCCTACCCGTCATTAGCACAAACCCAACAAAATACCTCATACAATACTTCATATTCCTTCCCATTGATGAGTAATGAGGAATGTAGTTCTCTGGTGGTGTCCATTTCAACTACTAACTAAGAAAATTTGTTTCTTCTTATGCTAGTAGTGCGGTTATCTACCATTATTAGTATTCCAAGTGCCAAACTAGTATACTCAGACGTCGTAGATAAATATTGAAGTAGTGGAAGATTTATTATTCACACCCATGAGATGATCAGTTTAGAGTATTCCTCTCTTGGTTTGAACACAGGACACCACTCCTATACTACTAGAATGAGGTCAAAATTTTTCCAAGGACCACCTATTTGGGATTCCTCACAATCCCTTCTACAAGATAGCTGAATAACAAAATGACCTAGTTTGAGCTCATACATATTAAATATTGTTGCGATCTTCCACAACATCTTGATGCGATCTCTCAAGGTCATGCAATGTATGTCAGATCCCAGGAACCAAACAACCACAACATATTTCCATGGACTCACTAGAGCCTCTTCTCCATCTGGCACAATAGATAGAGTAGGTTTCCCTTCTATATACTCTATAGTAACATCCTTTTCTGATATGACCTTCTTCAAACAACTTATCAAGTAAGAACTCCCCATTACCAGATCTTGGTGTACCCACAACCGCACTACTGTAAGAGGGTGGAGTATAAAACATACTATTAGGGTTTACTACCAATGTACTTTCCTAACTTTCTACACCCTCTTCCTTGTATGAGGTAAACTCCACATAATTTAAGTTTTCACTTGATTCTCTTAGATAAGGTCTTGTACCAGAGTTTTCTTCTACAACACCTCACAGAATTGCATAATTGAAAAATAGCATGATCACCAGGATTTCAAATCCTACTTCATGTTGATGTATGGTTGTGGATGGGATTACTCCCTTATTTTCCTCGTGTCGTCCTTTAGGACCCTATATTTGTAATCATCATCCTACCCTTCATAATATACCTTGAGACCAGGACTTCGATCCGCATTGCAACTGCTTCCAGAACCCCTCCAAACCCTATGTCTCCCAAGAAGACTTGCTCAAAGTATACATATATTAAGGTGGACCTATTAAAATCATTTAATCGTCCGTCATGGAACTGCATTGCATGCACTCTCAAGAAAATTGAATTACCAAAAAATATTTTTAGATATATCATGAACTCTTTCACCACAGGGGAATGCTCTATCCTTTGGAATGGGTCCTCCACCGATCCATTTAAACATAGTATGGGCTTGAGATAGGGGGATCCTCCATCCCCATACATTTTCATACTCTATGTTGCATGACATAGTCAAATGATATTTTAGACCAAACATAGAGGCAACCGAATGCCAATAAACATGGGTGGGAGTGGGATCAAGGTATCCCACCTTTGCTTTGCCGACAATCTCATCGTATTTGGAGAAGAATTGTGTGAGAAGATGCATATTATAAGAAAGTTCTTCAAGAAATTTGAAAGAGAATCCAGACATGCCATATATGTAACCAAAACACAAGTTTCTATGTTGCAAGTGTACCACATGAAGTAAGAAGAAAAGTCCATAAAATTGGAATATTTCAATAGATGAATGATTTGGGATGATACTTAGGTTGTCATAGAACTGTTCTTACCCCAATCTCAATCCAACTACCTACATAGTAGTAAGAGGATTGAAGTATCCAACCCTGAGTGGCCTAATAGGATCTATCACACTGACATATACAATAAGAAATAATAACTCAAAAACTGGATTTTTATAGCACAACTATCCCAATATGGAGATATATCTGATTTATCTTTGTCATCAGAGTATGTAGAGTGTGGAAGCGATCTTATTCAATATTCCATTTGTATTTCCTAAAATCAAGAAAATCAGGACACAATCATGCAATTGCACGGTACACTATCAAAATCAAGTAAAGTGGTTTATAACAAATGAGTATACTTGGTAGGATTTATATTCAAAAGAATAACAAATGATTTCCAAAACCAATATCATTCGACAAAATGTGTGTTATCAAATGATTCAATTTTTAGTACGAGTTCCCATTATAATGTAATCACATAAGCATTCTTATATATTTTGTGTGACTCTATTACCCTAATGCAATGGGGAAGGTCACTAGGCACCTTCTCACCATAGGAACATAGGAGGCCAATGTACATGTCCCACCTCCAAATGAGGGGGTTGTTACACTCAATATCAACATTATCAACATTATCGATATCATCATCATTATCAATATACAGGCAGTCATAATGGGCATGCAATTTATGTTTTTATGTTTTTCAAAATATAGTATAGAAAAATAGAAGACTAATCATAGGGAACTATAGCTCATCCAAATAAGTAGCCAAGTATACATTCAAGAGATACATCAAAGTATCTTCAATACAATCAAGGAGGAGTTATATAATAGCGTACCTTTCTAAATGAGTATTTAGAGTGTAGATTCCAAGATAGAGTAGATCAACCCCTTGAGTCAGATCCTAGATCAAAATGTTAGATCAAGGGTCAAGATCATAGTTTGTAAAGAATCATGCTTCATTGTTCGAGATTAGGGTTACATTTTCCTATCTCTACCTTAGGGTTAGGTCATAAACAATATTTCCAAATGTCTAACATTTATTCAAGTATCAAGCATGTTTCAAGAATGGATGACCTACCTAGGTATATTTAGGAACACATGTCAACCCTAATTATTATCATCATTATTCAAATCTCTAGATAATTTTCAAGATCAAATAGTATCATTAGAACTCAAGTTTAGATCATGTACAGTCATGGGTTGGTCATATGATTAGGGGTTTGCAAGATTAGGATTAATCATCAACATATCAAGAGAAATCCTTATTTCAATGTGCAAGATTCAAATTCTAGAGTAGATGAGTCACAAGATAAAATTTAAACTCACATTTAGCCATGCTTGACTTCATAATGATCATTAGAGTCAAATCTAGGGTTTCCAAAAATTAAACATCATTATTGATCCATTTAATAAACTAAAAAAACAAAAGATCAAATATAGGGATATCAGTGAAATATATTACGAATTAGGCACCACAAGTATTTTTAATGAATTCCCTAGGTTTTTCTTATCAAGATCAACTATTTATACGTTATTGTTGGATTTAAGAATCAGGAGATATGATTTAAACAAGATCAAGCCAATTTATTGATTTTCGAGTAGAGAGGGAAGAAATACCAAAAAAAGGAAAATTGAGGGTAATACAATGGTCATTGATCAACCGATCAAATACTGAACAAGTCTATGATGTTGTGGCTGGGAGGCGCCTTCTCTGGGTCATGTGTACGATGGGCACACTGATATGAGGTCGTTGGATCTCGTTCAACCTTTGACCGTGGGCCGAGATCAATGGTAGGGAAGAGTTTCCCTTGCTCAACTACCCGTACGCCTAGCAAGGCGGCACCGCAGCAGAGTAGTGGCTAGAAAAATGACGAGCATGAGCAGGAGAGAGGAGGAAAAGGTGTCGTTCAGGATCTCAAGTTTGAAACGAAGGAAGAGGAGGTGTTTTTATAGGTTATAGGAGTTGTATTTTAGTGTTTCGAGAGGTCACCACTCCCATGGAGGCGGCTATGAGAGAGGGCTCTCAAATGCTCTCAAAATGGGTTGAATCAAGGGGGGAAAGGGATAGATGAGTGCGATATTTTGAGGCTGATCTTTGCATCTAATTTAATTTTCAAATTGTGTTTAATTTGGGGTCAAGTTCCCTCTCAGTCTCACAATTTTATTCCCCACTCATTACATGAGGTAGGAGATAGGTTTTCAATTGTTTGATCTAGCTAGGATCCGCGTGCCTCTGATCTAAGGGTCAGGGTTCATCCCCCAAGCGAGCCCTGGATTGTGAGGTCAGTTTGGACTGGCTTGCTGAGAAAGGGGGGGGGGAATTCCCCATTTCAAGAGTTCTTGTGTCAATTAAGCCAGGAGGGCGTCCAGGTAGCTAGATGGGCCGAGCCCAATAAGCCAGAAAAGGAAAATAAATATGGTATTTAGGGCCAAAAGAGGAGTAAAACTTAGATAATTCATATAAAATTGTAGGAGAGTCCAAATGACCTCAAATTTGGATCACTACTTCATGATAGAGTCTACAATATGTTTGTAAAATTCCAAATCAAAACGAGTATGTATGATCAAGAATTTAATCAAAGGGTTAAAGGGTATAACAATATTAGGGTTTCATGAACACAAGTGTATCAACTTGACTTAAAGTGTGAGTTTTTCTACTTTGGAAGTCATTATAGAGTCATGAATTCAAGGGATACATCATGAGTGAGATATTCAATTATTTGAGTGTAAATAAGTAATTAAATCATAATTATGTTAAAATTCACTTTGTCACATCCTTCCCTCCTTAAAAAGGAATTTTGTCCCCAAAATTCAAAAACATCCTCAAAATCAAGACTATTCAAAAACCAAATCATATCCTCAAATACTGGATTATCCTCAACTATATAATCAAAATCATGTCCTCAAAGTTCAAGTACTACAATCATCATAATTGGAATACCATGTTCCATATCATAACCAACTTAGTACTAACATCATTTCATCATTGAGCAATTGAGTATCAAGGTGAAAGCATATATTGTTCAAAGTCATCACATGAGTCACAAATATGGAAAGCATCCTATTGATCACAAATTTGGATAGATCATATTTTAGGTGAAACAAATAGATTCCTTGAATCAAATGTACAAGGTGACTCTCAATCCCAATATCTTAGGGTCCTAGCTTCTACATTGGCCTAGGTGGGGTTATACATCCAAATCAATGGGAGTCCCACCCTAGTCCTAATGCAAGCTAAACCTTAAGTCATAAATTGAGAGAGGCAAAATAGTCGTCATTTAAAAATTTCAAGATTTGGGATTTTGAAGTCATTAGTCATTTATCTCAATGTCCAAATAGTGTGATTATAGGATTTTTATCATTATTGTGATTTGATAATCGTGAGTCACATTATTATATATTAGTATCAAGAGTCGACATTTTTGGACATCAAAAGTCATAGGTCCAGCATTTTGAAGCTAGGGTTTAGATTCCTATTTAGACCTTGGGGGATATCAGTCATCTATATTCAATTTCAAGCGACAATATTCAGCAATATTTGAGCAAAATATCAAGATTTCATTATTAGGGTATCCAATTTTGATGAATGATCTAGACCTAGGTCTATCTAGGAAGTAAACCATCATCAATAGTCAAAATTTTCATACTTCAGCGTCATTATTAAATCGATATTTGAGATCGGGTAACAACCATGGGTTTAACCTATTAAACATAGGTCAATTGATCCAAATAGGGTGAAAGGGAATACCTTTCCAAACTCTAAACAATAAAAAAGGTGAAAATTTAGAGGTAGTCATAATAGGGATGTTACCTAGGTTAGGGAAGTCATGAGTCCACTACCACCCTAATCTAGCACATTACCTAGATTAGTCATTATCCATTGAGCTTATTCAAATATAAGAGTATTAATGATCAAATCATATTCCATAAGGTCGTGGATCAAAATTCAAGATCATAATAGGGCAATAATGTTAAGATTTTACAAAGTCAAGCAAATATTTGCATTTCTTTCTTTTCATGATGAAGGTAGTGATATAATTTGGAAATTGAGTATTTGAATTTGGCATTTGAGAAATTAGAGCATAATAGTGCAAAATCTATGCCCATCATCATCATATCAAAATTGAGATTGCAAAAGGTATCAATGGTCAATAGGAAAACTGCTTTTTGCATCATGGTTTTGTGAGTCTTAGGCTTAGTCACTTTATAGCATGTCAATATGTGTACAAAATAGGATACAAGTTTGCTTAACTATGTTTGAGGTTTAATCAAAAATAGTGTAACATGGATATTAATCAAATAGAGACCTCATCAACAATGAGGTATAAGGTACAAGTCATCCTTATTTCACCAAATCAGGATTTACCTAAACATAAGAAGCATGTAGTCTAGTTTGGCTAAATTGAGTTTACATGATATTAGGGGTCACACAAGAGTATTCAAGTTTCAAAATTAATTGATCAAAATTGAGTTTTCAAATTTAGGTCAGATCATGGTATTAACTTTTCAAGATTCAGCGATATTCATTTTTCCCATGTGTAAGCTACCCATAATTGAGACATCATGTGGTAAACATCACAAGAAAGGACCACATGAGGAGATGAGAAGACTACCTAATCTTCATCTACATGGGTAGCTTAGTATAGTCCTTAAAGAAGAGATGAGATGCCAGAATACTCTCTAGGGTTTCACAAGACAACCTTTAGGTCCAGTTCTGGATCAATAGAGGCCAGGTAGAGATGGGGATCTCTGCCACCGTGAAGACGGATAGGAGAAATAATGCCAGGACCTCGAGCCTAGACACTTCATTTTTCACCATTATGGTCTTTAGGATTTCTTGGGTGTAAGAGACTTGATAAATTATTTACATAAAGTATATGAGAGTGTGTAAGCTCTGATACCAACTGTCACGGAACTGTTCTTATCCCAATCCCAATCCTATAGCCTAGACAGTAGTAAGAGGATTCAAACGTCTATTCCTGAGTGGCCCGATATGATCTATCACACTAGCATATACAATAAGAAATAATAACTCAAAAAACTGGATATTTAAAGAACAACTAACCCAATATGGAGATATATCTGATTTATCTTTGTCATCAAAGTATGTAGAGTGCGGAAGCGATCTTATTCAGTATTCCATTTGTATTACCTAAAATCAAGAAAATTGAGACACAATCATGCAATTGCACGATACGCTATCAAAATCAAGTAAAGTGGTTTATAACAAAGAGTATACTTGGCATGACTAATATTCAAAAAATAACAAATGATTTCCAAAACCAATATCATTCGAAAAAATGTGTGTTATTCAATGATTCAATTTTTATCACGAGTTCCCATTATGTTGTAATCAAATAAGCATGCTTATATATTTTGTGTGACTCTATTACCACAACACGACGGGGAAGGTTACTAGGCTCCTTCTCACCATAGGAACATAGGACGCCAATGTACAAGTCCCACTTCCAAATTAAGGGGTTCTTGCACTCAATATCAACATTATCAACATTATCAATATCATCATCAGTATCAATATACAAGAAGTCATAATGGGAATGCAATTTATGTTTTCATGTTTTTCAAAATATAGTATAGAAAAACATAAGACTAATCATAGGGAACAGTATCTCATCCAAATAAGTAGCCAAGTATACAATCAAAAGATACATAAATGTATCTTCAATACAATCAAGGAGGATTTATATAATAGCATACCTTTCTAAATGAGTATTTGGAATATAGATTCCAAGATAGAGTAGATCAGCCCTTGAGTCTGATCCTAGATTAAAATGTTAGATCAAGGGTCAAGATCATAGTTTGTAAAGAATCATGCTTCAATATTCTAGATTAGGGTTACATTTTCCTATCTCTACCTTACAATTAGGTTATCAACAATATTTCCAAATGTCTAACATTTATTCAAGTATCAAGCATGTTTCAAGAATGGTTGACCTACCTAGGTATATTTAGGATCACATGTCAACCCTAATTATTATCATCATTATTCAAATCTCTAGATCATTTTCAAGATCAAATAGTATCATTAGAACTAAAGTTTAGATCAGGTATAGTCATGGGTCAGGCATATTATTAGGGTTTTGTAAGATTAAGATTAATCATCAACATATTAAGAGAAATCCTTATTTCAATGGTCAAGATTCAAATTATAGAGTAGATGAGTCACAAGACAATATTTAAACTCATATTTATGCATGTTTTATTTCAAAATGATCATTAGAGTCAAATCTAGGGTTTCCAAAAATTAAACATCATTATTGAGTCATTTAATAAACTAAATAAGAAAGCGATCAAATATAGGGATATCAGTGAAATACATTAGGGATTCGTCTCTACAAGTATTTTTAATGAATTCCCTAGGTTTTTCTGATCAAGATCGACTATTTATACATAATTTTTGGAGTTACGAATCAAGACATATGATTTAAACAAGATCAAGCCCATTTATTGATTTTTGAGTAGAGGGGGTAAATACCAGAAAAAGGAAAATCGAGGGTAATACATTGTCCGTTGATCCTCCGGTCAACTGTTGAAAAATCCTTGATCCTGTGTCTGGGAGGAACCTTCTCTGGGTCACGTGTGCGATGGGCTTGCTGATCCGGGACCGTTGGATCTTGTTCAGCCTTTGACTGTGGGCCAAGATCAATGGTAGGAAAGAGTTTCCCTTGCTCAACTAGCCGAGCGACTGGCAAGGTGGCGCCGCGGAAGAGCAGTGGGCAGAAAAAGGAGGAGCATGAGCAGGGGAGCAGGAGAATGGAGGAAAAAGTGTCATTCGGGATCTTGAGGTTGAAACTAAGTCAAGGGTGGGGTTTTTATGGGTGATCGAAGTTGGATTCTAGGGTTTCGAGAGGTCACCGCACCCATGGCGACGACTATGAGAGAGGTCTCTCAAATGCTCTCAAAATGGGTTGAATCGAGGGGGGAAAGGGATAGATGAGCACGGTATTTTGAGGTTGAGCTTTCCATCCAATTTAATTTTCAAATTGTGTTTGATTTGGGGTCAACTATCCGCTCTATCTCACAATTGTCTTACACGCTAATTGCAGGAGGTAGGAGATAGGTTTTTGATCATTTGATCTAGCTGGGATCCACGTGCCTCTGAGCCAAGGGCCGGGGTTCATCCCCCAAGTGAGCCCTAGATTGTGAGGTTTGTCCCGACTGGCTTGATCAGAGAAGGGGGGGCAATTCCTCAGTTCAAGGGCTCCTGTGCCAATTAATCCAGGAGGGTGTCCAAGCAGCTAGATGGACCGAGCCCAGTAAGTAAGAAAAGGAAAATAAATATGGTATTTAGGGCCAAAAGGGGAGTAAAGCTTAGATAATTAATATACAATTGTAAGAGTGTCCAAATGACCTCAAATTTGGACCAATGCTTCATGATAGAGTTTGTAACATGTGTGTAAAATTACAAATCAAAATGAGTATGTATGATCAAGAATTTAATCAAAGGGTTAAAGGGTATAACAATATTAGGGTTTCATGAACACAAGTGTATCAACTTGACTTAAAGTGTGAGTTTTTCTACTTCATAAGTCATTATAGAGTCACGAATTCATGGGAGACATCATGAGTGAGATATTCAAGTCTTTGAGGGAAAATGATAATTAAATCATAATTATGCTAAAATTCACTAGAGTGGAAATGAAAGTTAATGGATAGGAGGGGAGAAGTTTGTCCTTTATAGGCCACTATTGTCTTGTAAAGACAATTTGTAGGAAATCCTTACTTACTCAATGCAGACAAAAATTTTGCCTCTCTCACTCTACGATCACATAGATAGAAGTATTTGAGGATTTTTGTGGGAAGTAGGGCATAATAACCGTCCCATGTCTATAGTGTCTTAGAGTGAGGTAACTAGCACAAAATAAAATGGAGGGCTTGGTCTCAAGTCTATGTCAGAGTGGAACGTTGCTCTTATAGCCAAAACTGCATGGGAAATTTCCAGCAATAGGAAGTTGATATGGAAAAATTTTATGAGAAATATGTACAAAACCTACATGGAGGGTAAAACACTGTATGTATCAAGGCTATCTCAGCCAACTCTATAGTGTAAAAAAATCATTGACGAGCACTCCTACTCCATTCCTTTGAATGGGCAAAGCACCAACTTTGGGAGGATCCATGGGTCAGACTGGAAGTGTATCTTGCACAAGAGGTGATACGTCCATTACCACAATCATTGAGAGACATGGTAATTGCAAGTGTGGTCCTAGAGAATGGCAAATGGAACACTGAATTCCTTATGGAATGGCTACTAAGTCAATTACTATAGTAGAGAGTTCATCTCAAACCTCCAAGGGTTGATTATGGGGATTATGTTTGGGTATTGATAGAGACACCGCGTGGCATATTTACTATGAGTTTGGCTTACCAGTATGTCTGCAAACAACAGGATCTAGCCATGGTAGGTGAATGGAACATCATATCGGAGGTGTGATTGTCAACTAGGCTCAAGATGTTGACATGGCTTCTCAAGTAGTACGCTCTCTTGATGAACAACAGACGGGTCAGACGCTACTTGACTTTAGTAAGAACATGTGAATGACATGCCTATGAAGAGGAGACAATGATTTAGGCCTTAAGAGAATGAAAATATACCAAAGAGGTATGGATGATCATGTTCAATGACAACCCAACCGCATAGTTCTTTCAACAAGAAACTGACAATTGGTGGAACAAAAATTTGAATCAAGGCACAACATACTCATAGCGGTACATGATAGCTTTCTAATGTATATGGATTAAAATAAACAAGCATGTTTTTGAAAGATAACAAATAAATGCCAACATACAAGCACAAAGGATCACTTGAGAAGTAGTTTTGATAGAGCTTTCCTGGAGGAAGGACAACCCACTATGTAAAACCATCGTCAGTCAGTGTTAGTGTAGACCCCCGTTGGACACTATGAAGATAAACATTGATGTTGCTTACTCTAATAACAAGGCAACTACAGTCAATGATAATTCATAACCAAGAGGGTTGGTGGATAGGTGTATATTCTAGAAGAATACGTGCAGTTTCAACTTTACACGTTGAGATAGTGATTATACACATTTCCATTAAAATTGGTAGTAAAATGGGTTCATGAAACTAATCATGGAAAATGACAACAAAGTGTTCCTAGAAATGCTAAAATTAGACCTTTTAAGGCATCCCAAGTACTCTAAAATTTTGAAAAGGATACAAAAATGTATGTTCAAGAATATTGGGTAGACTATAGTTTTTAAACCTAGAGGTTATAATCGAGCAACTGCCAAATTTGTGAAATTCCACCAAAAACACACTATCAGCTGCATTGACCATCCAAGGCCACCAAAGTGTATCACCCATATATTAGAGGAGGAACTATGTAATGGTAGTATTACTACAAGTTTTAGTTTTATAGAGAGTCATAGTCCATGTAGTGGTTATCTATATTGGCTTGCAAAAAGAGGGCGAGATGAATAAATTGCCTCCTAGCTCCACCCAAATAAAATGCATAAATGATATCAAAATGAGCAATTATGCATGAATACATGGAAAACTAGCCTGTGAAAAGTGGATCAAATTTAGTGCATCCAAATGCTTTAAGTTTAAATGTTTCTTTCCCTCAAGAAATAATAACTTTGGATCTGTTTGAGACAAGTCAGTAAGAGGAAAAACAACATGCAATACCTTTCTCATATACCCCCGCCTGGCAGTCCCATATCGTCCCTTATGAACTATTGACCAAATAACTACTCTTCAGTGACTAAAAATGTTCATGAAAAATTTCCACCCTTAGATGAATCACAAACTACTAATAGAGTAGTTAATATCATAGTCAATAGGACATCTTCTTGACACACCATGTGATTCCCTATCTACCTTGCTTTTTTCTACCTACAAACTAAACTGGAAGCAGTTTCTGGTATAGAAGTGAATGAGAAGATTAATCATTTTTGTGGCCTACTATAAAGAGAAATGGGTAGAAAGAAGTAGGTGTCTGGGAAAAAGATTCACAAGTAATATCTGAATTATTTATGAAATACAAAATATGAAGAACCTACAACATGAAGGAAAATGAGAAATGCATGAATGCTAATGCCTAATATTTTGTTGGAGTGATGCATGCACTGAAGGTCTCATATGTAGAATGAGTGTCAAATAATAGAAAGCATATATGTAGCTATTTTCACTTCTCCTTGAAGAAAAATTCAGATTTGAGTTCAAGGCAACCTGTGCTCCAGCATTATTTGATATTCTCTTTTTCTCTACCCTCTTATTTTAGCATGATTTATAAATTATGGTCAAGCTTTTGTTCAGCATCTGCACTTTTTTCATAATATTGTTTATTTTTATTTAGAGGGGCATGTATGGGTATCATTTCTCTTTTATTTGAGGAAAAAACTACATAAAAACATGTTAAATGAATGATGCAAAAATAATATGTGATTTATATGAAATTTATTATGCAACTAATTGATATGCAATTATTATTTTTCTTCATTTTCTTACTATTGCGATAAAAAGACTAATTATCATGCCACTTATTATGTTATGCAGTGCAATCAAAAGGAATCATTTTGGATTACTTGATCATCTTAAGGTGGTGGATGAAATTTAAAAACAAATGGGTGGAGTCACATGATTAAGAGACAATTACTATCTTAAACCATGATAGGTTCCTCTCGTATCAACTTGTGTACATGGTAATCTTAGAGTTTTTTGTGGATGTCTCATTTAAGGTCCCTTCACTCATTTGGTCAGTTTGGCCTCAAACCCCATCATCATCTACAATTCGTGGATAAATTAAGATTTTTATTCATATTTAGTGCCCTCAAGCTAACTAACCCATACACTTCCTCTAGGTGGTGGTACCTTAGACTTGCAAATAGAGCTTAAAAATATGTGACCATTTAAAAAATTTCTTTCAATTTCAATTGTAATGCACACAATGAAGATGGAAAAAATCATGAATTAAGCTCCACTATTACACTAGATAGATGTGGATGCTACAATTTTGAAATAAGAAAACTAAAAAGATGTGTATCCTACAACTTTGAAATTAGAAAACTAAAAAAAAATAAAGAATAAAATAAAGCTAAATCCATTGCAGTTCCCCCCCTAAGCTTGAGCTTGACTATGTCTTGATGGTCAAAATCAAACTCAGAGGTGGGATAGAGGTACAGATCTGAAAGGTGGTGGTTGGAATGTTCCTAGAAGCATCTCTAGGTCTTGTGGGTACTAGGTGTCAGTGAACATGGGTGGATGGAAAGGCATCTCATGTGGCTGAGGGTAATTAGAAAAGTGTCCCTGAATCCTATAGTGGTTGTAGAGCGGTTGTTGGTAATGCTCAATGTGAGGCATACAAGTATCAATATTCTCCTGATTGTCTAGGAGAAGGTACTCATTTATGTAGATTGTCTGCTACTAATAAATTAGTTTCTCCTGGACTCCATGAATCTCGGTAGGGGTGACTGGCTATTTTTGTCCCTCCTAGATATACTCCAACATCCCATACATGCCCTCCATGAAAAAGGCATTTCCATGGTATGGAAGTGGTTGAGTTGTAGAGTTGGATGTTGTGTATTTGTGAGGTGTCCTATATATGTGCTACCTCTGTATGAAAGTCTTGGCATCTTCCTCCTATTCTTCTTCATATTATTTTTTTTCTTCTTCTAATTCTACTTCAGCCTTGGGCTCCTCCTCCTCTTCACCTTCTTGAAAAGGTACAACATCATCTGTTGGCCATTTGAGGAACTAGACTCCTCTAATGCAAAATATGCAGTTAGGGAGATTCCTTTATTCAAGTTTCCCTTTGATGGTGCAACAAGTGTACAAATTTTTGTCAAACTTGGAGATGAGGTGATACCATTTTAAATGCTTCAATTCGAGTGTCAAAGATGTCCTCATGGTGCTGGCCTTAGAGAGCTCCAAGTGGTAGATGAGAGACAAGGGTGTGAGCAAGCCCCCAAAGTGAATGGGAGGCTTCCTTTGATCCTGCCTCTTCACTGCAAGCATGTGATGCAAGAAACATGAACCAAGGTCTATCTCATCCCTCCCCAGCGTGATAAATGGCCACATAACATATAATTCCACCTTCTATAACTTCCCCTTATTCTTGGGCAAACCTGGTGAATATTGTATTTGTTAGGTAGCAGTGAAAAACTCAAATGAAGTGTTCTTGATATCCATCACTAAGGATGTCAGTTGATGGTGAATCTCTCAAGTTGGGTCGACATCTACCTCCAAGCTAATGCATGGTCAAAGTCTCCAGGCGTGAAGAGAAATCCACCTTCTAGCAAGTCATAAATGGTGTTAATATTTGTTGGTGTGCGATGGTTGGTGATTTTTTAGAGAATAAACTCAATCTGCCTGTCTCCCCAACCTTCCTTGTATTTGGGGATGAAACATACCTCTAGAAACATGAGAAACTCACACACTATCTCCAAGTAAGATGGCCACCTGCCGAAGAACATGTGATCACCCACCATGTCATGCCCTTTGAAAACTTGGTGGAGACTCTCAGTGAATCCTATTTTGGTGAGGAAGTCATGGTCACCATACTAAACAGTTATGAACTCCTTTTTCATTAGGATGGTGAAGATCTTCTTCTGGTCTACATCTACAAATTCTAGTTTGCGATGACTTTAGTACCATCTTCTTGGGTGACGAAGCTTTCTTTCTTGTTGTCGTTGATGATGAACAAGGTAAATGGGTTGAGAAAGAGAGATCTTTGAAGACTCAGGGAATTCAGAACATTGCGGATCCTATAGGATTATATGACACCTTCTTTATTGCAAGGGGAGTGAGTTGTGTGTATCTGAATAACAACCCAATCATCCATTGTTATTGTTGTGGATGGACATGTCATGTCGAGTCGGTACCACCAACATTTTGGATTGGTTGTACCGACTTGTTCATTATTCGTTGGTCATTGATGTCATGCATTAATGTTGGTGCTTGTGAGAGTTCAATACACCAAGTCACATATTTCTAGATATCAATGGTACCAACCTGAAGTTGGTGGTAATGACTCCTAGGTTGTGCACTTGGAACGCTATCATCGACCATTAGATGAATGTGAACTCAATCATCAAAGTAGGTACCATAGCTTTTGGTCTTGTGAGTGGGTTCCACTGACACAATGTTAGTGGTAAAAAGTTAATGACTGCTAGTTATTGTGGTGTTGTGTTAGTTCCACTAACTCAATGGTTTGTGACCGAGTTTAATTGGCCACACCCATGTGATCTTTTGTTTGTGGTACCGAGCTATTTTGTTTGGTCTTTCTCTTCCTCAATGATACTTTAAGGTCTCCTTGATGTATCAAACCAGGAGAACTCTCACTCTTAGGTATTACTTACTTCCTATAGAAAATTTGGCCTCTGGTCTACAAAGCAATCGGTGCCACTGATTATGCTGTCAGTGGTACCATTTTTTTCTTCCTCCCTGTTGATTTTGCCCCCAAACTTAGTGCCATGACTGATGGGTCGATGGTATGGACTTTTTCTCTTCCTGTACATCAAACAAAACTCATCTTGATAACTTTTATATCTAAACAAAGTCAAACATGAAAATACAAAAACTACTTCTACACAAGTTTAAATGAAAAACAACTAACTAAAAATTAAACTATGGGTTGCCTCCCACACACTCTTATTTCAAATCCTAGGCTCAACGAACTTCTATGCTCAAATCTCAAGGAAGCTCAACTAGCTTCAATTCTTCCTCCTCAAGGATCACCTCCCATCTAATATAATTCTTGTGGCATTGTCCATTTGTCAAGAATGTTCCTGCCTCTTCACTTATCTTAACAACTTCATGAAGGAATGCCTTAGTCACCACATGGGTCCCACTCCATTGGGATCTCAAATTCGTAGGATGCAATTTCATCATAGAATTGAAAGTAACATCCATTAATTTTGCAAAAAAATTTAAATATAATGTGGCAATCATGCATTTTCTTTGTTATATCTTTGTAGATTCTAGAACACTCATAGGTGTCTAGCCTAATTTGATCTAGTTCATCGAGTTCCAATCTAAATTTCTTCCCTACATTAGAAAGATCAAAGTTTAATTACTTCAATGCCCATTTAGCCCTCTACTCTAATTCCACAGGCAAATGACATGTCCATCCGTAAACAAGCCTATAGGGTGTAGTGAGTATGGGTGTCTTAAAGGTAGTCCAATAAGCCCATAGATCATCATTTAGTTGCATGTTCCAATTGGTTTTATTGGTCGAGATGGTTTTCTCAAGATCATTTTATTTCCCTATTTGAAACCTCAACATGGCCTTATTTTTGGGGGTGATATGGGGTTCCAATCATGTGCTTCACCCCATTGGCTAAGTGGAATCCCCCATCATTGATTATCGATATGGCACCCCAAACCTGCAAAAAATGTTGTCTTTGACAAACTTGCATTTGATTTCAGCATCACTGTTGTGAGTAGGAATTGCTTCCACCCACTTTGACAAATAATCAAAAGCTAGTAAAATGTACAAATTGGAGTTAGATGAATCAAAAATCCTTATAAATTAGATGGCCCAAAGGTTTAAAAAAAAACTTCCTGAAATGTATTAAGTGGCATTTCATGTCCCCTAGAAGGGTTACCTGCATGTTGGCACACATCACACCTCCACACACAATCATAAGCATCCTTAAAAGGTTTCAAACAATGAAATCCTCTTTCTAGAACCTTAGCTACTCTTCTTGGACTTGTATGGTGTCCCCCAGTGGGAAAAGAATGACAATGAGAAAGTATGCTCTCGAACTCACCTTCTGGTGCACACTTCCACAATAAGCCATACTTGTACTATTTAAACAAGATTGGGACATCCCATACAAAAAAACCTCAAAGTTTAGAAGAATTTTTTCTTCTCTTGGTATCCCCAAACCTCAAGTAAATCTCCATGTGTAAGGTAGTTCACTATATTTGCAAACCAGAGATCCTTGTACTTGATTACAAAAAGTTGCTCATAGGGGAACTTCTCAACAATGGGTACATGTAACATAGAGTCATTCACTCTCTTTATCCTACAAGTGATCTGCTACTACATTGTCAGTTCTAGACATGTCCTTGATTTCTATGTCAAATTATTGTAGTACCAAAATCCATCTTATTAGTTTTGGTTTGGCATCCTTTTTCTACAAAAGATACTTAATAATTCAATGATCAGTCCATACTATCACTTTTGCCCCCAATAAGATATTGTCTAAAATTATCAAAGGCAAAAACTACAACTAGAAGTTCTTTTTCCTTGGTTGTGAAATTTCATTGTGCATCATTGGGAGTTCTCAATGTATAGTACATAATCTAGAGAGCATAATCTTTACATTGGTTTAGTATAGCCCCTACAACAAAACATGATGCATCACATGTCAACTCCAATAGTTGGCTCCAATCTAGAACCACCATTGAGGGTGAAAGAATCAACTTTTCTTTTAAAACTTTAAATGCTTTCTCTAAAATCTTGAAATGTGGCTTGGCTATTTTTGAAAAATCTTTAATAAAATGTTGATACAAGTTGACATGTCCCAAAAATATCCTGACACCCTTCATTAATGATGGTAGAGGTAATTTATAAATCACCTCTATTTTTACGAGATCAACTTCCATTCCATTGTTGGACACCTTGTGTCCCAATGAAATCCCATCACTCGCTATCATGTGAAATTTTTCCCAATTCAAACAAGGTGAGTGTCCTCATATCGATGTAAAACTCTATCTATACTGTTAAGGTAGTCCTCAAATCATTCTCCATGCATTGAAAAGTCATACATAAAAATCTCAAGACAATGTTCCACCATGTCAGAAAATATTTCAAGCATGCATCTTTCAAACATTTCTGAAGAATTACACAACCCAAACGACATTCAACGGTATGAAAATGTACCAAGGGAAAAGTGAAGGTAGACTTCTCTTGATCATGTGGCTCAATAATAGTCTGATTGTAACTAGAATACCGATCTAGAAAACAAAAATGCAAGCGACCGACAAGCCTCTCTAGAATTTGATCGATAAATGGAAGTGAGAAATGGTCTTCCATAGTGGAGGCATTTAAACAATGGTAATCATTACACCAATTCCAACTAGACACTTGTGGAGACATTTAAATAATGGTAATCATTATACAAATGCCAACCAACTACTAGCCTAGTAGAGACACACTCACTAGTAGAATTAGTAGTTACCATGATTCCCCCTTTCTTAGGGATGACCTATGTAGGACTAACCCATTTGCAATCAGAGATATCATGAAATATACATGTCAATAGAAGTTTAGCTACCTCTTTTTTCACCATATTTATCCTTATCGAGGTCAACCACCACTGAGATCGTGCAATGGATTTTTCTCATTCTTCAATCTAAATCTTATGTTGACATAAACTAGGGGAGATCCACTTTATGTCTACGATGGACCAGCCAAATCTAGCCCAATGATTCTTTATCACAATGATTAGTTTTTCCTCCTCCTTGATACTTAGTGATGCTGAAATTATCATTGGATGTTTGTTGTCCACTGCTAAGAACATGTACTTTAGATGTAGTAGTAGTGGCTTCAATTTTATCTCAAGAGGACACTGTAGAGATGGAACCAATGGTGGAGGTGGTGGTCCTAGGTCTTCATAGTGTCTAGTGTATAAACACAACTAGGTCCTCAGAAAATGTGCACACTCCTCCAGTGAATGATAGTGTGAGAAGTCATCCACTAGGTTCATGAGACAAGCTTCTAGAGCTAGTTATGGATAAGCCTGCATCCTTGTATAGGACACTACATGTGAAACTATCATTGGATGCTCCTATTCCTCTGGATCACCATGGTACTTCACAACTATTTCCAAAGAAAATTTCTTTGTATCCACCATTATGTCCATAGCAAGAGTACCCTTGTTCACCTTTATCATGACATGAGCCATATCTAAAAATGGTGTTCCTAAAAATAGTGACATTGGGTTGCCCAAATGATGCATCATTGGCATTGTTTGCTTTCCTTATGCAATAATTTATAGTCAGGTAGCTTGATCTCAAATAGGTCATTCTAGATCCCCAATGTCAATATTCCTCTTCCCATCTCTAAGATGATGTATTTTCTAGTTTGGAATGGCTTACCCAGAAGTAACACATTCCTGTAATCATTTGACATATCCATGCCAAATAAATATGTTAGAAATATGAACTTGTCAACCTTCACCAGTACATGTTCACATATGCTAATATGTATCACTACAGATTTATCTACCAACTGAATGATAATGTTGCTTTTCTTGTGATTATTTGACTCCTACTTTCTTGAATGTAGTCAACAAAATCAGTTTTATGCTTTCCCCTGAATCATAAAGTGAGTCCTCAAACATCACCTTAGCAATGTAGCATGCACTATTGAAACACCATGGATCATGTGTCTTCTGTGGAAAATTTCTATGATATGAATGTCCTTCAAGAACTTATCCTTCTCTTATTACAGGATAGGTGTACCTATAAACTTATTGAACTTGTTATTCCTCCTTAAGAATAACAACATATAAATCACTTATCCTTCTCTTATTGATATGAATGTCCTTCAAGAACTTGTCATATGAAGGAATCTTCTCAATGGCATCAATAGTGGTAGATTAATCTGGAGCATCATGAATGTACCTATAAACTTATTGAACTGCTAATCCACCTTCTTAGCCTTGAAGATTTATGGAAATGGCACTATAGTAACAATTTTTCTTTGATGTGGTAGAATGTAGGATTCCTTCTTGTTCTCCGTCTTCTTAGTGGACTCCTCCTCTAGGCTCTCCTCCTATAGTGTGGTGTCCTATGGTTTCTCTAGAAAATTATTTCTATAACTTTAATAATTTGTGACACCTAGACGCCTTGTTGTTGAGAAAGAATACTGTCGCTACACTATTAAAGGTGGTTCTCTCCCCCTTACACATACCATAGTCAATCTTAAGATGAGGGACCTTCCTTAGAATATTTTGTAATCTCTCCCAGGACTCTAGATAAGACTGGTCTGCATACTGCTTAATGTTGTAGATTTTCCCAACCATGTCATGTGTCTTCTAAAATACCTTTCCAAAAAATGTGACTTCATAGGTTGATATGGATTCTAAAGGAAGGCCTAAGAATGAAGGCATTGCCTTATAGGAGAGCTAGTATGAGAATAACTCAAGATATATACTAGTAATTGGTACCTTGTCAACTTTTACCATTTCACAACTCTCCACAAAATTGTTAACATGAGTCATTGGGTCATCCATGTTGTGACTATCAAATTCTTGATATTTTATTAGTTCCACCTGCCCCAGATCTATTTTGTAGTTCCCCATGTGGACTTCCTACTTTAAAATTGGCCACAATTGTGTTGTGTCTGATGAAGATTTTATCTTCTCCCACACAGTCTGATCCTCATGTTCGGCTCCAACTCACTCTTATTAATTAGGATCTTTTATTCCTTCCATTGTTTACTCTGTCTGTTGTGGTGGAGTATGGAGAAATCTTTCCCATGAACTATCATACTCTCTAATCCAACAACAAAGTTGTCCCATGCTTGTACCCTATAAAGATGATTCCATGTGTCAATAGTTCTATTCTGAACAATACATTAGCACCTAAAAATTCAATAGTTGTGAGTGTGAATGTGTACAAGTGGACTGATAGTAAATGTTGTTTACAATTATGCTCAATTTAAAGGAAATAAAGTCTGAAATGAAAATAAAAGAAAATTGATGGCCTAGAGTGTCTAGTCACGCCACTCATTGAGCTAGAGTTGTTATATCCCCAGAATCGATGCCCAAAACATAACACGCCTAAACTACATGTGTAAAAGCAAGTGTATGGGTTGAGTAGCATAGGCCTATAAGGCCCAAATGACAAACTAAAGATAACTTTAATCCATAAACTACTTCTAATTGTAACCTGATCAACTAGTTATAGTGGAAAAGTGAATGACTATTTGATTAAACTAATTGTAAGAATTGAAAACAAAATTAAATGGATTGTGATCATAGATTGGATTGATTCCTTAGGAATTCTGTTTCACTGAGCCTTACACAACAATTTACTCTAATTCATTAATAACTATTTATCCTAAGTCTAGACCAAGGGACCTATGGCAAATATTACCCGCTCACGCAATCTAATATACTACCTATACTAAAGAAAACCTTACTCATGTGGAGATTTAAGAGTTGATAGGTGTATTAAGGATATCTCTTAGCTATTCCCTACAGAATTATAGGCCTTCTCATGAGGCACAATATTAACTATGCAATTCTATGATTTATCCAACTGTTAATCCCTCTCATGAAGCAATTAATGATCTAACTAATTGATTGTGTGATCAAGCACATACAATCCATTAAGCTATCATATAATTATATGCACATTCAAGAAAGTATATGTAGTAATTCATTGCAGTCAATTATAATGAAAAAGTAGGCTACTCCTGGGTCCCAACAAATAAAGGGGATTAATCACACATGATTTCTATTGTCGTATCCATGGAAGGAAAAAAGAAAAATGCGGGAAACATGAGAAAAGTAGTGTAACTCTTAAAGAAACTTGTATGGATGATCCCTTCAAGCAAACATCTTGTTATGCAATGTTTCGACTACAAATTCACTCAACAGAATGACCCAAATTGCATGGGATGTGGTCTTTTCCTTATTTCTTTCCTCTCGTGGCTTTGTGCTTGGATGCCATAGACTCAAACATGTTCCATAGATCTGATCCAACTCCCCTTAGGTCATGTGGGACTTTGGCTGTAATTAAGTCCTAAAAGTCAGATCTTTTGTAATTTGAAATATGAACTGATTGTAATGATTCAGTACCACCGATAGGAAGTCAGTGGCACCGAGTTTTTGAGTGACTTGGAACCCTTACTAAATGTCGGTACTACCGATGGGAAGGTTGGTAGAATCGAGTTTCTATATTATGATTTTTGAATTTTCCGCTTGGTAAATGTCCGTACTACCGACTAGTATGTCAATAGAAAGGACTTGATAAACACAATTTGTGTTTCTCTCTGATCATGATTCGGTAGCCTCAATTCTCCATTCGGTGGTATTGAACTTTGTCTCATTAGCACTGAGTTTACTCTTGGTAGCTCCAAGATTTCTTTGATGAGCCTGTTAGATTTCTACATTAAGTCAGTACCACAACCACTGGGTAAGTAGGACCAAGTTGTCTTATAAGTGCTCCAATTTTCTAAAATGTGGAAAACCCAACGTAAGTCCAAATAAAAGATGGATAATTGGCATAATTCAGTAAAAATGGTTAATACTTGATGCAATAGTATTCACATGCCAATAATGATGAAAAACACATAGAATATATCAAAATGAGCATGCATGCTTGAAATACATGGAAAATCAACCTATGCAAAGTGGTTAAAATTTAGTGCATAAGAAGACCTACTCTAATACCAATTGTTGAATTTATAATGGACTCTAGAGGTGGGGTGAATATATCCAAAACAACTTAAACAAAATTCATTAGACCTTCAAGATATTTCCAAGGTAGTTTGGCAAGTATGAACTTTGAGTACAACTAAACATACATAGCAAGGGAGAGAGAGATTGAAAAACTAAAAGATAAGACAATTTGTTTATAGTGGTTCCAACATCCAAACTAGGAAATGTACATCCATTACCTAGAGAGGTCAACCTCTAAGATTTTCAACCAAGCTCACTCCTTATTTTCCATTATAATAGTTACAACATAAGGCCTCCATATTATAGGTCAAGGGTCTAGCATTCCTTTTAGGATCAAGGAGACAATAATCTTATGAAGGACTTACCTCTCCATGACCATGAGTCTTCTATCTCACCAAGTACTTACCTACTCTTGCATTGGCCTACTCCAAGGACTTATCCACTTTTGGCAACAAGTCTTTCTCCTTTAGGAATTTATCCTATCTCGACTTGGATCTTCCGCCTTTGACTTCACCTTCACCAAGTAGAAGCTTTCACCAAGGGACTCCTTCCCCTCTTCTTATTCACCTCTCTTAACCAAGAGAGAGAATCTTCATCTTCATGGTAGTATGAGAGATTTTTCGGTAGATGAAGTGAGAACCTCACATAATGTACATGTCAGACTGTCTCTCATACAAATATCCTACTCACAATAATGAATATAGAAAGTGATTAAGCTCATGAGCATGGATGGAGTCTCTTAGAGGCAAATCTATCTCACTTACAATATAGGGACCTTCATAGTCCTTGTCTAATTATGGTATGAATCCCACAAGGTCCTATTTATAGTTGAGGTTACCTACTAACTAGTAGAGACACTTAGGACCAAATTCTAAAGATTTTAGTTATTCCAACATATATGTTTTTGAGTTTTTCACACTCCAATGTCTAGAAACAATTATTACACTTTTTTGTACAATGTTGTTGTCTAAGTTGTCTTTTGAAAAACTTGAATAACAACATTGTATCACAAGTCAAAGTGCAGGTATTTGTTGAGTTATCACTAGTACAAACTCGACTGACCTTTGGCAGTTTCCAGAGGCTAGACAGGCTGTCTGCTGAGTTGTCACCACGTAATCAACCAAAAAGACAGCTTAGAATCACTTTTGAAAAAAATCCAAAAAGTGAGAATATATAAATTTAAGTGCTATAATTTTTTTAAAGCTTAAGTACATGTCATACAATCAGCACCCATTATTTACATCAAACATCTATGGAGACAACTATGTATTCTTCAATCTTGATCTTTATGCATGTATGACTTGATTTCTCCAAGTTAGGATGCACAAATTTAGGCATTTGGAGTGTGTATCAAATATGAAATCACTCAAGTAGAAGCATTAGAAATAAATGAGAAGAATGGTTAATCATCATCAAAACAAGGGTTTTGTCAATTTAGACCTTGATTTAGCACTAAGTATCAGGAATGCAATTGTGGACAATGTGATTGATGATGATCTTTGCAATGCAACATAGTCTTGATCCCAAAAATTTAGAAACATGAGCGGTGTAAGGATTTTAGGCCCTTATCTCTTAAAAAATTAATCTTAAAAATCTCTTCAAATCTCATTATTGAATGTTTGAAGAAACATCTATTAGAATGGATTCCCCAAACCCAGAGCTTGCTTGTAACTAGAATAAGGATCTCAGACAACATAATGGTAGAATAGAAGATTACCTATAACATGAAAAAAAGGAGATATGTGAAGCCCATGTCAATAAAATGGACTAATAAAAAGCATATGATAAAATGGAGTGTTCTTATATCAAAGAACGGTGAGAAAAATTGGATTCCCTGGCACTATAATTTCATATATACTTAACTATATTTTTGGAGGAACAACATTTATTATACGAATTGGAAATTCTACCACAACATTGAAGGTAACCAACGACTTATGCCAAGGAGATCTCTTATCTCCTTAAATGTTTGTTGTTTTCCTAGAATGACTTAGCTAGAAGATTGAACGTATGGTAAGAAAATAGAAATGGGAACCTATCAAACTGCATGCTAGTGGCCCTCTAATATCACACTTTTTCTTCGTAGATGACATGTTCTTGTTTGCGTAGGCAAACCCTACCCAAATGAAGATCATCCTCAATTGCTTGAAGGAAATTAGCTTGATGTCAGGACTGGTGATCTCAGTGTGCAAGCCTTATATCCACTTTGCAAGAAGTGTCCCTAGAATAACACAAAGGAAAATTTGTAGAGTAAGTGGATTCATAGAATCTGAGAATTTGGACAAGTGCCTTGGGGTACTGTAGTTTCACTCCAGAGTGATGGATGATACCTATCATGAGATTATTAACAAAGTGTATACAAGAATTAACTCAAGGTCATATGGGATGTCTTTAACTTGCTAGGCTGGTTTGTCTTGATAAATTGATGTTTATTGCAATTCCTAGATATGTCATGCAAGTTGGAGTTGTCCCTATGAAGGTTTGCAACAAAATTTATATCAACATTAGAATGTTTTTCAGGGGTGGAAACCATAAATGTATCTCTCCATCTCTCATCACACTGGGATAAACCAACCTTAGTAGGTAGGTTTGAGGACCAAATCAATGCAAGAATGGAACTTGCAACTCATTCCCAAGCATGCTTGGGAGCTGAGCACAAGAAAAAGTCCCTATGTTGTGAAGGCCTAGAATTCAAATCTAAAACCTTATCTAGAAGTAGCTCGATCAGTGTCTCGAGACTCAATAGGGTTTGTCTAAATTGCAAGAATTGATATAGTTTAACTCTATCATGGTACCAATAAGATGGGAAGGCATGAATGTGTGGATGGAGAAATGGTGGTCCAAGGACAACAATCTAAACAACCAGACTAAATAGCCTACATCAGTTGAACTGATGGACCTTTATCTTTCATGTTTGTTGATCTTGGAGAACATATGGGATGTCAAATTCATTTATGAATATCTGACTGAAGATGTTTTGAGACAAATAAATAGGGTCACCATACCCTATATGTTGGATAATAAAAATGTCCATGATTGGTTAAACTCTAAATCTAGAATATTCACAACCAAGAGCAATTATGAGGTTCTTTGCTTCTAGATAGATGTGACTGTTGTAGGAAATGGGGATAAGATCGTACTAGAGTTTCTAAAAGAATAAATATGTTTATTTGGCTAGTTTGGTACAATCTATGTAGCTCTAGTGGTAGCTCCAACTTATATCTATGTAGCTCTAGTGGTAGCTCCAACTTATATCCTGCCTAGTGGTAGCTCCTCAACATAGATATGTGAAAGACATTATGCAATCTATGTAGCTCTAGTGGTAGCTCCAACTTATATCCTGCCTTTCCAACATGAGCTAGGACAGGGTATGGTCCCATAAATCTGGGAGCCAACTTACCCTTCTGTCCAAACCTCAGCAAACCTTTCCAAGGAGAAACCTTAAGATATACTATATCTCCCACTTGGGACTCAAGTGGTCTGTATCGGTTATCTGCAAAAGATTTCTGCCTGTCCTGGGCTACTTTCAACTGTTGTTGTATCACTTTAATCTTTTATGTAGACTGTTGTACTAGCTCAAGACCCAAAAGTTGATATTCACATGTCTCATACCAGCAAAGAGGAGACCGACATTGTCTCCCATAGAAAGCCTCATAAGGAGCCATATATATGCTTCTTTGATAGCTATTGTTGTATGCAAACTCTATCAGAGTCAGATGTACATCCCAACTACCAAGAAATTGTAGCACACATGCCCTCAAGATATCCTCTAAAGTCTGAATAGTCCTTTCAAACTAGCCATCAGTTTATGAATGAAAAGCTATGCTAAATCTCTGTTGTGTTCCCATTGTTGAATGCAGACGCTCCCAAAAAATGACTTGTAAACTGTGGACCTCTGTCAGAAATTATAGTCACTGGAATGCCATGCAAATAGACTATCTCATCAACATATATTTGTGCCAATTTATCTACTTTAAATGTCATCTTAACTGGTAGAAAATGAGCTGACTTAGTCAATCTATCTACTATCACCCATATGGAATCATGACCCTTGGTTGTCCTAGGAAGACTAACCACAAAGTCCATAGTAATATGATCCCATTTCCACTATGGTATTGGCAAGGTTTGTAATGTCCCTGTAGGCTTTTGGTGCTTAGCCTTCACCTGCTGACAAACTAGATATTTGGCAATGAACTCTGCCACATCATGCTTTACACCTGGCCACCAATACATGTCTTTCAAGTTTTGGTACATCTTGGTACATCCAGGATGCATTGCATAAATGGAGTGAGCCTTCTCAAGTACCATCTTCATCAACCCATCAATATTAGGAACTACTATCCTATTGTGGTAACAAACTGTACCATCATCTGCCTCATGAAAGCCATCATACTTTTCGCTTCCAATCCCAGATCGAATATTCTGTATCACAGTATAATTTTTTTGTGCATCATGAATTTGTTGTCTCAAGGTAGGTTTCACTTGTAACTATGCCAACAATCCTACCAGCAAGGAAACTTCTAGCTGTACATTCATCTGGCAAAGAGACACTAGCATATCTCTCTTATGGAACATCAAGTAATTTAATTGTGCATTATCTATTGTTGATAATCAATATGACTTTCTACTCAATGCATCAACTACCATATTTTCTTTCCCTGGATGGTAGTCTATTATGCAATCATAATCCTTAATCAGCTCCATCCATCTCCTTAGCCTCATATTCAGCTCCTGTTTTGAGAAGATATATTGTAGATTCTTATTGTCAGTGAAGATCTGACACTTTTCTCCACAAAGATAGTGTCTCCAGATCATTAAGGCATGGAACACCACTGCAAGCTCCAGATCATGTGTTGGGTAATTCTCCTCATGTTTCTTAAGTTGTCATGATGCAAAAGAAATCACATTTTTATCCTGCATCAACACACATCCCAACCCATTCTTTGAAGCATCACATAAGACAATAGCCTTTTCCTTGCTCTGGCAGTAATAACACTGGTGCACTAGTCAACTTTTCTTTCAAAAGATGGAAAGAACATTGACACTTGTCATTCCAAGAAAAAAGAACATCCTTCCTGGTTAACCTAGTTAGGGGTAACATTATAGAACTGAAGTATTTGATGAACCTCTTGTAGTAACCTTCCAGACCTAGGAAACTATAGATCTCTATCGGTGTCTTTGGTTGTTCCCATTCTAGTATAGATTTCACTTTCTTGAGATCAACACAAACACCTTTTCCAGATATAACATGACCCAAAAAAGACACTTCTGATAACCAAAATTCACACTTGCTGAACTTAGCATATAGTTGATGTTGCCTCAACAAAGTCAATGCCTAGCGAAGGTGTTGCTCATGATGTTGACTATCCTTAGAGTATATCAGGATATCATCTATGAACATGACCACACATTGATCAATATAAGGTCTAAACACCAGATTCATTAGATCCATAAAAGTTACAGGTGCATTGGTTAGCCCAAACAGCATAACTACAAACTCATAATGACCATACCTAGTCGTAAAAGTTGATTTGGGTAAGTCATCATCCTTAATTCTCAACTGATGGTAACCTGACCTTAGGTCTATCTTTGAAAACATAGTGGCACCTCTCAATTGATCAAAAAGATCATCAATCCTCGATAAAGGATACTTATTATTTATTGTCACCATGTTCAACTGTCTGTAGTCTATACACAACCTCATTGAACCATCCTTCTTTTTAACAAACAACACGGGAGTACCCCAAAGGGAAGTGCTCGGCCTAATAAAACCCTTCTCTAACAGTTCTTGTAACTGTTTCATAACTCATGCATCTCTGCTGGTGCCATTCTATATACTAACTATGATATGGGTTATGTTCCAGGAACAAGATTGATCTCAAAGTCAATCTCTCTAGGAGGAGAAATGCTAGGAAATTCTTCAGGAAAGACATTCTCAAATTCTTGCACCACTGGTACCTCATAGATACTAGGACCTACCACCTTATTATCCAAAACATGAGCTAATAAAGTCCCACATCCTTGTCTCATCAACCGCTCAGCTATCATAGATGACATCAAACATGTAGGAAGAATCTTCCTATCACCCTAAAAAATCCACTGTATATCTCCATCATGGAACGTCACCACCTCAGTACTATAGTCCAATACTACCTTGTATTTTTCCAAGGTATCCATTCCTAGGATTACATCAAAACCATGCATGTCAAGTGGCAAAAGATCCACTTGAATGTTGTGTCCAGAGAAAGAAAGAACACAAGAACGACACACTTCCTGCAACTCATCGGAATCAACCAAAGGAGTCTCTAGCTGTAGGCTATTAGATCTTAGACTAACAGGTAGATAACAAATATCTATCACCTCTCTGGTGATAAAAGAGTGTGTCGCACCCGGATCTACTAACACAAATATGAAACAAGAAGTAGACAAATTAGAATGAAATAATTCCATCTGACCTGTCAGGACTCATGGATTGACCACTGCTTCCAGCTGGGTCATGGCATAGAACCTTACTGTCGACTACTACCATCCATGTCCTCTGCTTGCCTATCCCAAGGATCCTGCATGGGACACCTGACCACGTCCTCTTCCACTACCAGTATCAAACTTTCATTGTTGTGATCCATGTTGATTCTTCCTTGGCTGATGTGTCACCTCCTCAACCTTCATAGGGCAATTCCATCTAATATTCCATGTTTGTCCACATTGATGACACACTCAGTTATCACTATGTGGTATAAACAACCTTGTAACTGAGACTGATGATGAACTACAAGATCTTGTTGGTGGAAAACTGTGACCTCTACCCCTACTCGGGGTCCACTATGACGGCGCATGTGATCTTGGTTCAGTGAAGGTTGACCTTGGTTGCGATGATGGTGGGAAAAACCTTGGCTTCTTAAAGCCTCCAGATGATTGCCCATTAAATTGGATAGGTCTCTTCTTAGCATTAGCATCATGCTTCTCTATGGAAGACCTGTCAATCCTCTTGACAGATTCCACAAAGGTGGAAAACCTTTCCCTATTCACCAAGGCTGATGTTGTAGTAGTCAACTCCGTACGCAGGCCCTTCTCAAATCTCTAGATCATTTCCTTGTCTGTTTCTTCCATGTGTGGGTAGAACCTCAGAAGTTCCATAAACTTTGATTCATACTCATTGATAGTCATAGCTCCCTGACGAATCTTCTCGAACTGAGAAATTTTCTTATCTTGGTAGGTCTCTGGAAAATATCAGCTAACAAATTCCCTTTGAAACTCCTCCCATCCCATCTCAACTCCTGGCCTTTTCTCCTCTTCTATGGCCCACCAGTGGCCAAAACTGCTCTCCAACAAGTATACTGCACGCTTAACATTGTCTTCGTTAGCAATGTTTAGGATTTTGAACGCCTTTTCCAACTCAGTCAACCACATGTCAGTGTTTGTTCGATCAGAAGTACCTGCATATTCAATCGCTCCAACACGTCTAAGACGTTCAAATGTCTTCCCGACACCTTGGAACTCCACATTAGATGTGGTTGCCCTAGCTTGAGGTGCTGACGCTCTGTCAACAATATGCGTAATTGTGCCATCATCTCTCTAAACATATGCTAAAACTCAGGATTGGACATCATTGTTGGGTCTAGATGAGGCATTACGGGCTACTCTGGCCCTTCTTCTGGCACTCTATCATCACGTACCTGCCTCCTAGCACCTCCTCCTAGTGCTACATTGCTACTCTCAACATGTTCTTTATGTCCTCCAGACATATCTGCATAAGCATAAACCATGATCAGATATTTTGGATACATAAGAACAGACTCAAACCTAAATCATGTCCCTATAGACTCAGTAAACCTAGAGCTCTGATACCAACTTAACTGTGACACCTCATCATGCTAAAGGAGATTACTCAAAACATAAAACACGATCAAATACTAATTTATCACATAGTCAAAAATGTGGAATAATTAAAACCAATTCCAACAATGTAAATAACCACTAGAACATTTATAAAAAGTCCATCATTCCATTCTCATATACTGTAACAAGTATTTACATATGGGTCGAAAGACCTCAATCACATCATGAATACAAAAAGATATTTCACATGTACATGTCATATATTTACAAACATTGGCATACTACCAAAATCTCATTTCGATACAAGTATATCATCTAGAAAACACACTACATACTTAGACCTAAGAGTATAGGGACGACACTAGGACTCTACTACTAACAGCTACAACTAACCAACCTTCTGAATCTATTGATCACCAGGTTGCTTCTCTTCCACAGTGCGACCTCAACCTTATTGCCTGTGACCCCCTAAAAATATGTGGTCACCCATGGGTGAGACCCAGTCCCAATGAGAGATATAACTCTCTCCAACATATATTGATTATAACATATTGATTGACAATAAATAAACTGAGTATATACAGTAACGAATAAGCAATTTAAGCATATTGAATATGTTAAGCATACTAAGCCATTAAGCAAATTAACTTCACAAGAAGTATAATTACTCAAAGGTCATATGATATCATCTTGTAAACACTGAATAGTACAAAGACAAGTTAAAGACTAATCAAACAATGTGAGACATATTTAACCATAGTCAGTATACTACACGGATTATATCACTTCTTTTATTACATTTCCTTGAGGGATTTGAGAAATACCACTCAAGTTTCAACTGACCACTACTAAGAAGAAATCAGTGCATACAAGATCTAGGAAGATTTGAACTCCTAAGATCTCCTCCCCCAGTTAGTACAGGTCTGCCACTACGACACATAAGGTCAAGATGCTAACAACCTAGTCCTTCCTTGGCATAGGTCATGGCACTAGTGAAAGGAGCACTAGTACAGAAACAACGTTCAACGTCGCTTTTAGAGGCGTCGATTTTTTCGTAAAACCGACGCTACTCACATTAAACGTCAGCTAATAAGGACATCCGACGTCTATATTTGAAGACCATCCAGACACGAGTATCGCTTTTCATTCAGTGTCGGTTGAAGAAAAGCAACCGACGCCTAAAGTAGCCCGCGAAATCCAATTTTTTCGAGCAAAAAAAAACTGCATCAAAGTATCAGATACAACATCGGTGTTTTATCTAATAACCGACGCTGAATGAAGATAAAATTTGCACCAAAAGTTCTAATATGGGCGTCGGTTGTCTTATAATAACTGACGTTATAAGTGTGCGCGCGTCGTCCCCGCCAAAATTTTTTACACCCTTATTACGTCAGTTTTTTATGGAAACTGATGCGGTTAGGCTGTAGCGTCGGTCATTTAAACAACCGACGCTTATGTTTAACTTAACAGCACCATCGCGAGCGACTCTTCCCCTTTCTCTGTTTCATTCCCGATTCTTCTCAGTTAGGTCCGGCGATTTCTTGCTCGTCGCCGCTTGTTGCTTCCTCCGGTCGTTGCTCAGTGCTGCCACCGGTCGTTGCTGCTCTCCTCTCCTCGCCGCCGCCCCCGCCGGTAGCTGCTTCAGTGCTCTCCTCGCCGCCTCCAGCTTCCCGCCGGTCTCTGCTCCTGGTGGTTGCCCACTAGCTGTTCTCCTCCGCCGATCAAGGTAACCCTTTGATCGTCTGCCTTTTTTCCTCCACCGCTGGCTTTCTCTGCCGCCGCCGACCTAGACCTCACCCAGGCAGAGCCTAAGCAGGTGTCAGTGCATGCCTAGGGTCCCAAGCCCAGGTGCCCTACCTAGCTAGGCATGTGGGCGGATGCTTGGGCGACGCCAGGGCACGCCTAGGTTGCTGCTGGGGTTTGGATTCATCTACTGGATTGAACGCTAGATCAACCTATACAAAGGATGCCCAAAAAATGCACTGATTTCACCAAGTCACCCCAAAAGCCATTGAAAAATATTATGATTGTGTTTATTTATGTACTGATTTCACCAAGCTAGTGGAATTTTTTTAAAAGTTATTTACTGATTGTGTTTATTTATGTACTGATTTTTTTATGATTTATTCATCTACTTATTTGTATTTTTCATCTACTTATTTGTATTTTTTTGTCTACTGTTTTTTATTTAGTTATCTACTCATTTGAATTTATTTGTGTACTGATTTTGAAATTATATCATCATCTAGTGATGTAACTTTATCACAGACTCGTTATGAACCATTAGATCTAGATCTTAGGGTATCTCTACCGTCCTAACTATGAAATTGGTAACTTGTTTCCTTTTTGAGTATATTGACAATGTTAATCACCTAACTTGAAGAACTAGGATATGAATGATGAAACTAGGATTGTAGGTATAAGAATGACAACACATGTATTTGTTGGCCTAGAAACCCGTCCAAGATTTACTCATTAGGAGTAAATCTTGGATAGTCCCGGTTTGGAACTGTTCTTGAACACCTAATCTCACTTAGGATGTAAGTGTATAATGTGTATTGGGTTTTTGAGAAAATTTTGGTAGCATTTCCCCGTTTATTCTATAAGTACATATGTACTTAAAGAACAGTAGGGAAATGCTGCCGAAATTTTGTCGAAAACCCAATACACATTATACACTTACTAGTGAGATTAGGTGTTCAAGAATGGGATAGGTGGTACACATTTATTATATATAAGAATGACAACACATGTATTTGTTGGCCTAGAAACCCGTCCAAGATTTACTCATTAGGAGTAAATCTTGGATAGTCCCCGGTTTGGGACTGTTCTTGAACACCTAATCTCACTTAGGATGTAAGTGTATAATGTGTATTGGGTTTTCGAGAAAATTTTGGTATATGTACTTAGAGAACAGCAGGGAAATGCTGCCGAAATTTTCTCGAAAACCCAATACACATTATACACTTACTAGTGAGATTTGGTGTTCAAGAATGGGATAGGTGGTACACATTTATTATATATAAGAATGACAACACATGTATTTGTTGGCCAAAGTTTTAACCATGCAAAAACTCTAATCTGTTAACCCTAGACCCTAATCTTATTGTAATATATACTTGTTTTCTCTTTGATCATAGAATGGATAGATCATGGATGTCCATTCGCAATCGCTGCACCCCAGAGTTTATTTCTGGTCTTGACCAGTTTATTAGATTTTCCGAGGAATATAGGAAACAACTTGGAGATAGGTTCTACTATCCATGTAGGCATTGCGGTAACAACTTGAAAGTCAGCACTGGTGACAAAATCAAAAGTCATGTCATGTGCAACGGGATTGTACAAGGCTATACAGAATGGCACTGGCATGGAGAGATTTCAAACCCGAAACCAGTGGATGTCAATAGTAGTGCTTGTGTAGAAGAAGAAATTACCTACGATGATGTAGATGTGATTGAACCAGTTCCAGTAGACATCGTTGATGCAATGCTGGATAGTTGTGGGGTAGAGCACACCGATCCACCTCCCATTTTTAGAAACATTGTGCATGATGCTGAGATATCGTTATACATAGGTTGTACTAAGTTTATGAAGCTTAGCGCTGTGTTGAGATTGTATAATCTGAAAGCTAATAATAGATGGAGCGACAAAAGCTTCACGTCATTGTTGTCTTTGTTGAAAGAAATGCTTCCTGAAGAAAACAAGTTGCCAATCTCAACATACCAGGTAAAGAAATTGTTGTGCCCAATGGGAATGGACGCCAAGAAGATACACGCATGCCCGAATGATTGTGTATTATTTCAAAAGGACTATGTGGATTTGAAAGATTGTCCAAAATGTGGTGCGTCACGGTATAAATTGATGACTTCGGGGGAGTCCAAAACTGGTTCTCCTGCCAAGGTGATGTGGTATCTACCTATAATATCACGGTTTCAACGCTTGTTTGCTAATCCGATAGATGTGAAGAATTTGAGGTGGCATGCAGATGTTAATAAAAATAATGATGGGATCCTACGACATGCGTCTGATTCCCCACAGTGGAGTTTGACTACATGGATTTCAGAATTCCGCTCTTCAAATGTAATTGTGTTGATAACACCAAAGGAGTTATAGTGGATGAATTGGGTTTCACTTTAGTGAACTTTGAAAAGATTGGCGAGAAGGATGAACCATTCATATTGGCATCACATGCGAAACAAGTATTTTATATCGATGATCCTGCAAATGATAAATGGTCAGTTGTTCTTCATGGTAAAAGACAGTTCATTGAAGATCCTATAGATGAAGAACAATACTATGATAAGTATGATGACTCCAGTCCATTCTCAGTTGGGTTGCCAACACCAGCAAATATTGAAGCTAATGATGACTTGTATGTGCGCGGAGATCACAATGAAGGATTGTTAATTGATAAAAAATCGCAATATTAGAGGCATGTTTATACAATGTTTTTTTATATGTTTTATTTTTCTGAATGTGAACTTTACAATGTGAATGTGAACTTTACAATGTGAATTTTACAATGTGAATTACTTTATAATGTGAACTTTACAATGTGAATTTTATAATGTGAATTACTTTATAATGTGAACTTTACAATGTGAATTACTTTACAATGTGAATGTGAACTTTACAATGTGAGCTTTACAATTTGAATTACTTTACAATGTAAACTTTACAATGTGAATGTGAATTTTCAGATGGCTGAGCATTCTCCTGATGACCGTGCTGATGATTACCGTGAGGGTGAGGACATCAATGCGCCGCCTCACAATGTAAGTTTTAAAAATATATCATATATTTATATCTATATGTCCATTTATAGTTATATCTTGTAAATGTGTTTATTTTGTCAAATTTTAGGTTGATGATGCACACATACCATCTGAAGCACTTGAGGCACTTGATCAGCAACACTAAAAAGTTGACAGGAGAAGGGGCATCACTATGATGAAGAAGTTAATAGCGCAAAAGGGCAATGGACCCAAACTTGTTGTGGATTTTGATAATGCAGAAAATGCATCTGGTGTGAATCACAATTCATTTGTTTCATATCTTGGGTATGTTACTCGTAGCCATTGCGGTTGTAAGATAGATTCTTGGCATAAAGTTTCTAAGGAGAAGAAAGACGTAATATGGAAGGATTTATGTGTGAGTTATTATTAATTTGCAATTATATTTTGTAGATTACTAATTTTTTGGATACTAGTTAATAGCAATTCTAATTTGCAGAGTATATTTGAATTGGATGAAAAGCTGCATCGTAAATGCGTGATGCAACGCTGTGGGAGAGTCCTAAGGAACTATAGGACAAATCTCACTCGAGAATACATAAAAGAAGCTGACAAGAGGAAGAAGACAGCCACTGAATAGTGGAACTTCCTGGACAAAGAAGAATGGGACGCGTTTGTTGCTTCAAGACAAACGGATGAATTCAAGGTATTAGGCGTCAGTCCCAATCTCATTAATATATGTTGTATTCACCTATTCAAGATTAAAATTTATTGTTACTAACCAAATCATTAATGTGCATACTAACTAGGCCCTCAGTGAGGCACAAAGATCAAGGCGTGCACTGAATGTGCATGACCACACAATGGGTCCAAAGGGGTATGCAGGCATTTGCCAAAGACTACAGTCTGAGGCTACTGCTCAGTCTACTGCTACTCAGGAGTCCTCCACTGTAGGTAGCACACCTCTGCCTCGCCATGATATCTGGATAATTGGGAGGCAAAATCAGAAGGGAGAAATAAGGAAGCCCGCAACTACTGAGGCGGCTGCAAAAATGGTAAAATACAACTCTTACAACAATCGTTCAAATATTGATTATTTGTGGTGTTTACTTAATGACAAATTTTTGTTTTGGCGATTAGCGGGAGCTGCACGAGCTGAGGAAACAAGGCAAGTTCATCCCTGAGGGCACAAGGGATGAATTGATAGTTTCTCTGGGTAACCCAGAGCATCCTGGACGTGTTAGGGCTGCAGGCGCTGGTGTGGGCATCAAATCTTTTTTTGGGCCATCCCAGCGCAAACATGTCCCAAAAGTGGGACTTTCACAAGAAGAGGTAACATATTCTTTCTTTATAATGTTACTGTAAAAAGAGAATTCAATAATTAGAAGCTAACGTTTCTTTTATCCATGTATAGGTAGATAAGCTAGTTGATAGGAAACTGGAAGAAGCACTGAAAAAGTGGCAGGCATCTCAGACTGCCACTCAGCAGACAATACCTATCATAGCATCCCGCTCTACTCCTACTACAGAGGTTGGAAGTAATCCTATAGACCCACCACCTAGCACATCCACTGTAAGTATTTTTATGACATAGTAACTAGTTTTTTAATTCAAGATGATATGTTTTCAAGATGATATGTATATATGTATATAACATTCTTTACACAAAAATTTGTAGGGGTTGAAGCCATGCCGTCTAAAAGTTAATGAATATGTCGTTGCAGAGGTGTCGGCTTACCCATCCCTACCAGGGGAAATGTTTCACGGGTCTCCATTACCAGCTGGTTGGATTCATGTGAGCCTGGTACATATATTCCCCAAGTGGATGGATCTTCCATTGCCATATGCCCACCCAGATTGTGAAACACTTGGTGAGGCTTTAGGCGGAGTGATATTGTGGCTAAAAGCGGATGTCATCTTTACTGAAATTGTATGGTAAATTTATATTACGTTAAATTGTTAGTGTGTGTATATGATGTCAGTTGATATGAAATTATTATATATATACAAGTTAAAAAAAAGACACCCACAACATCTAGGCCTCCACTTCCACCTCCTACATTACCCAGTTGGGTTCCACAGGACCTAACTGTCCCGTTAGGTCCTAACTATAGGGGTATGGCAATATGGTTAGGCGAACATGATATAAACTGCCCTATAACTATTTCTATAGATTCTGATGTTGTAGGTCAATCATACGAAAGCAAACTATTTATACAAGATATTTTGGAGTTGTTTCGATATGATTGGCTAAATACATCTGTGATAGAGCTATGGATAAGGTGAGATCTTCTTTATACATCCATATACCTTGTGTAGGATCTGGTGATCTGGTTTCTTATTTATTAATGCATGCGTAATTAATACATATTTTGCAGCTACTTAGACAAGATATGTGCAGATTTTGCATTCGAACATGTAGGATTTTTGATTCCATCTTTGATTAGTCGTCAGTTCAAAAATATTGCTGTGAGGCTTTTTCAAATTTTGCTCAAAAAAAGAAGACGATGATAATGGCTCCATTCAATGTAGAGTAAGTTTACTTTGCTTATTAAGAAAATTACATTTTTATTGTGGATTTTGAGTTATTAATTTTTAAGTTTTTTACCTCTAGTGGTATGCATTGGGAGTTACTGGTTATTTTCCTCGAGACGTTCACTGTCTATTATCTAGATCCTAAGGGGAGTAAATTGAATACAAAATATGGACACATAATGAAAATGGCATTATTCCAGTGAGAAATATTTTATTTTCATATTCGTTAACATATGTTATTACATTACTATTTAATTATGCAATGTACAGTGTTACATTAACATGTAGGGGTTTTGATGAGTTCAAACAGGCTGGAGGAAAGGTCCGCACGAAAAGAACCATCCAATAATTTGGAAGAACGTGAAAGTAAGTTCCCGACTACAATATATGTATATATTATTTATGTGAACAGTGCTTAATTAGTTGTATTTTTTAATATTTTGTATGTTTGAATTTATAGTGTGCCACACAAGACAACGGATGGACATGTGGATACTACGTGATGTGATTTATGCACATGATTATCAAATATGCCGCAATGGACATCGATTGTATTGCTGAGGTATTATGTAGTCTCATTAGATAATATGAAATATATCAATCTTATTTATAGCTCATTAATTATATATATACATCATTCTCTTTACAGGTGTTTACGACTGACCACACTACAGGAAATGCCTTACCAGATGTACATGCTCCCTATACGACGGGAGAATTAAATGAAGTAAGAGAAGAATGGGCAACGGCCATACAAGTAGTGGGGGATTTAAGATATAATTGGGATGTTGATAGCGAATAATGACTAAAGAATGATATTTTGTAAATGAATTTTTGAATTATAATATATGTGTGAATGTTTCTACATGTCTGGATGTTTCTACATGTGTCTGAGTGAAAATGAATGAAATTGTTGGTTGCTATATGAATGTTTCTATATGTGAATGTGAAAATGAATGGAACTACAGATTGCTAGCTACATGAATGTTTCTAAATGTGTGAAAATCAAATGGAACTGCAGGTTGCATTGCTAAATGTGTGAATATCTTTCTTATTAATTTTGCAGGTTTGTGGCCTGTTGTTGGTTGATGTCAATGGATGTCGTAAAACCTACAATTCATAACTGAACTGCAGGTTTCTCATCCTGCGACCAGCCATACAGCAGGTCTGCAGACTGACAGAAAAAAAAAATAGGCGTCGGTTATTTGTATAAAACCGACGCCACATCGTTACAGTGTCGGTTTTTATCTAATAATCGACGTCTATGTACTTAACACCACGGCCGTGCTGGCCAGCATGGCTGTGGCAGCGGACCAGACACCACGGTCATGCTGGTCAGCATGGCCGTGGCAGGGGACAAGACACCACGGCCGTGTCGGTCAGAATGGCCGTGGCAGCGGACCAGACACCACGGCTGTGCTGGCCAGCACGGCCGTGTTGGGAGTGATATGACGTCAGTTTTTATCCAATAACCGACGCTAATAATGCCCAACATGGCAACCTTTCTGTGGCGCGAAGGTATATGACGTCGATTTCTTATCTAAAAACCGACGCTTATAGTGCCCTACTGGCGCGCGAAGGGTTGTGGCATCGGTTTTTGAATCGATGCGTAACATCTGGGTTTTAGCATCGCTCACATAGGTGTCACTTAGAAACCAACACTAAAGGCCTTAAATAACCGACACTAAAGGTCGTTTATGTACTAGTGGAGGCAGGTATGCATACCCTACCATCTGAGATACAACCACAGTTGTCCTCCAATCTCATCATATATATATATATATATATATATATATATATATATATATATATATCTATATATATATATATATATATATATATATAATCACTGAGACATGATCGTAGCCATTCTCAAACTGAGGGCTAGGTATGACCATTGTCATCCTCCCTAACACTTAAATTTAGGATGCGAAGCACCTCACATACTCATCAGTATGTGCTACGAGTATCCCTTAGGAATACTCATTTCACTATCTGGCAATTTCTGACACTCAGATAGATCTATGGCATAGGGCACTATATGATTAGAGTTTCACTTAATTAGTTATGCCAATTGGGTGAATTAAGGTCAAATCATACAAATGGACATTCAAACCCTAATTCTTTTCTAACAAGAGTATATGTATAACAACTTCAAAAGATATAAAAATTTAAGATATAAATATTAATCACATTACCACATGCTATCATTCATTGAAAATTAATGGACCACACTTATCATCATACTTTTACAAAATACCAATATCTTATCACAATTTCCAGGGTTTTAACCCTTGTTGGAACATGAAGAGGATTTCACCTCAATCATGGCTTCAAACATGCCCAAAGGTCGTTAAGACCATCACATTATTCATAGTAAGGTTATCATCATCATTCCATGTCTTAAACAATGCTCAAAAGATCATTAACACCTATGTGTCAATAGATACCAACATGACAAGGCACTATGATATTCAAATAGTACTACAATGTGGTTTCAACACAAGAAGAGTGTAACTCATTATCACATTAATCATTCAAGAGGTCTGATTATAACCGATCAACATAATATAATTACACTAAGGTTAGGTATAACAAGCTAGATCACATGGGAGTTACACATCCACATATTATAGCGATTTATCAAATATAACTATATGATGGAAAAGGTAAGACTAAAAATCAATGGTATTGAACCATCGAAATATCATCACTAGGACCCACAAATAATACCATGTTATTTATTCTAATCCATTGGATGTTGAAGCATCCAATATTATTCATTGGATCAGGTTCATTGTTCAAGGATATGAATTGAAGTATAAGTTTAACCATTAAATCAATTGAAACAAGGAACCATTGGTTTAAGGTTTAGTCAAATATACAATTACATTCCTAATTCATCATACATGGTGATGACCTGATCCATCAATAATTTTGATCATTAGGTCACCATTGGTTGCTAGATTAGTAATACATTTAGTTAACACCATCAAATATTAAGCCAATATCATCATCGATTGATAATATCATTAGAATAGTTATGGGATGATAATTAAATGTATAATTAAGTCAAAACCTGACCTAAGGGTGTGACCATAGGTTTTCATCATAAATTTGACACCCTTGATCACGAACCAAGATATGGTTTGACCATCAGTGGTGTGATAGGGAATGAAATAGCTTGAAAACCCTAATTTGAACCATCAACTATTTTGTACTTAGCACCATAGGTTGATGCTATCAACCTGTCCCAGATCATGTTACAACTTAGAAAGGTCATAGACATGTTTACTAGTTCATATAGAACTGGAACAAAATAGGGAGCACCACAAAAATTCGAAATTCTAAACAAGCATGGTTTCTCTATGCTGAATTCAACACATTAAGGAAATAAACATGAACTAACAAGCTTCTAGTAAGCAATATAAGTGAAGAATGTTACATAAATTTCCTCTATAGAGTAGATTAGATCCCAAAAAACAAGAATATTGAGAAAATGGGGCAATAAAAACTTGGATTCAGATCTAAACTTGGCAAAATAAGCACTTCTCTCCACAAGGAAGCAAAATCCTAGAAAACGAAACAAGAAGGATTGATTTTTGAGTTTTAGAGTCACTTTCACCATGGAACATAAGGGTTTCAACATGGAGGAAGGTCTACAGAAGGCGAAGAGAAAGAAAAAATGAAGAAGGAAGGAAGAAAACACCTTGCCTTGGTCAAATTCCCTAGAATATGACCTTGGAAACCATAGGAAGGGCTAGATGGAGCTCAAGGAGACCTTCTCCAAAAAGGGGTTGTCTTCTACCTTAGATAACTTGGTTCCATAGAAAAATAGAGTGGATTCGTTGCTCCAAGTTAAAGTAAAGTGAAAGCAAGCATAGTTTCAAATTTGGGAAAAGAAGAGGTAAATATAGCCCATGGATAAGGATAGAAGCAAGCATGAGGTATAAAAGTAGTTTCCCCATGTGTCTATGGCCTTAAATTATTAATAATATACAAGCACACACACAAGAAGCTCCCCCACCATCCCTATTCACCTGCTTATCTTTCCTTTGTCGAAATTCCCAGCCAATCACATAATTCATTAGTTGATAGCAACTAAAAGTAGCTCATCCATGAAGGGGTAAACCCTAAAATACCCTTGCTGAAAATGCCTTCAAACCATGGATCAAATAGGATCCCCATGGCTACAAAACCTCAAGAATGATAATATAGATTCTAAGGAACATAATTTATGTGATAAATGGCAAAGAAATCCCCTCAATTGGGTAAATTGCAAAAAATTCCAAAATGTATAGAAAATTGCATAACTTGCTCAAACAGTGTCCGAATTAGACCAAATTTGAAACGTAAGCATGTATTACAATTTCAAAACATATCAAAAGGTTATATTACGGTTATAAGCATTCAATTATGGTAATTAAGCTCATTCAAATCATTAAGCAAGTTCAAGGGCCTTACATCTTTCTTTTCTCCGCAGAAGATATTTCTTTATTTACCCACAAAGTTATACAGTAAGGAAAAATCCACAAGGCCAGATCCATTAGGAATGGTCACAGAGCTTCCCAACTATTTTTCATATATGATAGTATTGTATTTGCAAGGGCTATCCTAGAAGTCTTCTTATTGTTAGCTGCATTAGTTAGTGAATATGAGAGCCTCAAGAATTGAGATTAATTATGAAAAATCTAATGTTCCCTTTAAAAAAATTGTAAGAACGTAGAGGAGGGAGGAAATCACAACAATCCTAAATTTTGAAGAGGTGGACATGCATGAAAAGTAACTTGGGGTTCCTAATGCAATGTGGATGTCTAAGAAATTGTTGTTCTCTTATATAAAAGAGCAGATTTGGAAGATGTTACATTGTTATAACCTCATTTTTCTAAACCATGTAATGAGATTTGTAAATCTCCTTTTAATTGATAAATGAAATCAATGGTTGAGTTATTTGTTTGAATTGAATGATTTTCATGCAGAATAGCCTTGTTTTTTTTTCTTAATGGGCTCTACTGGCTATTAAGCCCAATTGAAATAAAAAGAAAAGAAAGGGAAAAGGAATTTATTTGAATAAAGGGAAAAATAAGAAAAGGGATAAAAGAATAAGAGGAAAAGGCAAAGGAATATTTACCAAGGTGAGATTTCGTGCCTTTAGGGTTCCTTGAGGTCTAAGGAATCCAAGATGATAATTACATGACAAGGGAAAAAGAAAATATGTGAAAAATATATATAATTAAGTGATGAATTGCAACTAAAGAAAAGGACACGATTTATTTAGATAATAATCCCAAATTAGAGATGATGAAAGATTAAGGCATTAATGATATTCCCTCAAAATTTGGGATAAAAAGGAGCTACATATTAGGAGTTATGATTTTCTCAAATTATCCTAAAATATATGGAATTGTCTTGAATAAAGGAATTTATATTCCTTTTGTTTGAGTGCAAGTAATAGGGGTTGTTGCATCTTGATCCAATGAGGGTTGCGCATCATCCAGTTCCAAAGGAACTCGGATTACAAACTGAATCTGGGGAAGTTTCCCCTTCGATTTTCTTGCGATCCAAGGCATGTGCAAGCCTGGAAATAGTCCCATTGAATCCGGGAGGGAGTTTCGAACCTCCTAGACCCTAGGTTATTGACCTCTTGAGGGGTCTAGAAGAAATGCCCAAAAAACCCGAAGGTGAGGCCAGCGGTGGGGTTAAGAAACCCTAAGAGGACCCTCCCTAATCCTATAAAAGGACCCCTTCTCGCTTCCTCGCATCCTCACGAACCTAGACAGCCGCTTCCCCAACCCTAGATCTCTCTCTATCCATCGATCGACTTCTCTCCAGCGAGAGCACCGCCGCGGCACCACCGTGGGTCGCGGGCTAGGAAGGGAGGAGGACAAACAACAGGAGCCGCTCGATCAAGTTCCACCATGGTCTCGCAAAGAGATCTAGTGGTCCCAGGCCCGACCGACTTACTAACCTCACAAGTGGAGGCACGCGATGCGGAGTGTCAGATCTAAGGGGCGGACCAGCGAATCATCGATCAAACGGCCGAGAAATTTTGGTAAATAGCTCTCTCTGACCAAAATTCCAGAAAAGTGCTTTTTTCTTGTGAAATTCGTAGAAATTGTTAAGAATATCATATTAACAAACTTTATATATGAAAGTTGATCAAGAAAATACAAGGAACAAGATAAAAATGTTTTGGTAAACTGTTTCTATATCATTTTGCAAACGTATATTAATTTGATAGAAAATGTATTAACAGTGTAGATAAAACTCTAATTCAGTATAAAGGATGAATCTTTAAGGTTTAATTGGTTAATTTAAGAAGTATTAACCTTTTGAATATTAAAGTAGATTTTCAATACGTTTTACATGAAAATAGACTACTTTATGGTTTTAATCTATGTATGAAGGATAATACATATATAAACCCTATTTTATGTTAAAAGAAGAGAAAAACATAGTTTAAATCGAATTATGTAAATATGTTACAATATAATGATCCTAAGCCTGTTAGGAGTGTTAAGATGAGAAATTTAAGCTTTTTATGTAGTTTTGTTGAATTAGGGTTTATAATACTAAAAGTGGAGGCAAACCCTAATTGCAAAGGAAACCCTAAACTTTGGAATAGAAATCCTAAGAAACAAGATGGGTTTGGATAAATCTTGATAAAAGGAAATTTATATGTTTATTTCAGGATTTCTGTGCATATTTTCTTGCTTGGTTGGGTTTTCTCTACATAGTTGATTTTGTCTCCAAATCTGCAATCACAGGTATGTGGTTACTGTAACATCCTAGGATTTGAGGCCTCAGATAACATGATCTTAAAAGGAATGATTGGACTACCCATATCACCAAGGTGCACCTCCTTTTCCGGGAGCCAATCACTAAGAACTCCATAGTTAAGCGTGCTCAGCTTGGAGTAGTACTACGATGGGTGACGTGTCGAGAAGTTGATCATGGCATGCACGTGAGTGAGGACAAAGCGCATAATTAAGGCTAGTGGTGGTCTGTGGGGACAATCGCCATTCCTGAAACTCTACTAGAGCCTTAGGCAGTGGGCCTGGGCATTACAAATGGTATTAGAGCCATAACCCCTCCAGTAGGTGGGGCCCACATGGGCATGTGACATGCCAGTCTTGAGCCATGTGGTCCTTGCATTGGTATTCTGTGATCGGGAACTGGGTGTCCATGGGCCATTGTGGGTCTGCACTGAAATGGGGTCAGATTATGAGGCCATATAGTTGAGACTTGATGAGGACGTCAAGAGTCTAAGTGGGGGAGATTGTAACATCCCATGATTTGAGGCTTCAGATAACATGATCTTAAAAGGAATGATTGGACTACCCATATCACCAAGGTGCACCTCCTTTTCCAGGAGCCCTCACTAAGAACTCCATAGTTAAGCGTGTCATTCTTGAAACTCTACTATAGCCTTGGGTAGTGGGCCCGGGCGTTACAGTTACGCTTATGAATATCTCAAACTAGTTTTCCAAGGATTTCCAAAGTTTTCATCGGTGACTTGAATTAAACTATTGGATGAATTTAATTCATGCAAACTATAATGTGGATATGACTATCATCTAAGATATATGCCTACTAGCACAGATCCTAGTCCCCTCTGTAGCTTGATTGACCTAGTAAATGGCTACCTATGGGGTAGGTCCATCAGGTCATTGGATGACTTAGTACATGACTACCAATGGGGTAGGTCCATCAAGTCACCATGAGTTAGGGATTGGGCTACCTTTGGGTAGGGCCATGCGACTCCACAACCCTAAGTAATGGCTACATGTGAGGTAGGACCATGGGGGTAAGGATCTACCATATGAGAAAGGTATAGGGGATAGGTACAGATTGAGTAGTACTGCTTAAGATGTAACCTTGGTTGTTAAATGATATTTGATTGATTACATTGCTACAATAGTTGCACAATTTTGTATTCCCCCACATACCAGTATAATCTGTTATAATGACCAACGTTTTGTTTGTCTGTGATTTAGGTACAAATTCCCAAAAGGACAAACAATAAATTGGCATATTGTGAATACATGAATTAAAGTGCAAGGAGGATTAGTTAGAATAGTTTCCGTATGTGGTTAGAAGTTTAGAAATCCAAGTTTTTCAAAAGGTATGAAAAAATTTATTTTATTACAGCTTTTCAGTATAGTCTGGTAGAATTTAATAATTATTATTGATTATTTGTCGAACCTTTGATTCAGAAATTGGAATAACGACTCTGACCTCTTGGTCTCCCTTAATTGGGGGTTACCAGGAGGTGGGGTCATTACATTTGGTATCAGAGCTTAGGTTCCTCGTTTAATCTTTCATAATTATTAAATTTTACAAATTACATAGAACTGAGGGAGTTATTAGAGGATTATCTAAAAGACAGAGGTGTCTAGAAAAGGATCACGTATGGGGGTTGGCAATATTTTCCTCCACATTGCTAGTCAGAATACGAGGACTTCGGAATCTGTGTGAGTACCTGGCCCATGTCTTAGGATCTGACTCAAAATAAGATACCTTTAGGACTCTCTCATATTGTTCATCCCTTCTCATCACACAATCTATTAAGGATTTTAAGGGTTAGGGTTTTTCTCTCTGTTCCTCACCCTCATGTGGTACGGGACAGTATGCTAAGGATGAAGCAATCCTCCATCAAACTAATAAAAGATATGTAAAAAGAAGTCATCGACATAAGTATAATTAGCTTAAAGGTATAGACTAAAAGGTCTATTTGTATGCTTATGCAGATGGCTCCCGTGAAGACCGTGGCTATCTCGGATGCCACCAATGGTGATGGACCTTCACGTAAGGGAAAAGTATCTTCTAAGAAGAGGAAGAGGAACCATGGCGGTGAATCCTCAAAGAAGAGGAAGAGACCTAAAGAAACTTCACATGATGTCCCCAACCATGATCTGATACCCTTCAGAAACCTTGATCAAGATGAGGAACAAGGATACGAGGAGCAACATGTGTACAAGGAGGAGGCCAAGATGGAAGAGGACCAAGCTGGTGGTCCAGAACCAACCATGGTGGTTCACACCCCTGACGCTTTGTGGATGGAGTAACAAAAGAGTCTAATGGAGGCCATTAGAGCTTTGGCCCTATGAGACATATCTAGAGGTGAGAATGGCGAGCCACTTCCTGTTCATCCTCAACTGGGAGCCACCATCTTGGACTTCGTCAAGCTGAACATCGAGAAGTTATAGGGAGAGGATAAGTCTGAAGTGGTCGACAAGGTGGAGGCTTGGCTACTTGCAGTCGAGAATGGATTCCATATGCTTGAGATACAACCATGCAAGAAGGTCCTCTTTGTTGCTCACCTCATGGAAGGAGCAACCAAGATATGGTGGGAGACACACATCATGGGCCAAGATTTGGCAGAAGAACCAATGGTGTGGGCCGACTTCAAGATGATCTTCACTACTAGATTCATCCTTGTCTCAGCTATGAAAGAAAAGGAAAGGGAGTTCACCAACATGACTCAAGGAAACTCATCTGTGGCATATTTTGGACGCAAGTTTTGAATCCTGGAGCATTTTGGGGATATGATGGATGAGGAAAGAAGGGTGGATCACTTCCTAGAGTGTCTTCACCCTATCATCAAGCCCATGTGATGGCAAGCAAACCTAAAACCTTCTCTAAAGCTTATAACACTGCCCTGGACATGAAGAAGATAGTGATGCCTGCTCAAAATCCACCTAAGGGATTTTTGGGTTTCACTGAAGGGACCCAAGGCCAGAAGAACAATCACAAGAAAGGTCAAGGGCTTACTCATTCCAAACGAAAACATGGAGGAAAAGGGAAACCCCGTCAAGAGAACAACCAACCCCAATGTCCCACCTGTGGAAAGTGACATACTGGTGAGTGTCACTACAAGAAGAAGGTATGCTACCATTGTCAACAAGAGGGCCATCTCCAAGTTGCTTGCCCTCTGCCAGATCCAAGAGGACCAGGACCAGTAGCAGCCCTACCAGTAGTAGCCCCACCAGTAGCAGCCCCACCTATAGCTGTCGCCCCACCTGTTGGAGAAAGAAGACAAGCTCGTGTGTTTTCTATTGACAATGAGGAGGCTCAAGCAAATGTTAATCGATTAATCGAGGGTAATAACCCTTATAGTTTTCTTTTATGTTTTAAGATAAGCATGTTATGGTCTAATGTATGGTGAAAACAATGTAGGCATGCTTGAAGTCATGGGACATAATGTAAAAGCTTTATTTGACTCTGGATCTACTAATACTTTCATTTCAAGAAATCTTGCAACTATGCTTTGTTTGGATATCAAGGATTTAGGGTATGTCTTATATGTTACAACCCTGAGTGGTCGGATATTTACATCACTTTTGAAAACCCCGATGATACCTGTGAAATATCAAGACCATGAGTTTCCTATAAACTTTATCCTTCCTGATATGAATGACTTTGATGTGATCATTGGCATGGACTGGCTTTATACCTATAGGGCCAATATTGATTGTAGGGAGAAGAAAGTGATAATTAAGAAACCAGGTCACCCACCTTTTATCATTAGGGGTAGGAAAGATGCCACCAACAACTTGTATGTGTCAACCTTGAGAGTAGAGCAGATGATGAGTAAAGGGTGTCGAGCTTTCTTGGTAGTAGTTATCGAGCTAGAACCCAGGGTGCAACCCTTAGAAGAAATAGAGGTGGTCAGGAGCTTTGCAAATGTTTTCCTAGATGATCTACCTGGGATTCCTCCCAAGAGAGAGGTAGATTTTTCCATCGAGCTAGCTCCCGGGACAAGCCCTATTTCAAGAGCACCTTATAGGATGGCCCCTGCTGAGTTGCTCGAGTTGAAGAAACAACTACAAGAATTGCTACACAAGGGTTTTATCTTCCCTAGCACATCACCATGGGGAGCACCGGTTCTCTTTGTAAAGAAAAAGGATGGTTTGCTCCGAATGTGCATAGACTACTGGATGATCAATCAGGCTACCATTAAGAACAAATACCCTTTACCCTAGATAGATGACTTGTTCGACCAGTTAAAGTCCACTCGAGTCTTTTCCAAGATTGACTTGAGATCAGGTTACCACCAGTTGAGAGTCAAGAATGAGGACATCCCAAAAACTACTTTTAGAACTTGTTATGGCCACTATGAGTTTGTCGTTATGCCTTTTGGGTTGTCTAATACACCCAGTGTTTTCATGACCCTTATGAATAGTGTGTTTCAACCCTTCCTTGACTCATTTTTCATAGTGTTCATAGATGACATCTTAGTCTATTCTTATGACTTAGATCAACACCGAGACCACCTAAGTAGAGTCCTTGATATCTTGATAAAGTAGAAGTTCTATGGGAAATTCTCCAAATATGAGTTTTGGATAGACCAAGTCATGTTCCTTGGACACATCATCTCAGGAAGAACAATCATCGTAGATCCAGCTAAAGTGTCGGCAGTTCAAGACTGGCCTACACCGAAGAACCCCTTCGAGATTTGAAGCTTCTTGGGGTTAGCAGGTTGCTATCTGCGCTTCATCACAGATTTCTCAAAGACCGCCTTGCCTTTGACCATGTTGACACAGAAGGATGTGAAGTTTCTGTGGACCGATGTGTGTGAGGCTTGTTACTAGGAGATGAAGGAGAAGTGGACCACTGGACTAGTTTTGACTCTAGCTTCCGGTAATGAGGGTTTCATGATATTCACCGATGCTTCCAAGATGGGACTTGGCTGTGTGTTGGAACAAAATCGGCATGTAGTTGCATATGCCTCCCGACAACTCAAGCCCAATGAGGTGAATTACCTGACGCATGACCTAGAGGTGGCTGCCATCATCCATGTCTTGAAGATTTGGTAGAATTATCTGTATGGTGCTACTTTTGAGATCCTCATTGATCATAAGAGCTTGAAGTACCTCTTGACCCAGAAAGACTTAAACCTACGACAACGATGATGGATGGAGTACATGAAGGATTATGACTTCACCATCGCCTATCATCTAGGAAAGGCGAATGTCGTAGCTGACATTTAAAGTTAGAAATAGCTCTGATGTGCAACTATTTTGTCCAGTCAATGGAAGCGTTTAGAAGAGCTAGTAGTGGACTCCACATCCATTAGATGATCAAGTTCATTTGGCCAACATCCAGATACAGTCAGAATTGTTGTGTGAAATCGTAGCAGCACAGTTCGCCAATGGGGAACTTGACAAGATGAAGGGCTTGATGAAGAAGCCACAGACCCATCTTTCATTGGGAATAGATAGAGGGATCACATTCTAGATTCAAATATGGGTTCCTAAATATTCACCGTTGAAGGAATGTATCCTACAAGAGGCTCATGGTTCCATGTACACAGTGTACCCATGAACTACCAAGATGTTTAAGGACATGTAGAGGTTTTTCTGGTGGCTAGGAATGAAGAGAGACATTGCGGCATATGTGGCTAGCTATCTTATGTGTCAAATGGTGAAGGCTAAACACTAATGACTTGGTGGAATTTTACATTCTATAGAGATTCCAGAGTGGAAATGGTAGCATATCACCATGGATTTCGTGGTGGGTCTACCCCGGACCAAGAGAGGTCATGATGTGATATGGGTAGTGGTAGATCTCCTTACCAAGTCAGCACACTTCCTTGCCCTAAAGACCACTGCCAAGGTGTCCGACTTAGCTGAGCTATATATCAAAGAGAGAGAGTTTTTGCATGGCGTACACGGTTCCATCATCTCTAATAGAGACCCAAAGTTTACTTCCAAGTTGTGGAATCATGTACAAGAGGAACTTGGTACAACATTGAAGTTCAGTATTGTTTATCACCCCGAGATAGATGGACAATCAGAAAGGACAATCCAGATCTTAGAGGATCTGTTGAGAGTGTGTGTACTCGATTGGGGTGGATCATGGGAGCAATAGTTACCATTAGCTAAGTTTGCCTACAATATCAGCTACCAAGCCAGTATCAGGATGCCTCCGTATGAATCTTTTTATGGGAGACCGTGTCGGTCACCGCTTCACTGGGATGATGTTGGTGAAAAGACCTTGTTGAGGTCAGTTGAACTCCAAGTGTATGCTGATAATGTAACACCCCTCCCTAGGGTTACATACATAACCAACGGAAGCACAACCTAATCCCCAACATTATCCATAATGTGGGGTACTTGGCATTTCAGGGAGGGATTGTCACATACATGATCTCATATCAAGAAATAAACAACACTTGGCATTCATAGAATCATAGATTCATACATAAGTTCTTGGAAAGAAAACTACATCATGATTCTCAAGGTATGCTAAACATAATCTAGATAACATGAAAAGGATAGGATCTCCATAGATGGACGTCCCACCAGGCAACAACTCCTTATATCTTTGGGTCCTTGGAATCTTCTCAAGATTTCTCCTTCCCTTTAGCTCCAATGTTTGCGGACATCTCGTCCCCGGCCATGCATAAAACCAATGGTAAGTGGAATTGAACATATTATAATATAAGGAAAACTTATAAACTGAAAATAGACTTTGAACATGAAACATTAAAACATTAAACATTAAACACTAAACATTAAAAGGCATAAAATTACTTTTTAAGTTATCTTTTATCTTGGCCTATATAAGGATCCTCGGGGTTGCACCTAAGTGCCTCTTCTCTTAAGCACCGAAGTGCCTCTTAAATTTTGCTCCGAGGAGCCTCTTAATGAGGACCTTATATAAGCTATCTTTTACAATATATTTCTCTTGAAAACTCTTTCTTTGCTCTTAAAACTTAACTTTAACTTTACTCTTAATATTCAAGAAGATGATACCATAATATAAACAGTAAAACATTACATTCCATTCATCACAAGTTCATTGACTTTAAGCAATTAAAATAGATAGCACATTCAAAACATTCATTGCATACATACATACATAAAATCAACCATTAACTATGTTCAATTAGCATGGACCACTTACCTATATTAAACCACATTAGTGTCATGTCACTTGACTTTATGGAGCTTTTATACACCTGTAATTTTATTAAGACCATATCATGTACTTAAATCCATATTCATGAAACCCTAATCTCGTTCATAGAATAATTGAAGCTTTTGGATGCGGAAATCAGCATTTAAAAACAACACCAATCGATAGTAAATCCAGAGAGCTTTCCAAAACATGTTAAATTATATTTTTCTGACGTCGTATGCAAAAGTTATGAATTTTGCACTCTGGACCAATTAGAAATCAGGAAAACTATATTGTGACATTCATGTAAATTAAATAATAATCCAATGTAAATAAAGCACAAATGACGAGGCCAAACATATATGCGCATGACACATTGATCAAATATGCAGGAACATTTTAGTCATTTAGATCTAAAATGAAGCTCGCGGTTGATAAATCAAATTCACGCGTCAAAGGACTAAAACACCCATACAATATTAATTATTTGATCAAAACCGTGAGGGTACCAAGGTCTTTACCAAACCTGGTTTCTTCCCCTTTTCTCTCTATCCCGATGAGCAGTCATGGAGCTCAAACTACTCTCCAGGAGCATCAAACCAAGGTCAGGCCCCGGTCATATCAGTATTTCTCATGATACAGAGATTGGCAACAGACCACCCACTCTCTAACGAAGTGGTCGAGCCATCATTGGAATGCTGGCATGCACTGGAAACCCGATTCCATATTACTGCCATGGCTTCCAGTAGAGAAGGGGGAAGGTGAGAAAGGAAAAAGCACAAAACTTAGCTAGAGAAGGTGAGAAGAGAACTTCTGAGAAGATATGGCGAGTCCAACACAACTAGAACGATCATGAAATCTGGTTAAAAGGCCTCAGACAGACCACCGAAGCAAAGAACCCAGGGGAGAAAGTGCTCAAGGTACCAGGTAGATGGAACTCGTTCAAAACTCGAGTAAGAAGACATAAAAACCATTCTAGGGACAAGTCGAAGACAAACACATCGTTTCCATATTCGGAGGACTACTGGAGTGGTGTGGCACTAACCGACGGTGGAGGCCAGTGCCGGCCCTATAGGCCATGGTGATCGGGAAGAACTCAGAGGAAATCGACTACTGCAAGATGACCAACGAGGTTCAAGGAAGCTTAACGTCTCTACAATTGGTCCAATGGAGGAGACGAGGGCAGTGGGGGTGGTGGCGAAGACAGAAGAAGGAAAAATGAGTAGGCGGCGGGGTTTGGAGGTATGAGAGTTCCAATTGACTGAGGAGGAACCAACGGCGAGAGCCAAGTATCATTTTCTACAAATCAAAATTACGTGAGTCGTTCTACATCTCGATTTGCAAAACTGGGCCGATAGAGCAGAAAGCCCTAGGTTGGGCATTTTCTATATAGGGCGAGAGAGACAGCGAGTGAGGGGTCATTTGATTCGAGAAAGCGTCGCGAAATCAGGGGAGAACAAATCTCTGAAAAAGATTAACTGAGGAGAGAGAACTGATCCGCGGAAGGAAACTTGTGAAACAAACTCCTGGCTCACGGAAGAGTCGGAGGTAGGAGATGATAGGATGGCCGTTGATCGCTGATCGAGCGGTGCCGATGACTCGCAAAATCAGGGTAATGCGTGACAACACAAAATAACAAAACTTTAGGGAAAATCAATGCGATTAATGAAATCGAATTCAATCCTAGGTCAAACAATATTCAAATCTTTCAAAATCGATTTGAAGGGTCAAACATGGGCCAAATGAGTTCAAAATTGACCCATAGGTGTATTAGAGGGTCTAGAACATTCCCATTTAATTATTTTTACTGCTTGTACACGTTTTAGGCCTAAAATAGCAAAAATCATCATGTGCACTTAAATGACCATGATGAATGTAAATAAAGCCATAAATTTCTCAAATAAGAATTTCAAGACACAAAAATGTGCACTCAACATTATTTCTTTTTAATTAACAAGATGGAGGCCATTAAGCAAGCAATTAAACATGTAAATCACTAATTACCATATGAGAGAGAAAATTTGACCTAACAACATTTATCCTCATTTTCTTAAACAACGGAGCATAGACATATATGAAAACATTTTCTTTAAATAAAGCAAGGATAATAGACCAATTGGACATAATAAAATGAATTTGAAAAACTAACATGGGCAATTTGCATTTAAGTCCTCAACAATTATCTTTTTAGAAAAAGAGCATGCAGAGAATAAAATATTTTGGAAATTTTTTTTCATAGAAAGAGTGGGATGTTACAATTCTACCCACCTTAAATAAATTTCGTCCTCAAAATTTCCTAGAGTACTACCCACCTTAGGATTTCACATAAACTTGCAAATTTTCCATACAAATTTTCATTATAAAAGGAGGCATACATAAACATAAACTTGCAAATTTTCCATACAAATTTTCATTATAAAAGGAGGCATACATAAACAAAGCATTATTATTCAACATAAATTACTTAACTACCCTTCCTAAGTCTCATACTTACTCCTTAACATTACAGCTAACTCATTAAACTTAGGGAATCTATCTCTCACCTACTATGACTACATCTTAATAGTTGTCTAACCTTAGGTCATATATCCTTCATCTCTTTATATGTGGTGATCAAGCACATATTTAGAAATGTTGGATCTTTTTATGCTACATCTCACCAACTTATTTGCACATGTGTCCCATACCACACACACAATTAGGAAGGTAAGACACATAAAAAGTCACATTAAATGACATTTTCCTCAAATCTCAATTGGGTGGCCCTTACAATTGAGACATAGAGAAACATATCATCATCAGGGGTTTGGTTTCAACTACATGAGCATGCTATCATGTACTTCTCTAATGACGTGAGGCTCTAGTCATCTTTAGGGTTCTCTAGACATACTCGAATACATAATCATGTTCTCTACTTCTATTTCTTCATCCTAGGGTGACTTGCATGAATTCTTATTGTTGCTTTAGTGGCCATCTATTCCTTGCTCTGATACCATTATTGTAACACCCCACCCTAGGGTTACATACATAACCAGTGGAAGCACAGCTTAATCCCCAACATTATCCATAATGTGGGGTACTTGGCATTTCAGGGAGGGATTGTCACATACATGATCTCATATTAAGAAATAAACAACACTTGGCATTCATAGAAGCATAGACTCATACATAAGTTCTTGGAAAGAAATCTACATCATGATTCTCAAGGTATGCTAAACATAATCTAGATAACATGAAAAGGATAGGATCTCCATAGATGGACGTCCCACCAGGAAACAACTCCTTTTATCTTTGGGTCCTTGGAATCTTCTCAAGATTTCTCCTTCCCTTTAGCTCCAACGTCTGCGGACATCTCATCCCCAACCATGCATAAAACTAATGGTAAGTGGAATTGAACATATTATAATATAAAGAAAACTTGTAAACTGAAAATAGACTTTAAACATTAAACATTAAAACATTAAACATTAAACACTAAACATTAAAAGGCATGCAATTACTTTTTTAATTCTCTTTTATCTTGACCTATATAAGGATCCTCGGGGTTGCACCTAAGTGCCTCTTGGATTGCACCGAAGTGCCTCTTCTCTTATGCTTCGAAGTGCCTCTTAAATTTTGCTTCGAGGAGTCTCTTAATGAGGACCTTATATAAGCTATCTTTTACATTATATTTCTCTTGAAAACTCTTGCTTTGCTCTTAAAACTTAACTTTAACTTTACTCTTAATATTCATGAAGATGATACCATAATATAAACAGTAAAACATTACATTCCATTCATCACAAATTCATTGACTTTAAGAAATTAAAATAGATAGCACATTCAAAACATTCATTGCATAGATACATACATAAAATCAACCATTAACTATGTTCAATTAGCATGGAACACTTACCTATATTAAACCACCTTAGTGTCATGTCACTTGACTTTATGGAGCTTTTACACACCTGTAATTTTATTAAAACCATATCATGTACTTAAATCTATATTCATGAAACCCTAATCTCGTTCATAGAATAATTGAAGCTTTTGGATGCGGAAATCAGCATTTAAAAACAACACCAATCAATAGTAAATCCAGAGAGCTTTCCAAAACATGTTAAATTATATTTTTTTGTGGTCGTATGCAAAAGTTATGAATTTTTCACTTTGGACCAATCAGAAATCAGGAAAACTATATTGTGAGATTCATGTAAATCAATTATTAATCCAATGTAAATAAAGCACAAATGATGAGGCCAAACATACATGTGCATGACACATTGATCAAATATGCAAGGACATTTCAGTCATTTAGATCTAAAATGAAGCTCGCGGTTGATAAATCAAATTCACGCGTCAAAGGACTAAAATTCCCATACAATATTAATTGTTTGATCAAAACCGTGAGGGTACCAAGGTCTTTCCCAGACCTGGTTTCTTCCCCTTTTCTCTTTGTCCCGACGAGCAGTCAATGAGCTCAAACTACTCTCCAAGAGCATCAAACCAAGGTCAGGCCCTGGTCATCTCAGTATTTCTCATGATACAGAGATTGGCAACAGATCACCCACTCTCTAACGAAGTGGTCGAACCATCATTGGAGCACTGGCGTGCACTGGAAACCTAATTCCATACTGTTGCCATGGCTTCCAGTAGAGAAGGGGGAAGGTGATAAAGGAAAAAGCACAAAACATAGCGAGAGAAGGCGAGAAGAGCACTTCTGAGAAGATATGGCGAGTCTAACACAACCAGAACGGTCATGAAATCTTGTTAAAAGGCCTGAGACAGACCGCCGAAGCAAAGAACCCAGGGGAGAAAGTGCTCAAGGTACCAGGAAGATGGAACTCGTTCAAAACTCGAGTAAGAAGACATAAAAACCATTCTAGGGACAAGTCGAATCCAAACGCATTTTTTCTGTAGTCGGAGGACTACTGGAGTGGCGTGGCACTAACCGGCGGCGGAGGCCAGTGCCGGCCCTATAGGCCATGGTGATCGGGAAGAACTCAGAGGAAACTGACTACTACAAGATGACCAACGAGGTTTAAGGAAGCTTAACGTCTCTCTAATTGGTCCAAAGGAGGAGACGAGGGTAGTGGGGGTGGTGGCGAAGACCGGAGAAGGAAAACTGAGTAGGCGGTGGGGTTCAGAGGTACGAGAGTTCCAATTGACTGAGGAGGAACCAACAGCGATAGCCAAGTATCATTTTCTACAAATCGAAATTACGTGAGTCGGTCTACATCTCGATTTGCAAAACTGGGCCGAGAGAGCAGAAAGCCCTAGGATGGGCGTTTTCTATATAGGGAGAGAGAGACAGTGAGTGAGGGGTCATCTGATTCGAGAAAGCATCACGAACTCAGGGGAGAAGAAATCTCTGAAAAAGATTAACTGAGGAGAGAGAACTGATCCGGGGAAGGAAACCCGTGAAACGGACTCCTGACTCGCGGAAGAGTCAGAGGTAGGAGATGATAGGATGGCCATTGATCACTGATCGAGCAGTGCCGATGACTCACGAAATTAGGGTAATGCGTGACAACACAAAATAACGGAACTTTAGGGAAAATCAATGCAATTAATGAAATCGAATTCAATCCTAGGTCAAACAATATTCAAATCTGTCAAAACCGATTTGTAGGGTCAAACATGGGCCAAATGAGTTCAAATTTGACCCATAGGTGTATTAGAGGGTCTAGAACATTCCCATTTAATTAGTTTTACAGCGTGTACACGTTTTAGGCCTAAAATAGCAAAAATCATCATGTGCACTTAAATGACCATGATGAATGTAAATAAAGCCATTAATTTCTCAAATAAGAATTTCAAGATACGAAAATGTGCACTCAACATTATTTCTTTTTAATTAATAAGATGGAAGCCATTAAGCAAGCAATTAAACATGTAAATTACTAATTACCATATGAGAGAGAAAATTTGACCTAAAAGCATTTATCGTCATTTTCTTAAACAACGGAGCATAGACATATATGAAAACATTTTCTTTAAATAAAATAAGGATAATAGAGTAATTGGACATAATAAAATGAATTTTCAAAACTAACAAGGGCAATTTGCATTTAAGTCCTCAACAATTATCTTATTAGAAAAAGAGCATGCAGAGAATAAAATATTTTGGAAATTTTTTTGCATAGAAAGAGTGGGATGTTACAGATAAAGTCGTTTTGATCGGACAAAGGCTAAAGAGAGCCCAGGATCGACATAAGTCATATGCTGATGTGAGGCTCACTGATGTGAATTTCACTGTGGGAGAACATGCTTTTCTAAAAATCCGACCGCTCTGAGCTATAGCCAAGAATAGAGGAAAGTTGAGTCCATGATATGTGGGTCTGTTTGACGTGTTAGATCAGATTGGTGATGTTGCATATCGTTTGGAGTTACCCCCTCAATATAGTATGATGCATGATGTGTTTCATGTGTCCAATCTAAAGTGATATGTGCAAGATTCGAGCCATGTGCTGAGCATTGAACACATTGAGCTTCAAGGGAAGCTAATTTATCCTAAGTTACCTTTGTGGATTCTAGATACCAAGGTGAAAGAGCTAAGGAATAAGAATATAGATATGGTAAAGGTTCTTTGGATGCACCATGGAGAGGATGAATGCACATGGGAGCTGAAGACAGACATGGAAAAGACATACCGTGATTTGTTTGTTTGATTGAAGAATTTTGAGGGCAAAATTCCTATAAGGAGGGGAGGATGTTATAACCTCATTTTTCTAAACCATGTAATGAGATTTGTAAATCTCCTTTTCATTGATAAATGATATCAATGGTTGAGTTATTTGTTTGAATTGAATGATTTTCTTGCATAATGGCCTTGTTTGTTTTCTTAATGGGCTCTACTGGCTATTAAGCCCAATTGAAATAAAAAGAAAAGAAAAGGAAAAGGAATTTATTTGAATAAAAGGATAAATAAGAAAAGGGATAAAAGAAAAAGAGGAAAAGGCAAAGGAATATTTCCCAAGGTGATATTTCATGCCTTCAGGGTTCCTTAAGGTCTAAGGAATCCATGATGATAATTTAATGACAAGGGAAAAATAAAATATGTGAAAAATGTATATAAATAAGTGATGACTTGCAACTAAATAAAAGGACCCAATTTCTTTAGATGATAATCCCAAATTTGGCATGATAAAAGATTAACGCATTAATGAGATTCCCTCAAAATTTGGGATAAAATGGAGCTACAGATTAGGAGTTATTATTTTCTCAAATTATCCTAAAACATATGGAATTATCTTGAATAAAGGAATTTACATTCCTTTTGTTTGATCGTATGTAATAGGGGTCCTTGGATATTGATCCAATGAGGGCCGCGCATCATCCAGTTCCAAAGGAACTTGGATTACAGGCTGATTCTAGAGAAGTTTCCCCTTCAATTTTCTTGCGATCCAAGGCATGTGCAAGCCTGGAAATAGTCCCATTGAATCCGAGAGGGAGTTTGGAACCTCCTAGACCCTAGTTTATCAACCTCTGGAGGCATCTAGAAGAAACACCCAAATCACCCGAAGGTGAGGGTGGCAGTGGGGTTGAGAAACCCTAAGAGGACCCTCCCTAATCCTATAAAAGGACCCCCTCTCGCTTCCTCGCATCCTCACGAACCCAGATGTCTGCTTTCAGAGTCCTAGCTCCCTCTCTGTCCATCGATCGAATTCTCTCCGGTGAAAGCACCTCCACTGTGCCACCGCGTGTCGCGGGCTAGGAAGGGAGGAGGATGAACAACATGAGCCACTCAATCAAGTACATCATGGTCTCACGAAGAGATCCAACAGTCCTAGGCTCGGCTGGCTTACTAACCTTGTGAGTGGAGGCATGCGATGCGGAGCGTCGGATCCAAGGGGCGGACTAGTGGAGCATCAATCAAACGGCCGAGAAATTTTGGTAAATAGCTCTCTCTGACCAAATTCCAGAAAATTGCTTTTTTCATGCGAAATTCATAGAAATTGGTAGGAATCTCAGATTAATAAACTTTATATATGAAAGTTGATCAAGAATATACAAGGAACAAGATAAAAATGGTTTGGTAACCTATTTCTATCTCATTTTGCAAAAGTATATTAATTTGATAGAAAATGTATTAAAAGTGTAGTTAAAAACCCTAATTGAGTATAAAGGATGAATCTTTAAGGTTTAATTGGTTAATTTGAGAAGTATTAACCTATTGAATATTATAGTAGAGTTTCAATACATTTTACATGAAAATTTGACTAATTTAGGGGTTTAATCTATCTATGAAGGATAATACATATAGAAACCCTAATTTAGGGTAAAAGAAGAGAAAAACTTGGTTTAAATCGAATTATGTAAATATGTTACAATGTAATGATCCTAAGCCTGTTAGGAGTGTTAGATGAGAAATTTAAGGTTTTTATGTGGTTTTGTTGAATTAGGGTTTATAATACTAAAAGTGGAGGCAAAACCCTAATTGTAAAGGAAACCCTAAAGTTTGGAATAGAAATCCTAAGAAACAAGATGGGTTTGGATAAATCTTGATAAAAGGAAATGTATATGTTTTTTTTAGGATTTCTGTGTATATTTGCTTGCTTGGTTGGGTTTTATCTACTTAGTTGATTCTATCTCCAAATCTACAATCACAGGTATGTGGTTTCATGACACGATTTTATCGTGCGTATAACACAAGTGTACGCATTAGAGTAATATAGACCTTTGTGAGGCCCGAGTCAAACACAGGGACACTGAACTATCGGTAGACTACTTACTAACTACTCGCGATCATCTAGACCAATTAAAAGGTTTTGAGAGTTGATTGAAAAATAAAAGAAAAATAAAAGAAAACAAAGCAATCAATTAAATGTTTAGTTTAATCAAATTAGATGGGAATCTTTAGGATTGTGGTTTCACCGCGGGTTCTCGTTGTATTTTTTTTATATAGTTAATCACACTCATCTCTCATTCTGAGTAGTGGCCTGTAGTCAGAATTGTTCACTGTCGTGATACAATTCACTACCTAAATCTAGGTCGGTTCCACGGTCGTATTAACCTATACCCTAAACTAGGTGCATGTAGATCAAACTCTGGGTTTCCACCATTAACTGTACATCACCTTATTCAAGGGATTTATTAATTAATGTGAATTTCATCCCTTTTCAACCGTTAATTCTTCTTTCAAATCAATTAAAGGTATTAGATTATCATTAGGGTGATCAATCATAATGATATAATGGATAAAAAAATCATACCACGGATTTAAGAGACAAAATATGAATTACTATGATAACAATGTCATATAATGATTACCCGGGCCACTCCCGGTCCTAAAGACATAGGGATTAGCCTCGCATGTTCATCTCAAAGCAAGACATGATGGAAGAAAGGGAAAACATGGAGAAAGCGTGGATGAAGAGATGTAAACCCCTGAACGGAGAAGATCTAAGCGTTCCTCAACGTAGAGTGCACAATCTACAGCCTTTAGGCGGTGGAAAACGTCTTCTTTTGCTCTCAGAACGGTCGGGGCGTGCTTCTGGGCTCCGTTCGCTTCTCCACACCTCCTCGGGACTTGTGCAGCGGCTAATGACGTGATAGATAGCTCCTAGCCGTCGTCATTAGGTATAAACACCAAATTAGATCGTCGAAAAATCCCCACCTTTGGATTTGGCCGATCTAGAACAAAAACTAATCTGACAGCGTCGATACCATCGACGCGGGTCGATGGTATCGACCCTCCAGGGTATCGAGAAATTTTCCTTTTTCTTTGACATTCCGACTGATTCAGACTTGATACCATCGACACGGGTCGATGGTATCAACACCTTTAGGCATCGGTTTTGTCACCTTTCTGACACTGAAGTTGTAGAACGTCGATAGTATCTAATTTTGTGTCTATAGTATCGATAGGTTGATTGCTGGCTCGTTGAAGGTATCTCGATACCATCGACTTCAGTGTCGATAGTATCGACCCATCTTGGCTCCTTGCGGATGTCTCACTGTGATTGGGTTGATACCGTCAACACAGGTCGATGGTATCGACAACTGTGTATACTCGTTTTTCCTGAAATTGCAAGACAAAACCAAATCAGCTAAGCTAAAACCCATTATTATAATTGTTTATACTCACAAAGATAAAATATTAGAGATTTGATACAGAATGAGATTATAGACTAAAGTAAGTGAATTATGTGATACTAACCACAAAAGTGCCTAATAAACACATAAAACACATTTAAAACAAGTCTATAAATGCGACTCAAAATCATCGCATCAAACTCCCCTAAGCTTAAACATTGCTCGACCTCAAGTAGAAGAACTATAGAATAAAATTGTGAGGGTCAACTAAAGAACAAATTATCACAACATACCTTGCCATATGATCCTCACCATACATTCACATTCCGGCCCTCACTAACCACAGAATGATAATTACCCTCAAGGAGACAATGATCATCCATAAGAGATGTCTACCCCAAGATTGATGAACACTATCACATAAGGTAGTTAACATAATAAAATCCTCCGGTTCAGGCTTGGTGCATCTTTGTGATCTTCTATATACGTTGCTCATTTCCTAACTACCATCTAAATGGAAACAACTCTCCTGATATTAATGAGTGAGGAGACAATCACGGTGGCCTACCAATTCAAGCAATGGGTGGATGGAATAGGTGGCTGTGGAAGAAATGGAAACACAATACAGTTTTAACATGCACAAATAACATGAATGACCTTCATGCTGCATATGCAAATGAAAATGCCCTAATGCCTACATTTTGGGTGGAATGATACATGTTCCTACTATCCCATCCCATGCGAGATAGAATATCTACAAACTACATAATGTGCTTATTCTTCCTATTATATCGGTGAGACAAGCTCTTTTCTCCCTCTAAACTCAGCCTTGTTTTTTTTCTATTCTCTTTTTTTCCAAGACCTTCTTTCTCTCCAATTGGATACTGTAAAATGTACAATATTTTTTAGAATTTTTTTTTCGGGCTTATTTTCACTTAACTATTATCCTTGAGGCATTCTTAATTTCATAGAGAATAGAGCGAGTTACATGCTTCTCTTATTTTTTAGAAGAAATAAGGCACATACTGTCCTATATGCGCAAAGATATGTCAGAATGCAACTACATGAGATCCGTTATGCAACTGTGATGACATGCACTCAAGAATGTGTGCATGCATGATTCATCTACAATTTTTTTCATTTTCCATTTTTTAATGCAAAATCGAACTAAAATGCAATCCTACCTAAATGCTATGTAATCAAAAGATGAAAACCGTAATGTGCTTCCAATTCTTATGGTGGAGTATGAAAACAATGAGGTGGATAGATCACAAGATTAATTGACCGAACCATTAGAAAATATCATATGTCCCTCCTTACTGACCTGTGTAACAATTAAGAGGTTTCTCTCTCTTATTTCAGATTAAGGTCTCATTACCATTTGGTCAGTTTAGGCTCAAACAACCAATTCCGTCCACTTTTCATGAATCATAGGCATGTACAGTTGTGGTCTTCTGTTTTAAAATTGACAATCCCAATTATTTTCATAAGTCATGTGCTCAAGTTTGAACAAAACAAGCTTGCAAATTCACTAAATTTTTTTCAAATTGACCCCTGATTCCCATGTGACATACACAGAGATGACACATTACATTAGACATCCACAGATACACTAGATAGAGTGTGGATCCTAAAAACTAAGAAAATGACTAGAATAAAAGAAAAAACAATAAATGATAAAAACTAAAATAAAGGATGATAAAAACTAAAATAAAGGATAGAAACTATTCCATCTCCCCCCTAAGCTTGAATTCGACTATGGCCCCTTAGTCAAAAACAATCTTAACAGGTGGAACAGTGATACCATTCATTGTTCAGGTGGTGGCGGGGACTGCGGGGCGGTGGGATCCCATAATGGATACTGCCCCTAGAAATTTGGGTCATAAGGGGGCATGAGTGGCGGTTGCGGATATCCCCCGAAGTAGTTCTGGCTCCAATAATTATCGTAGAACGGCTGCTGCTGCTGCTCGATCCTTCCCAACCGATCATAGACCTATTGTTGATTAGCGAACAACTGATGCTCGTTCTCAAAGATAGCTTGCTGATTAACATAGAGCTGATTTGTAGTCTCTTGAATATCAACAAATGACGCAGTGTGTCACTGTTGCATCTGCTGGATCTCCTGCAACATAGACTACATTCCCTACATAGAATAGGCATCCTCTCCTTGTTGAGAGGGCTGAGGTGGCGGAGGCTGCGAAGATGATGATGCACCCGGGTGGAAGAGGGGACGCTTCCGCGGTGCCACTCGTGAACGAAGAGGAGTGAAGGCCTCCTCTTCCGTTTCTTTCTTGTCGCCGTCGGCATTGTCATTGTTGTTACCATCATCTTCTTCATCATCAGAGTCATCAATGGCTATGATGGGCCACCGAAAATGCTGCGCTCCCTGGATGTTGAAGACGGGATCTAGAAGCACACACTCCTGGTTGACATGGCATTATGCATAGGCCACGCCATCACGGAGCGTAAGAAGGTTGAGCAGTGTAAGTGATGTAGATTTACTTTATTCCTGTTGGACAGCGGAGTGAGTTGGGAAAAATCCAACCCAAGGTAGAGAGAAAGCGGAGTGATAAGCCACCCAAAGTGGATTGGAGCTTTTCTTGTTCTCCTCCACACGGCCAACACACGCATCAAGAAAAACGCGCCCCAGTTGCATTCTTCTCGTTTCAATAGCTTATAAAGAAAGAACAAGTTGGTCTCTTGAAATTTATTGAGTGAAAGATCGCCTCGAGCAAATAACATAGTACACAGCATGCGATGTAGAATCCGCACAAAGGGATGCTCGAAATTGGTGACAACTGCATTATGATAGCTGACGGACTTTCCTGGAGACCCAGTCACCAGCTGAGCAAAGATGTCATCATAATTTGTCCAGTTATCCGGCCTCCTGTGCTGATTCAGAGAATGGTACCAGTTGTAAATTGAATTGAACTGCTGGAGGGTGAGATTGTAATTGTTGTTGTAGAGCTGGAAAGAAACGCGACCTTTGATCCATTCCTGATCAGTGGTGATGAGGTCGATGTTACAACCCCAAATTTTGGGTTTATCTGGTGAGAAATGTAATTTCTCATTTTAAAGATATTTTAACAACTAAAGATATAATTTTCTTCAAATAAATGGATTTTGTTTACAATAGCCTTGATGATTGTGTTGTGGGCTTTATTCGCTATTGGGCCCAAATAACAAGGAAATTCAATTAGTAAATAGATAATTGAATTTTTAAGAAAAGAAATATGTAGAAACCTCTGGAAGGCAAATCCAAAGAGGATTTTGTGCCTCTTGGGTTCCTTAGGTTCCAAGGAGTCCAAAGTTGCAAAAAGAAATCAATAAGAAAAGAAAAGATTAATTAAGTATTTCTTTATCAAGAAATAAATTGGAAATAATGATAAAATGTGGAAAATTAGTGGTACGAGGCATAAATGAGATTTCTTGGGGAAATTTTGTATCCATGAGATTTCTAATGATAAAAGGAATGCCAATGAGGAAAATAAAAGAGAAATAAAGAGAAAACCTCAAAAAGAACTATTTTAATAAGAGATAAACAAGATAATGAGGAATTATGTGAAATAATGCATTTAGATGCATCTAGAAGGATAATGAGTGTACCATAAAAAGGATTTCGAAATAATGGAGTGTCTTGGGATCCAAGGAGTCCCAATAAAGAGGAAAGAAAGAGAAAATATCAATAATACAAAATTAAAGGATAATGTGATACATTATTAATGAAATTTGGTAGTATTGTTTAAAAGGGAATATTTTCTAATAAAAGAAAATAGAAATTCATGCCCACGAATTAAAAAGCAAACATAGAGAGAATAAGAGAGAGAATTTTCAAAATACCTTGATAGTCAAGGATCTTAGATAATCTAATGATTACTTAAATGAGAAATATTGTTTAAGAGAGAGAGAAGGTTTCCTTTTGAAGAGGCCTTGTTGTCTTTGTGGGCAAGTTTTCTAAGGCGTTGCTCTCCTCCTTTATAAAAGGATAGAGTCCCTGGCTAGGGCCAAAGGAGAACTCACGCAGCCAACCCTCTTTTCTTTATCTTCTTTCCTTGTAAACCCTAGAAGATGGTATAGATCTGTACGTGGAAACCAGGGAGCAGAGTGGGGGTCTTAATGGGAGCAGGACACACCCACGACGACCTAGAGATGATCGACCACCACCCCTTTCCCGCGCCTCTGTGCAACTCTAGCAGATAGACTGCAGCGCCGCTGCAGGTCAAGGGCCAAGAGCCCACACGCCCAGCCATCTTGGCCATTGGTCAGGGTCTGGTTAGCTGCGATGGGGAGTGGTGGAGGTAGGAAGAACATTTTCGGGGAGCTCCGAGCCTCGAGATGGTGGAGGTGGCTCACGCAACTCTACAGGTTGGCGGCTAGGGCAGTGCAGCAAAGCTGCATGAGGTTGAAGGAGGCGAAAAGGGAATTGGATAGTTCTGTCCTTCGTGGGCTAAAGGGATGCTCAACTTAACCAGGGGCACGGACGTCTTTTTGAAATATTTCCCAAAGGATGTGTTGCATGGGAGAGGCTACGTGGCGCAATCTGATTGGCCGAGAGGTTCTTTTCGTTGAAAAAATCATAACTAATTCTAGGAAACTCGGATTGGGACAAATCTTATATGAAAATTGATCCTCAGAATGATGGGAATTCAAAAAAATATGTTTAGAAGCTAATTACTCAAGTTATGTGAAAAGTAGTGCAAATTATTATCTTTAATGAATTAAAGATTAAGAAACTCTATTTTGAAAGGAATAAAGTGTTTAATAGGGTTTAATGGATCGTTAGAGTTGATATTAACATGTTAAATGTAAAACGGTACATTATGTTCAAAAAGGAAGAACTTTGCACGTGATTACTCTAATTGGGAGTTTATGTGCATAAATCTGCTTGAAATTTGAAAAGGACATAAAGTTATCATCTTTAATGATTTAATTAAGGAAAGACCCTTAGATTTGATGATAGATGGATTTAATGTTGTCCAATGGACAATTCAAGCCGATAATAACCTATTGTTGATAAATGTGAAGATGGAATCTAAAAAGATGATCATTTTATAAAATTGGCTTAATTTAGGGTTTCATGCATGATTATGCATTAATGAGCTTGAAAACCCTAATTTAGAGGAATATGTCTTTTAATTGTTTTAATGGTTCAAATCCATGAATAAATAGGGATGTGATGATCCTAAGTCAATTTGGGTATAAAAGACTATTAAAATGGATAGTTGAGCAATTAAGGTTCATATAAATGGAAAAGAGTATTTTAGGGTTTGTTAACCTAAAAGGGATAAAGTTGAGAAATTGATCTAAGAAACCTAATGGATATTAATGAAACCTTAATGCGGATTAGAAACCCTAGAAAGAGAATCCAAGTCAATAAAGTAGATTCTTGATAAAATATGTAATAAATAGAGTACATATTCTTTTCAGGAATTAAGTGATGATTGAATTACTTTCTTGGATCTGTTGATTGGCTTGATTGTATATACATGAAGTATATGTTGAATAATCTGCATGACTCATCAGATCAGGTATGTGGTTACGCTTATGAATAATCACTCTAGTTTCACGGAGATTCCTGAAGTTTTAATCGGTTGCTTGAAAATAACTGTTGGATGTTTATTTATTTCATGCAACTATAAAGTGACTATGATTATCACAATAAATGTGTGTATATAACTGTCTAGATCTGGGTCCACCTCTATTACTTTGAAAAGGATAAGAAGAAAAGGGGTAATCCTAGAGCAAGGTCTAGGTTACCGAGAGTTAGAAACTGGGCTACCTACGTGTAGTGCCATGAGACTCATTAGCCTGCCATGAGTTAAGGAGTGGGCTACTTACGAGTAGTGCCATGTGACTCAACCCTAGATATTGGTTCACTTATAGGTGGATCATGAGGGGTTTAATGGGGACAACATAGAGGATAGGGTACTCTTGGATCGCGGAGTTATATCTAAAATGTAATCTTGGTTGTTAAATAATTACATTGTTAACGTATTTACATAGTTATTGTTTGCCCCACATACCAGCTTCGGCTGACCGACATTTTATTTGTCGACGTTTTAGGTACAAGCCAAAAGGACAAACAGTAAATCGTCATATTGTGAAATACATGAAGTTAAATACAAGGAGGATTAGTTAGCGTAGAATCATTAAGTGGATCGAAGTTTAGAGATCCAAGTTTTCAAAAAGGTATGCAAATATTTATTTTCTTACATCTTTTCAGTATAGTAGGTTAAAATTTGATAATTATTCTTGGTTAATTGCTGAACCTTTGATCCGGAAGTTATGGGTGCGGCTTCGACCTCTCGGTCTCCCTTAATTGGGGGTTATCGGGAGGTGGGGTGGTAACAAGGTCGTTAGACACGACGCATATGTCTAGCGACGCCATAAACTCTGCCACCAGTTCTTTATATATCAGCCACTCGCTGAAAAATGGGTGGCCGTTGGCATCGAATTGGACCTCATTTTCCCTCCAGGTGGCACACTGCACTTGCCCTTGGAGAACATAATTGAGGTTTGCCTCAAACCCAAGGTCGTGAACCATGGTCTGATCAACGTAACAGGTTAGCTCGATTTTCCGCTTGAGCAATTCCTCGTATATCTTCCATACTTCCGCCGAAGGATGAACAATCCTCGGACGAGGAATTGATCTGGGTGGTGGAGGAACAAAGGTCTCAATCACCATAGGGGCCGCCTATGAAGAAGAGGCTCCTGCCGTCTGCACCATTGTCACAGAGAGAAAGGGGAGTAAGAAACAGAGCTCGATAAAGGTCGGAGAAGACAATCTCCGCTCGTTGCAAAGCTCAATGAATATATCCCGATCCTTGGATACTCGATGAAGGCCTCTGGTTGCACAATGATGCTCAATGCACAAGTGGAAGGAAGAAACTCCAAAGGTGTGAAGAGATTGGAGAAACAACCCTTCCTTTTATAACTACACCTGTCGCTGCTGTTACTCCGTCGATACCATTGACGGGGGTGTCGATGGTATCGACACCTATAGTACAATCTGTGTCTTTGCTAGTATCGACGGTTGTCGATTGCTCGATGTGGGGGCCCAAATCGATGACGCGTTGATACTATCGACACGGGTCAATAGTATCGACCCATCCCACGGATTGACTTCCTTGATTTGGCGACCGTCGTTGATTTCTTCTCACAGATCAGTGACGTGGTGCGTCGATGGTATCGACTCTGCATGGATCAATTACTCTCACGAGGCCCGGGCACCGCTTCCTTGCTGTTGATGTGTCGATACCATCGACGTGGCCGTCGATAGTATCGACTTTACTGAGACAAAATCTTCTGTAAATATTCACAGATCTCACTAGTATCGACATCCTAGTCGATACTATTAACCCCGTGGCATCTTTTGATTCGGCGTCACTGTTGGTATGTCGATACCATCGATGAGGCCGTCGATGGTATCGACGAGGAAAAATTTCTATAGCCAGTTTCCTGTACCCATGTTGCTACCATCGACACAATTGTCGATAATATCGACTCTGCCTCAGTCCTACACACTGAACAAACGATCAAGGTATCATTATTACACTAGAAATAAAAGTAAACCAAACTAACTTGTAAATGCGAAAGAAAATGGAAGAACTAAAATGTAAAACTATTGATGGTTGGGTTCCCTCCCAACAAGCACCCTACTTTAACGTATTAGGCTAGACAAAATTGAGCTCATCATCTTAGAGCATCAGAGAGTGTTCCTAGGGGATCACTCGGCAGTTTAAACTCAACTCTATCCTGGCCAATCCCTAATGTCAAGGTACCTCTCCCGATAGCAGTGATAACATCAGACGTCGCTTGAAACGGCCTACCCAGTAGCATCTCACAGCCCTTTAGCTGCACCATGTCCATGACAATGAAATCCATCAGAAAGATAAACTTGTCGACTTTGACAAGTACATCCTCACACACTCTGTATGGCTTCACAATACACCCATCCGCCAACTCAATAGTCATAGCAGATTTCTTTAGTTTCTTCAATCCAAGCTTTTGGAACGTGGATAACGGCATAAGATTTATGCTAGCGCCTGAATCACACTATGCATATGAGAAGTTATGACCACCAATTGAGCACGGTATGTAGAATCTCCCGGGGTCTTTCATCTTCTTTGGTAAACTCCCATGGATAAGTGAGCTCACCATCTCATTCACAACACAAATGTTAGTGTCTTTTATCTGCCTTTTCTTGGTGATTATGTCCTTGATAAACCTTCCATATGATGACATCTGTTCTATCATTTCCACTAACGGAATATTAATATGGAGCTTCCTAAATATCTCCAAGAATTTCTTGTAATGTCTATGCTCTTTATTTGTCCTCAGGCTGTCCGAAAAAGACACAATTGGCCCCTTTAGACACTTGTGAGGTGGCACATATGGGATATTCAGGGTCTCCTCCCCCAAGCTTGCTTTGTTGTCACCTTCCGGCATAGGCTTTGGCACATCATTTGTAGCTGGTGTGACTTGTGGCTACTCATCTTTCTCAGTGGTTGTAGCTTCACTATGAAGTATGGCCTTCACCTGCTCTTCTTGCTTAGGTGTGGGCACGGCCGTGATGGGTTCTTGGCGGGATTTTCTGAATGGGAAATATCTTCCAGGTAGTCCATACAAGCTGCGGGGATATGGTACACGAGGTTTAGCCTCCATGTCAAAATTTGTTTTGCCTTTTTCATGGACCTCCACCACCGAGGGCTCTACCTCCTTAATCACAGATATATTCTTCACTTGATGATGTGTTTGAATAGACTCTGCATTACCAGCTAGTCTTTGTTGATTTTCTTGCTTCATGGCCACCACTTCATTGGCGATTTGAGTCACCATTGTCTCTAGTGCTCTCATTTGTGCTCCATGACTTTGTAGTGTCTGCTTAAATGTATTCAACAGCTCGCCTTACGACTGTAACTGCTTGGCGAACATACTCATCATCTCTTGATTTTTTTTCACCACTTGACTAAGCAACTCAGTGCTTTTATCCTCTGCCTTTGATTGTGACTTTGCATCTGGATCTTGTAGGAAGTTGTTTGGATCCTTCCATGAGAATTTTCTGTCCTTTCTCCAAGCATACTCATTGTTCCTATAGCCCTGTTGTTGCATACATTTGACTTGGGCTTCCTCATCGGATTTGTCCTCTTTCTCCACACGCTTCTTGGCTATGAGATGTAATTTGACATTCATCTCCTTGATGGCCCGGGACTCACCTGCAACTTTAACTTGTTCTGGCGCATCCCTATCACCCAAGGACTGCTTTTTGGCCATGTTCTTCAAAATCTCCCAACACCTAGTGCCAGTGTTGTTCAAGAAGAACCCAGAGCCTGCTAAATCTAGGTTGCTTCTATCATGCTCAGAAAGAGAAAAATAGAAAATCTTGACCTGTTCCTCCTTGTCAAGCCCATGATGTGGGCACCTCCTCAACATTATCTGAAAGCGCTCCCAAGTCTCAGAATATGTTTCACTGGCTTTCTGACTGAAGTTATGAATTTTCTTATTAGCTCATTTTTCTTCTCGAGCAGAAAGAATCTTTCAAAGAAAACTTCAACCATGTGGTCCCAAGATTCCACATAATCTTCGTCCAAGTTATGCAGCCATTCCCAAGCATTTCCCGCTAGAGAACTGGGAAATAATTTCAAATAGAGCGTCTCTTGTGGGAACCTATCTATCTTAATCATATCATAGTTCTCCACAAACTGGCTTATATGAGTCACCAGATCTTCATTTTTGAGCATGTGAAATGCATTGGATTTGACTAAATTGATTAGGCTAGGGTCAATTTTAAAGGTTGGAATGTTGACCGCCTGCTTTTTTATCGGCCCCTTTGATGCTGAAGAGGAAGAAGCCTTTATCTTCTCCCATATTGTTTGTTCCTCAGCCATAGCTTCTGGTTCAGAGTCTGAATCTATATCCTCAGGTTGATCTTGAATGTTGTTCTCCTCGTCGTCTGATCCCCAGAACGGGACCTCTGGTGATGGCTGTGCGTAGTCTGTACTACGCGTCTTCACCATGCACTGGTACCTGCAAGGTAATAAATTTGATTCAGTACAGTGCTAGATGATTACCAAATATGAAAGATGAATTTCAAAAATAAAAATAACAATAAAAAGTTGCCTAGAGTGGCCACTTGCAACACTCGTAGTGCCGACAGGTACCGTGTCCCCGGCAACGGCGCCAAAAACTTGACACGGTTTTACCATGCGTATAACACAAGTATACGCGTCAGAGTAATATAGAACTTTGTGAGGCCCGAGTCGAACACAGGGACACTAAACTATCAGTAGACTACTTACTAACTACTCGCGATCAGCTAGACCAATTAAAAGGTTTTGAGAGTTGATTGAAAAATAAAAGAAAACAAAGAAATTGAGTAAATGTTTAGTTTAATCAAATTAGATGGGAATCTTTAGGATTGCGGTTTCACTGTGGGTTCTCGTTGTATTTTTTTATATAGTTAATCACACTCGTATCTCATTCCGGGTAGTGTCCTGTAGTCATAATTGTTCACTGTCGTGATACAATTCACTACCTAAATCTAGGTTGGTTCCACGGTCGTAGTAACCTATACCCTAAACTAGGTGCATGTACATCAAAATCTGGGTTTCCACCATTAACTGTACATCACCTTGTTCAAGGGATTTATTAATTAATGTGAATTTTGTCTATTTTCAACCGTTAATTCTTCTTTCAAATCAATTAAAGGTATTAGATTATCATTAGGGTGATCAATCATAATGATATAATGGAGAAAACAAAATCATACCACATATTTAAGAGACAAAATATGAATTACTATGATAACAATGTCATACAATGATTACCTGGGCTACTCCCGGTCCTAAAGACAATAGGATTAGCCTCGCATGTTCATCTCAAAGCAAGACATGATGGAAGAAAGGGAAAACATGGATGAAGTGATGTAAACCCCTGAACTGAGAAGATCCAAGCATTCCTCAATGTAGAGTGTGCAATCTACAGCCTTTCGGCGGTGGAAAACGTCTTCTTCGACTCTCGGAATGGTCGGGGTGTGCTTCTAGGCTCCGTTCACTTCTCCATACCTCCTCGGGACTTGTGCAGCGGCTAATGATGTGATAGATAGCTCCTCTCCGCTGTCATTAGGTATAAACACCAAACTAGATCATCGAAAAATCCCTACCTTTAGATTCAGGTCGAGCTGGAACAAAAACTAATCTGACAGTATCGACCCTCCAGGGTATCGGCAAGTTTTCCTTTTTCTTTGACATTCTGACTGATTCAGACTCAATACCATTGACGCGGGTCGATGGTATCGACACCTTTAGGTGTCGGTTTTGTCACCTTTCCGACACTGAAGCTGTAGAAAGTTGATAGTATCGACTTTTGTGTCGATAGTATTGACAGGTTGATTGCTGGCTCGTTGAAGGTATCTCGATACCATCGACTTCAATGTCGATAGTATCGACCCATCTTGGCTCCTTATGACTATCTCACCGTGACTGTGTTGATACCATCGACACGGGTTGATGATATCGACAACTGTGTATACTCATTTTTCCTAAAATTGCAAGACAAAACCAAATTAGCTAAGCAAAAACTCGTTATTATAATCATTTATACTCACAAAGATAAAATATGAGAGGTTTGATACAAAATGAGATTATACACTAAAGTAAGTGAATTATGTGATACTAACCACAAAAGTGCCTAATAAACACCTAAAATGCATGTAAAACAAGTCTATAAATGTGACTCAAAATCATCGCATCATTACACTTATGAATATCTCGAACTCTGAGGATTTCTGAAGTTTTCATCTGTGACTTGAATTAAACTGTTGGATGAATTTAATTCATGCAAACTATAATGTGGATATGAATATCACCTAAGATATATGCCTACTAGCTCAGATCCTAGTCCCCTCTGTAGCTTGATTGACCCAGTACGTGGCTACCAATGAGGTAGGTCCATCAGGTAATTGGATGACTTAGTACATGGCTACCAATGGGGTAGGTCCATCAAGTCACCATGAGTCAAGGATTGGGATACCTTTGGGTAGGGCCATGCAACTCCACTACCCTAAGTAATGGCTACCTGTGAGGTAGGACCATGGGGGTAAGGATCTACCATATGAGAGAGGTAGTGTCCAAGTCCACTACAGGGACAACACAGAGATAGGGGATAGGTATGGATTTAGTAGTACTGCTTAAGAAGTAACCTTGATTGTTAAATGATATTTGATTGATTACATTGTTACAATAGTTGCACAATTTTGTATTCCCCCACATACCAGTATAATCTGTTATACTGATCGATGTTTTGTTTGTCAGTGGTTTAGGTAAAAAATCCCAAAAGGACAAATAGTAAATTGGCAAATTGTGAATACATGAATTAAAGTGCAAGGAGGATTAGTTAGAATAATTTCTATATGTTGATATAAGTTTAGAAATCCAAGTTTTTCAAAAGGTATGCAAAATTTTATTTTATTACAGCTTTTCAGTATAGTCTGGTGGAATTTGATCATTATTATTGATTATTTGTCAAACCTTTGATCAGGAAATTGGGATAACGGCTCTGACCTCTTGGTCTCCCTTAATTGGGGGTTATTGGGAGGCGGGGTCATTACATACATGGACAGAATGAAAGGTTATTAGCAAGACCTGGGAAAGAACTTATCGTAAAGGTAGCTATATAAGAAATTCCTACATACTACATGGGTGCATTCAAGATCCCTAAAGAATTGATAGAGGACATATACAATATGATATTACACTTCTAGTAGTGCTCTACCAATGGTGAATGATAGTTACATTGGTTCAGTTGGGAAGCCTTTTGCAACAAAAAGGAGGAGGGTGGTTTGGGATTTCATGACCTTAATTCCTTTAACTCTACCCTACTTGCAATATAAGGTTGTAGACTTCTCACTAATATGAATTCACTAGTCAACAAGGTGTTGAGTGCAAGATACTACAAGGACGAGAATGTGTTAGAGGCTAAGGTAGGCTTTGGCCCTAGTTATAAGTAGAGGAACATCTAGGAGTAAATGCGACTCATGAAAGGAGGCTTCATTTGGAATGTGAGAAATGGGGGGATAGGATTAAGATTTGGAAGGATAGATTATATTGGGTCTCTATGGTACTTTAGTGAGGTATGTATAGGTAGATGAGGTGGAGAAGGGATACATGTGGGATTCGTCAGACCAAGAGGTCAGTCTTTGGGATAGAAGTGAAGTCAAAGGGAGGTTCAACCCTCAAATTGAGAGGTAGGTTGTTAATACCAATATTGCAATAGAGGGAGGGTCCGATGTGGTGGCTTGGGAGACTAGCGAAAGGGGTATATTCTTGGTCCAGTCATACTACCACTTCCTTCATAGTGGCACCAATGCGGTAGGTGTGCTCGATACAATGCTCTTGAAGGTCATATCGAGGAGAAAGAGGCCACCAAAGAGATCACATCTGATTTGATGCTTGTTTATGGGCCTATTACCAACAAGTTCCAAGTTGAGAAGGAGATAAGTGGTGGAGGATGATATCTACACACAATGCACACTCAAACTAGAAGAAATCCTTCATGGCATGTTTTGAATTCACATAAGAAAAGTCCCTATTGTCAATAAGAAAGTTATACCCTGATTCCTTGGTCAAAGTTGGCATGTCTGAGATGAATCTATGTACGTGGATCATATTAATGAAGAGAAGGTAGAGGAAGTAGTGATAATGATATGGGTGGCATGGTCACATAGAAATAAATAGATGTTCAAAGACAAACTGCTCTTCATCTTAGGCCTGGTCATCAGTTTCCAAAACTTAGTCGAAATCTATTGACATTATCAGAAGCGGTGTACATAGCTGGATACTAATCATTCACATATGATTGGTTCATTTGAAGCAATATCCATAAGAGTTGGTAAAGGTGAATGATGATGTAACTTGGATACCTGGGTCTAGTTGTGACATCAAGGTAGCTATCAAGGACCATAGAGGAAAACTTCTTTAGACAAAAAATACTCCAATGCTATCCTAATATTCAACATTCATAGCAGAAGAAATAATCATGAAGGAAGTTGTGAACATCTATGTATGGTTTTGGTTCTAAAGTGTGTAGTTTGTATCCTACTGTGAAAGTCTAATTAGGGTAATCAAACAAGGAGCCATAGGTAGGAAACATGTCAATATGATTATTGTTGACTTCCTATACACGTTGGAGGATGTGAAGGCAAACGATAGCAACCACGTCTATAGCAATTTCAACAAGGTTTCTCATGCCCTATCTAGTGGGGTTCTTAGTCTTCAAGTACCACATTTTGGTGAAGGTTATTTTGAATAGGACATTCTTGTATTAGTTAACAAAAACCTGAATTAAGTAATGGAAGTTTGCTGGCCTGAAATAGTTGAAATTTATCATCCTAAAAAAATGTAAAAAGGGGTTGAAATTTATCATTCCATGTTCTAAATTGGTAATATGATGCAGATTTGGTATAAGAACCCCTAGTTCACATTTAAACACCCCAAATCTTTGGAAATCTTGGTAGAAACAAAGACTATAGGATTTTGAAAGATTTGAAGCTAGAAGATCAAAATTTAATGTTCCAATACCCTATGATTGTGGAATCAAGTCTGTTTATCTACCCTAGAGAGGATCTCATGGTGATTCTTCTTCCCTATGTTTGGATGTCATCCCTGCACCACTTATGATTATATCAATATAAAATCATCATATTTTATCACTCTTCATCATCGATTCTTCTTTTCTAGTGTTATAATGTTATACAAAGGATGAAAATGATGGTTTGCTTTGAGATTCATTTGAAATAAATTATATTAATTTTTTCTATAAAAATGAGTTCTTTAGCACATGATGTGAGTTGTGTAAGACTATTACAGATATTTAAACATGTAAAAAGTGTGATACTATTATGTCCAAAATTAGTCAGTTTATTTATTGATTTGAGGTTTTTGGTTATTTAAATACCTCCTATTCTTTTAGATTCATTAATTATTTTTTGTAAAATTAATCCTATGGTGCAAATAGAATTCTGTGATAATTTGATGATAAGAAAATTATTATTTTTTGATAATATTGACTTGATTAGCCTAAATGAATAAGATATTGCAAATTGAGTTGAAACATATAAGATATTACTGTAAATGAATAAGTATTGATTAAATAGGTTACTTAATTGTTCTAAAAGTCCCTATCGAAAGCAAATGTTATATATATGTATATATATGTATATATATATATATATATATATAGATAGATAGTTAGATAGATAGATAGAGAGAGAGAGAGTCACGTTAGAATACACTTGAGTGTATCCAGAGTAGAATAGACTCAAATAGTTTTTGATGAAGCAATATATATTTTAAAAATCAAATCCATTGGTCTTCTTAAACATCTTGTAAATAGATCGTATAAAATAGTTGAGCCAATTTTGACATGTATAGGTCAACTTATAAAGACCACAAAAATAATACATTTCAAATTAGTTTCGTGCGTTGATTTTGTTTCCCTCAGATGGTTGAGTTACACTCATTGAAATGGGCTCAAATTTTGTATGTAGCCTAATTATAGTATGACAATGAATATCAATGGCTTACATTTTGCAAAAAAAAAGTCTTCATATGCAAACACCACTTTAGTGTAGTGTGCAATTTGTGCACTCGAGTGTATTCAAACCTGACACTCCATCTCTCTCTCTCTCTCTCCCTCTCTCTATCTCTCTCTCTCTCTCTCTCTCTATATATATATATATATATATATATATATATATATATACTAGTTAACATACACATTCACATGCATATTAAAACTTAATTGTATGTAGTTCTTATGTAAGGAAATCGCATTAAATAAAGTATTTACTCTATGTTGCGAAAATCATCATGGTTTCGTTCAATTAATATGAAGTAAAATTTGTATAGCAAATTACAAACATTGTCATTTTATGACCTCTGACCAATGATAGAATAGTATATTAAAATAGGACTCTCTTCTTGAACCTCTCTCTTCTCCCAATTTTTGAACTTTTTTTCATCCATTTTCTCAAAAAACAAAAAAAACTCCCATCTCAGGAATGAGAACCCACTTCTCTTTTTCTCCGCTAGTCTCTCCCACGTTCCCTTTAATTAGTTTCCATAATCCCCACTAACTAATCCCCACAATTTTCTCTCTCTTCAACCCTTCCTCTCTCACTCTGATACGTAGTAATAGGCACTATTTTCTTCTAGCATCCATAAAAGACACCACACTGCTCTCTCTGGTGGATTCAATTATCAAATTTGGGACCTCTCCACAACACACTTCCCCACTCGCTTTCTCACTCCATTTGATGGAGACGTGGTGGATGGAGAAGAGAGAGGGAAGGAAGGTAATCGTGGCTTGTTGGAGGGAGGTGATAATGGTTAGTTGGAGGGAATCATGGAGGTGTAGTTTAATAGGAGAGAAGTATTTTGGTGAATAAAAGACATTTAAAATAGAAAAAAGTGAGAAAAGATGTGAGAAGAGATTGAGTGGAGGAAAGAATGACAACTCAAAATGTTGACTTCTGATTGGCTACTGGGGTTCAAAATGGCTATATTGTAAATAGATGGAAAAACTCCCTCTTTAAATAGTAGTGTATATATACATATATATGTATATATATATATATATATATATATATATATATATATATATATATATATATATATATATATATATATATATATATATGAGAGAGTGAGAGAGAGAGATAGTCAGGCTAGAATACACTCAAGTGTACATATCGCACGAATACACTCAAGTGTGTTTGCATATAGAGACTATTTTTTTGCAAAATGTAAACCATTGATCTTCACTGTCATATGATAACTAGGCTACATACAAATTTTGAGCCCATTTGGATGAGTGTATGTCACTCATCCAAGGAAAACAAAATCGACGCACGAAACTAATTTGAAATGCATGATTTTTGTGGTATTTATAACATGACCTACAAATGTCCAAATGTGCTCAAATTTTGTATATGAGCTATTCACAAGATGTTTAAGAAGATCAATGAATTACATTTTTGAAAAAAATATTGCATCATGAAAAACTACATGAGTGTATTCTACTCCTAATACACTCGAGTGTATTCTAGCCTGACTCTCTCTCTCTCTCTCTCTATATATATATATATATATATACACACACAGGCACACACACTCGCATAGAGAGAGACACTTACATATGTAAGTTTTAATCGGAAATATCCATGGTTATGGTCATAGTTAAGGAATCATCTCAAGCAATTCATGTATGTTTGTAATCAATAGAAGGATTATATTGTAATCAAACTAGAGTATCTACGTGTGATATATAACATTGGAAAATATTAGTACATGTTGATGAGGATAGTGATTGACTAGATGTTTTTGATGATTTATACAAAAATTACTTCTTCAAAATAATTAAAATTTAGTAATGTAATAAGAAGAGATAATCCCTACCTTGGGTGTGATGATGTGAATGGGAAGAAATATTGTTGTATAGGTATAAAAAATTCAATATAAGATAAGTAGTTTAATTAAGATGGTACAACCCTAATGCATCTTTAAGGTATAATCCATGGATAAAGGTGTAAATATCACTTGAGTTCAGGCCTCTTTGATAGTTTACATATTAATGAGTTTTGAAGATAAATAATTTCCAACGAATGTGTAGAAGTAAAACTAGTATCAATTTACCTAAAAAGTATAATAGTGTATCATAAGTGAAAGTTTATGATTATAATTACCAAAATGTTAATGGGATTTAAATGATGTACACAATGAGTATCCTATTGCAATAAGGATATGAAAATGTGGAATTGAGTTTTGATGATAAATAATTGGTAATTAGTATTAAACCAGCCACAAGGAAATGTTTGAGTTTATATTTTAGATATATTTGTATTAAACTAAATTGATGCAAATAAACTTAAAACATGTTGTCAATGGTTTCACTGACAAAGAACATTATGTGTTATGAGACTTCAAATGGATTTATCCCCAGAGTAATATCTAATATGAAATGAAATGATATAATAGTACTAAATCTAAAATTAAAATAAGATAGAGGAAATAACTGATGTGACTAATAACCTAAGTAGAACATGATGAGTCAAGATATTATTATTAATAAAAATCTCTAAATTACCCCTTTTCCTCACCGGGTCTAACAAAAATGGTTGGGATAGACCTTTCTTGAAGTTGTACTCTAACTCTAGTTTTTGTTAAATAGTTGAATATTTATTAGAAGAGATAAAATCAATGTTGTTGGATTGAAGCCATAAGAATGTGGTATGTAATATAAATAGTGTGCTAAAATGTTTATGCATTTAGACTACTTAATTTCTTAGATAATTTAGATGGAAAAGTCATCGGATGTATAATAAATAATGTTTTTGCATGATGTGTAATAAAAGATAATTTTTATACTAATAATATTGTGGATCTTAATGTATATATGATTGTTTATTGAAAAAAGTGAGATGGAATAAAATGATAAGAAATGCAAAGATATGGGAGTGGCATGTGATGATGTATATTGACAACCACTGGTTAATGTATGTACTTCAGTATGATATTTTGTATGAGGTAGACGCCCCACTAAATAGATTCATATGTGTTGATATGATAGTGTAAAAGAAACCTAATTATTTTAAATTGTACATTGGTATATTGTTTTCTATGATTAGAAAAGATTGTAATTTTATGTAAGCATACCAATTCATGTCATTCTAAATGCAATAGTGTACATACATGATATATGATGAATTGTAATCTTCTTAAGATGAGTGGTTTGGTTCAATAATAGGTAAAATGATTAATCACCTAGTTAGGTGGCATGAACATTGTGTGTTTCCCTATAGGTACATACTAGGATATGAGATTTATTTATTTGTAGTTTGAATTGGATTATCGTAGGAATTTTTCGGAGTATGAATCTAAACCATGATGGATAGACCACCTCTATATAGGGATGCATCATGCAGTGAGGAATCTAGACCATTAATCCTCCACTTTGTAGTTTGATGCACCATATTCTCTTAAAAGTTAAATGTTGTTGTGATTGTACCTATCTTATGTACTTGAGATCAGTAAGGTGATGGTAGAAAGGTTGAGTTCCCAACCTTACCCACTTTAAGAAACCATGTAGTAGAGAGGTTGAGCATTCAACCATACCCCCTTTATTTAAGACCAATCTCGTACATTTATCTTAATCTCTTTTTTTATAAGACCATAATCCATTTGATGGATTAAGAGATAATCCTAATAAAATGATAAGATGATAAATATGGTTTCATTACCTTTTGATACATATATGACATCAAAACATTTCAATATTATGCAAATGTATATAATCATATTCGTGTTTGTTCTCCTTGTGTTGGGGTTTTAGTTGGAATTTAACTTAATTGGATTCACCAAACTAGCTCAGTATGTTGGATGCATGGAATGGAACCTTGACCTATCCAAGGCTTATTTTTCTACCATAATTTTGTTAATGTCATTGAAGAGTTTTTTTCCAGTTGTGTGTGGGGGGATGTCTGGCTGGATTCATTTGGACTAGGGATGGGTTCATGTGTAGATTGTTGAGAGGGTTGAGATCATAGTATGGGAAATCCATCCAGGTATATGTGAAACCATGTTAGGTTCATTATCATAATGAATTTGTGTTCAATTTTTGAATGAAAATTAGGTTATAGTGGAGTGAGAGAAATTTTTCTATGTGGATTTGAACCCATCCCATTTCATGTGAAATTGGTTGGTTTTAGTGGAATTTATATTGTCTTGGGGCTTACCAATCCATCTCATTTCCCTAAACCTAGTTGGGTTGTGTGCATTATGTAATAATCGGTGTGTGGGTTTCCGAGCTCAATTTCAGGGCATCATGAATCCCTTCCTATGCATAGATGGCCCTAATGTTCATATAGTCCATTTGGATGATCGTTTTCTACTGATTTGTCACCTGAGAGATAGAGAGAAGAGCATATGTTGGTTGTTTACACTAACAAGTTTCAATCCTAACAAGGAAAGTTTACCCAACTTAACCAATATCCACAAGTATATGGAGGTAGTGTAGTCAAGGTCAAGCACAAGGAGCTTAATTAATTAATTGAGCACAATAGCACTAAAGTTCAATAATCTAGATCAGTTTTAAAAGGATGGTAATGCTTATCTAATTGTAGAAATTCAGATTTGAACAAGCAATGAAAAGATTAGAAAAAGAGGTTTATATTCAATGATAAAGGATATTGGACATTAGAATTTCACTCACATATCATAGCACATCATAGGAACACAAAAATTTAAACATTCACAAGCACTTGTTTTAAAGGAAAGATTGTGTTGCACTTCACCTCCCAGTGCAAGTGCAAGATCTCAACTCAAAGTAACATTGTCATGCATAAATTTCATTTTTTATCACAACCTGTTCCTCAACTCATTTATCTCCACTCTCATGGTAGAAAAAGAGTTTCCAAGAAGAGAACCTCCACACATTCCTACTTATCTTCTCAGATCAAGCAAGAAAGTTGAATACATGCATATAAAGTGGCCAACAATACATGCAAGAGATGATAAAACTAGTACTTTCATGGTAGAAAATAAGCAACATAGTATTTAGTATGAAATTAACTTGTTCCATACATACTATGACATGGGATCTACTCTCCCGTGACCAAGAAAAAAGGGATTACTCATCCATAATCATGCTTTGTAAATTTGCTACAAAAAATTCAGGTTTTAATATGATCTAGAGGAGGAAAAACAAAGAGATCCAAATATGTAAACACAAGAAGGAAGAATTCCAGCTTGGGGATGAAATTATCCTCCTTTAGCTGCTCCAAAATGAATAGGCTCCTCTTTCGAGAAGCAACGTGAAGTGGAGAAACTTTGTTGCACCTTTGGAGAAGACAATGGAGAAGAAGAAAAGAACAAATGGGCTCCTTTGGCAAGAAACCACCCTTGTTCTCCTCAAAATTTCCTTCCTCTTCTCTCCTCTGGCTTTGGGACGTGGGAAATTCCACAAAATGATAGAAGATAACCGCCCCTTAAGTTCCCTCCTCGTTTTGAACAAAAACTCATATTTTTCAAAATGTTGAAACTGCCAGAGACACGGCGTGTGTCCAAGTGCAAAAGATTCGAAAGTTGCTCCATAATGTATTGCCCACGGCGTGCACTAAAGTAATGCATGTCGTGTATGGTTCCAGTAAATTTTGATTTGATTGATGCTCCAGGTGCATGACATACAATTGAGTGCACAATGTGCATTTTCTTTTCTGCACTCTTTTGGAAACTCGCACGCCCTGCTCAAGGCTCGAACACACTGTGCATTTTGCTGTCTGGGTGAAATGGAAATTCTTCTGAAATCTTGCAAGTCGTGCGTTCATCCTGCACCTTGTGTGTTCTGTTGTTTCAATAGAATTAAACTCTACAATTTAGTCTTATTTGGAGCATATTTGCAATGCAAGTTATGCGATAAGTAAAGTAACAAAAAGATGGCAAAAGTAATATGAAAAGAGGCTAAATAATATCAGAATGAACCAAATGTCTGTGTGATAGAACGTGAAAATATGATGTAGAAATCACTCAACAAAATCAAAGGGAAAGAGTAAACAAGCTCATGCATGGATTAAATGAAAATGAGATATGCAATTAGCTCAACCAATCAAGTACATTGTGCTTGTGTTCATTGTTATCGTCTCAAATTTTCAACATCCGATAGAGAAATTAAGTTCAGCAAGGTTGTTTCCAAATCAAATGAAATGATCAACTAGACAACACTAAATAAAATTTTGATAATCAAGCCAAACAATCAGTGCATGTACATTACAAAATTTTTAGCTCGTATGGATGTAAGACAATGAAATCAGTGCTAACAGTAACAAACTTAGTTGTACTCTTTTTCTCAAGGATATGATGATGGAAATTTTTGGGTTTTTGACATTCGACTACTAATTTAGACTTATGCTCACGTGGAATTCCGGTTGGGGTGTTGTTTTTACCCTCTTTTGATATTCATATCACCTAACCATCGTTGCCAGATCGGAATCACACTAGGATAGCATGATATGTGGGCCATTTGCCATCTTTTATTGGGTAAGGGTGAACAAAGGATAGCACAATTCATTACTCAACACCAAAGAGTCAACAAAAATGTTAAGGTAATAAGATTTTAGTCCTTGTTTTGTAAATTTTTCACTGAAAAATATATTGTAATGCACTAAAGGTTTGTCAAGAGTATGTTGTATTCTATTAAATGTTGTAAAGTTGATTCATTTGCTCAAAAATGGAAATGTTACATGTATTGACTAAGAAAAGATGTAAAAAGATTTTGAGATTTCAACAACAAACACAAGGCAAAATCATGTACATGGGGATTTTCAATTTCCATTTCATTCATACATGCTCTTGACTTTTTTTTCATGTAGCCAAGAAACATAAAGGAAAGAATAATTCAAGCATACAAGGGGGTTTCATTCTAATAAGACAGCCTCAAATTGTATTAATTTTACCATCAAGGAAACTAAACATGGAATAAAATGGAAAAAAAACTGACGCAACTGACTCAATTAAAGAAAAACTGAATGAAAACTACAAATATCGACTGGTTGTGCCCCCCCCCTGAAGCTTGAAGTCAGTAGTGTCCTCACTGCATCAATCAAACCTAAGGAGTTCACAAATGGGTACTTGTCATGGATCAAATATCAAAAAGGAGGGCCACCGTCCTGATCTGGGAAAACCTGGCTGACGAGATCTAGAATGTCCATGGGCTGGTCTGCAGAATCATGTTACTGGGGAAACTGGGGCTACTATGGCGGAAACTCTAGTGGCTATTGTGTGAACTCAGGCGGTGGAAACTCGGGCTACCGTGATGGTAGTGACTGATATGGTGGTGGGATGGAGTAATGGCCATGAGAGATATTCCAAGTGTCCATCTGGGTGACCATGTTGTACATCACAGTGTACTGCGTGCCCATCTGGTCCAAACGACCGTCGATGTGGTCAAACCACTGCTGAACATAATCGTAAAGGTGCCTTTCATCAGGCATTGCCCAAGCGTACCCCATATGAGTACTAGTGGAGGGTGGAAGTGGTGTTGTAGTTGTTGTTGTAAATGTGGTTGTAGAGCTGTTGGCGCCATGGTGGGTGTCTCTGCTTTGTCCTCGGGTTGTAACTCCACCTTCCAACTTGCTTTGTTGCTGAGGACATTGCGGGTTGCATCGAGGATGACAATGAATTGTTTCTTTGTGATAAAAATCTTGATCTTTCTGGTGCTATCACCATGCCTTGATATTAGGCCACAAGAGATAAGATAAGTGATGTCTACAAGGTTTTTCCCCAGTGTAGGTTCTAAGGTAGCCACATCTAACCCTAGCCGCATTGCAAGTATAGTAAGCATCCCACCACACATGATATCTCCCGCCTCTCTTTGCTTCTTATTCTTGGCTTCTAGAAGTTTGTTTACAATGTAGTAACCAGAACTGATTTTCTCATTTTTTACCATCCACCCACAAGAAGAAAAGGTCAGTTTTCCCCACGACCCCTTGAGTTTCATTTTTGGAAAAGGGACATGTGCTTAGAAGGTGATGCACAACTCTAGAAATCGAATTATGGAGTGACTAAGATCAGACATTCCTACCTTGTGCACCGGTTCACTGGTAATTTCAGACCAAAAAGTGTCACTTTGGAAAGTGGGTGGATAATCAGTATAGCCTCCATAGTTGCACCCAAGAAAAGTACAAAACTAGCAAAGATCCATAGAAAAGCATTTGTTTAGAAAACAAAAATTGATCTTCGGATAGGTCTCACAATGGTTTTGGGGGTCGTCTTCTACCTTAAAGGTGGTCAGAAATTCATATACAAGGCGGGGGTAGGTCTTTGTGACTCTTGTGTTGAGTAGATGGAGGCCTAAAAACTGACGATACCCCATTACCTCAGTCTTGAAACCTAGCTTGTCAAGTGTTTCTTCACAAACATAGCGGGAAGGTAGAACCCACCTAGTGATGAGAAACTAGTAATCAACATCCTCCTCCGGGGTGACTCAGAACTGAGTGGAGAGTAAAAAAGCTGCTGATTCAAAAGGTGTCGTGGAAGATGAAGCTCCACAATGGTGTCTTCCCGAACCCCTCTTGATTGATGCCATTGTTTCTGTAGTAGTGCATGGTGTGTAGATTGTTGTCACGGTGTGCACCTGGAAGGTGTTCTTTTTTCTCTGAAACTTGAATGCATGGCGTGCAGAACTAGGGAATGTCGTGCACCTACAGATATATTGCAGTCTAAAATCTATAGCTGGGAGCAGTGGCGGAGCCATGTTCAAGGTTGGGAGGGCATGTGACCTACCTCACTTTTGATCATTACATTAACATTGTACTACTTCGGTAAAAAAATCATATAAAAAGATCCATTGTTCCCTACCTGATTATAGCTATATCCTTACATTTATGTTCCTGCATAGCGGGTGCCCCACATACCGAAATTCCTAGCTCCACTATTGGCTGGGAGTGGAGAAGAAATGGGGAAAATGATGACGTTGGCAGAACTGTTGAGGTGCGAGTTGTCGACAGTAGGGTGCTAGATGCTAGGGCCGACAATGGTTGATGGTGGCGACACTATCGGCACGCTGGCGGTTGGTTGGCGGAGTTGTTTGTTGAGGTGGTTGTTTTCGGCGCTGTTGTCGGGTGCTAGGTAGCTTCTTAGGGCAATGGCGCTAGGCGGCTGCTTAGGGTGGTGGCGCTAGGGCACTCGCAGAGCTGGAGCAAGAAGAGGCCGAGATGGTGGCAGTCGGTGAAGGTGTGAGCTAGCAGTGTGTTGATGTGCACGACTTGCGGGAGGAGGCGACGACGTGCATATGTGCACAGTGTCATCGGGGAGGAAGGTGGAGGCACTACTGGGGGCACAACTGCTTTCTTTCTTTTTCTCTTGCACGGTTGTTAGAGTGAGAATTTAGGTCGTGCACTCCCCCTTTCTGACCAATCTTTACAAAAAAAGACACGCCATGCATGTGATATGCATGGTGTGTTCCTCTTAAGTTTCCTCTTTTCAAACTGCCTTTTACACCCAGACGCACATTGTGTAGGTTACGTGCACGACGTGTTCGGCCTTAAAATCTCTTTGTAGACCTAACTTTGCACATAGACACACGGTGTGCATGTATGGATGCACGTCGTGCGAGTTTACAGAAACTCTTAAATACACTTCGTGTAAGATTCCAGTAACTTATTTGCACATTTGCAGCTCTAGGTGCACAACGTGTGTGAACAAGTGCACGGCGTGCAACTTTCCAGAAAGTTTATGTCTTCTACAGCTCTCCAGGTGCATGACGTGCATCGAGTAAATGCACACCATGTTAGTTTCCAGAAACATATTCGTGAATAGAATACAGTGTGTTGGCAAAAACACATTGTGTACCTAATGACATGCCATGCATTTTGGAATTTCTGCATAAAATAGCACTCAATCAACATGAAATAAAGATAGTCATGGCGGCAATCAAATATAAATTATTACATTCATCCATGACAGGCTTATTGATGAAATTAAAGAGTGTTTTTGACTCGAAGAACTTTAAAAAAATATATCCTAATGTGGGGTCAACTCCTACAAGGTCCTCCATTTAGAGTTCAGAGTGAGACTCTTCAACTCCTTCAAGCATCTAGGAGGGAGCAAGAGGCTCCCTTGTCCACTTCATCTCCATAAGAATAAAGCTTGCAACGCAGTCCATTCGCTTGGAAGTTGTCATCTTTGCCTTGGATTTCCGTAGCTCCATATTGGAAAATCTTTAGCACAAGAAATGGACCAAACCACTTTGATTTCATCTTCCCTAGAAATAGCTTTAATCTAGAGTTGAATAGGAAGACTTTATCTCCTTCTTGGAAGTCCTTCCTGAGAATTCTTTTGTCATGACAAGCTTTTGTCCTTTCTTTGTACCAGCTTGCATTCTCATAAGCATCAAGGTGGAGTTCCTCAAGTTCTTGTAGTTTCAAAAGGCGCTTCTCTCCTACCTTCTTCACATCAAAGCTCAAGAATTTAATGGCCCACAAAGAACGATGCTTCAACTCCAGTGGAAGGTGACATGATTTGCCATAAATCAGCTTGAACAGAGTACTCCCTATGATAGTCTTGTAGGCTATGTGGTACGCCCATAATGCATCATCAATCTTTAAAGCCCAATCTTTTCTTGAACCAGAAATAGTCTTTTCTAGAATGTTTTTTAGCTGCCGGTTTGAGACCTCTACCTACCCGGAAGTTTGAGGATGATATGGCGTAGAGATCTTATGAGTTACACCATATTTTGAGAGAAGGTTTTTGAATAGTTTTTTAGCAAAATGTGTGCCTCCATCTGAAATTACAGCTCGAGGAACTCCAAACTGAGGAAAGATGATCTTTTGAAATAGCTTTACTACAGATTTGTTATCTGGTGCTTGTGTTGGGATGGCCTCAACCCATTTGAACACATATTCACAAGCAACAAGAATGTATTGGTACCCGCAAGAGGATGGGAATGGTCCCATGTAATCCACTCCCCATACATCAAACACCTCAACTTCTAAGATAGAGTTGAGAGCATGTCGTCATGACGAAATATACCTCCTGTTCTTTGACATCTATCACAAGATTTTACAAATAGATTGGCGTCCTTGACTAAAGTGGGCCAATAGAAACCAACTTGTAGTATCTTAGCAGCAGTTGTCTCTGCTCCAAAATGGCCTTCATAAGGAGAGGTATGACATTCAGCAATAATGTTTGGGATTTCTCCTTCAACAACACATCAACGGATTATCCCATCACTTCCATGCTTGAATAACAATGGATCATCCCAATAATAGAATTTCACATCATGAAAGAATTTCTTCTTTTGTTGATACGTCAAATCAGGTGGGAGTTGTCTGGTAGAAAGAAAGTTGGCAATGTCTGCATACCATGGTGCTTGAGTAGATGATAATGCATAAAGCTTTTCAATGGGTAAGTGATCTTCAATGGGAAATGGATTTCTAGCCTCCGTGGTTAATCTAGAAAGATGATCAATAACATTATTTTCTATACCTTTCTTATCCCGGATCTCAAGATCAAATTCATGTAGAAGCAAAATCCAGTGAATAATATGTGGTTTAGCATCTTTCTTGTTCAGCAAATACTTTATGGCAGCATGATCAGTATATACAATCACCTTGGATCCCAACAAATATTGCTAGAACTTGTCAAAAGCATATACAATGGCTAGAATTTCCTTCTCCGTGGTTGTATAGTTGATTTGTGCTTCATCAAGGGTTTTTCTTGCATAATAAATGGCATTGAGTTTCTTGTCCTTCCGCTGTCCTAGAACAGCTCCCACTACATAATCACTTGCATCACACATTAACTCAAAAGGAGAATGCCAATCCGGAGGTTGAATAATTGGGGCTGAAATGATGGCCTCCTTGAGCTTAGAAAAAGTTGTGTGGAAATCATCATCAAATACAATCTCGGTGTCTTTTCCAAGTAGGGAACATAGTGGCTTTGTAATCTAAAAGAAATCTTTAATGAATCTTCTATAAAAACCTGCATGGCCAAGAAAGATGTGGATCCTTTTAACTAAAGATGGAGTAGACATCTTCTCAATGGCTTCAACCTTAGCCCTGTCCACTTCAATACCTTTGTCAGATACAACATGTCCTAGTACTACACCGGATTGTACCATGAAATGGCACTTCTCCCAGTTTATCACTAGGTTAACCTTTTTACAACGAGCTAAGACTAAAGACACGTTCAATAGACATTGGTCAAAGGAATCACCGTATACACTAAAGTCATCCATGAAAATCTCCATTATATTTTCAATAAAATCAGAGAATATGATCATCATACACCATTGGAATGTTGCGGGAGCATTGCAAAGACCGAACGACATACGACGATAGGCATATGTTCCATAAGTACAAGTTAATGTAGTTTTCTCTTGGCCGGGTGGATAAATAGGAATCTGAAAAAAATCTGGAATACCCATCCAAGTAACAAAAGTAAGAATGCTTAGTGAGGCGTTCAAGCATCAAATCAATGAAAGGCAATGGAAAATGATCCTTGCGGGTTGCCTTATTCAGACATCGGTAGTCAATACACATACGCCAGTCGGTGACCATGCGTGTTTGTATTAACTCATCATTGTCTCCCTTAATGATAGTTGCACCTCCCTTCTTAGGAACCACGTGAATGGAACTAACCCAGGGGTTTTCACTAATGGGAAAAATGATTCCAACATCAATTAATTTAAAAATTTCTTTCTTTACCACTTCAAGCATATTTTGATTTAGGCACCTAGGTGGTTCAACTATTGGTTTGGCATCATCTTCCATATTTATTCTATTCATATAGATTGAAGGATGAATGTCTTTTAACTCATCTATGAAATAACCAATGGTGTCTTTATACAAATGCAGTTCGGCAAGTAATTTATTTTCTTGGTCAGTGGTGAATTCATCATTTATTATAATAGGGGATGTAGAGTTTGGGTCAAGAAATGCATACCTCATCTAGGATGGATGGGCTTTTAGTTATACCATTTTCCCTATTGTACCTTCATCAACTTTGTCATCAACAAGTGGAGCATCTTCATTAGTAGCTTGTGCTTTAGAGATAGGAAATGCTCCAAAAATTTCAGATTTGTTTATTTCAGCCACATCATTATCACAAATATTAATCATTAAATCAGCAATATCATCATTATCCTCCTCAATTGGATCGATAGTATCTAACAAATAGATTTCTTCAACATGTGTAGGTGCTTTCATGACATCATAAATAGAGAATTCCATTGCTTCCTCACCAACACGTAGAGTGAGATTTCCTTCCCGAACATCAACAAGACATCTGACAGTCCTCAAGAATGGTCTTCCAAAACGAATAGTATTGGAAGTGATCTCCACCATATGAAGAATGACAAAATCACATGGTATATAGAACTTTTTGATCTGCACTAGTACATCCTCCACTATACCTTTTGGGTATTTAATAGAATGATCAACTAACTCAATAGCCATCTTTGTTGGCTTCAAATCTCCAAGATCCAGTTCTTACCATATGGTAGATGGAATGAGACTAATACTAGCACCAAGGTCTACTAGACCTTTGCCAAAAGTGGTATTGTTGATCTTACATGGCAGTGTAAAAACTCCCAAATCATCAAGATTCCGTAGAAGGCAATTTTGAATAATAGAACTCACTCTCTCCGAAAGCATTACTATTTCAACATGATCAAACTTTATTCTTTTAGTTAAGATATCCTTAGAACTTAGCATAAGAAGGCATCTCGGCAATAACTTCAGCAAAAGGAAGATTGGCATGTAGTTTATTGAGAATGTCCATAAACTTCCTAATGTTCAGGTCTTCCTTCTTATTGGCATGCCTTTGAGGAAATGGTGTAGTGGCCTTGAAAGACGATGGTGTTTCGTCCATATCTTTCTCCTTGCTGCCATTAGGAGTGTTGGACTCCTCTTCATCGGCTACCTCCATGTTCTTCTCTTTGGGTGGAGAAAGTCCCTCAATTTCAGCTCCCCTTCTTAGAGTAATTGCATTAGCTTGTTGCCTTAGGTTCACTTCTGGTTGACTTGGAAGAGAACTGGATTGTGGATTCCTTTGTTGTGCTAGAGCTTGCTATGCTATTTGGTTCTCTAACATTTTGGTGTGAGTGGAAATACCATCCACCTTTGTCGAAAGTTGAGCAATAGCATCTTTCAACAACTTGTCGTTTCCCCAGAGTTCTTCATTTTTTTGCATTTGTGTAGACATAAATTTTTCCATCATGGCTTCTAAAGAAGAACTTTGGGGTTGTTGTGGCTATTGGTAACCCCTATTATTAAAACCTAGTGGATTCCCTTGTCAATTGACATGTTGTTGTTGTTGCGGTTGTTGTTGTCCTTGTTGGAAGTTCTGATCGTTGCTTGTGTTATGGTAGGAGAAATTAGGATGATCTCTCCATCCCAGATTGTATGTGTTGGAATAGGGATTGTAATGCTTGTTCCCTTGCATTCCAACGACATTGACCTATTCAAAACTCCCTTGAATTGCATTAGTAGCAAAGCATGAAGAAGAAGTATGCCCCGCATTGCCACAAGCTTCACATATAACTTCAGCTGATTGGATTTTCAAAGTGGTCATCTTATCAAACTTCTGTGTAAGAACATCGAGTTTGGCAGCAATAAGATCAATGACATAAATAGTGTGTTTCCCTCCTTGCTTCCCAGTCAAAGAACTAGCTTTAGAGCCTGATTTTACTCCCCTATCTGCTCCCCATTGGCAGTGATTAAGCGATATGTCATCAATAATGTCATAAGCTTCCTGATAAGACTTAGTCATCAATGTGCCATTGGCTACAACATCCAGTGTCAATCGGGTGTTGTAAAATAGTCCATTACAGAAAGTTTGAAGTAGGAGCCAGTTGGTTAAACCATGGTGCGGGAAAAGGAGTTGAAGATCCTTAAACTATTCACATGTGTCATATAGAGTTTCTCCTTCATTGTGAGAGAAATTGGTGAGCTAATTTCTTAATTGGGTTGTCTTACTAGGTGGGAAGTACTTTGCAAGGAATGCATTTAAGAGTTGGTCCCAATTTTTGATTGACTTCTTTGGAAGAGACAAAAGCCACACCTTGGCACTATCTCTTAGGGTGAAGGGAAATAGCATAAGTCTAATTCCATCAGTAGATACTCCATTGATTCGGAAAGTATTCGTATATTCCAAGAACTCAACAACATGAAGACTTGGATCTTCATTGGTTGTACCTCTAAAATGATTCTTCTGTATCATTTGCCTCCTAGAAGGAGCAATAGAGAAATTGTTTGCTTCTACTATAGGCAGGCCAATGGCCCCACAAATGTTTGTGGTGACCAACATTGTGATGTCCTTCAAAGGACGACCATCCTCCATGATTGGATCACTTGGTGTAGCTTCCTCAAGGTGTGAGGAAGATGGCAATGGTGATGATGGTGAAGTACCTCCTACTAGTGGTGGTTCTACTCTCATTACTCTTCTTAAGCTTGAAAGGGTACGCTTGATTTCAAGGTCTAACAATGCAGATGTTTGAAGACCCCTTTGTGAGCGACGCATACAACCTAAAAAATAGCAAGAGGAATTAAGAAGACAACTAAGAGGTATATGAAATTTGAGAATGAAAATGGTGATCCAATCTCGACTACTAATTAGCACTTATTACTCCAATTAAATTATTGTAGCTCCCCGACAAAGGCGTTAAAAACTTGTTGGTTGTTTACACTAATGAGTTTCAATCCTAACAAGGAAAGTTTATCCAACTTAACCAATCTCAGCAAGTATATGGAGGTAGTGTAGTCAAGGTCGAACACTAGGAGCTTAAGTAATTAATTGAGTGCAACAACACTAAAGTTCAACAATCTAGATCAGTTTAAAAAGGATGGTAATGTTTATCTAATTATAGAAATTCAGATTTGAACAAGCAATGAAAAGATTACTAAAAGAGGTTTAGATTAAGTGATCAAGGATCCTGGACATTAGAATTTCACTCACATATCACATCACTTCATAGGAACATGAAAATTTAAACATACATAAGCACTTGTTTTAAAGGAAAGATTGTGTTGCACTTTACCTCCCGCTGCAAGTGCAACGATCTCCACTCAAAGTCACATTCTCATGAATAAATTTCGTTTTTTATCACAACCTGTTCCTCAACTCATTTATCTCCACTCTTATAGTAGAAAAAGAGTTTCCAAGAAGAGCACCTCCATACATTCCTACTTATCTGCTTAGATCAAGCAAGAAAGCAGAACACATGCATATAAAGTGGCCAACAATACATGCAAGAGATGATAAAACTGATACTTTCATGGTAGAAAAACAAGCAACATAGTATTTAGTACAAAATTAACTTGTTCCATACATGCTATGACATGAGAGCTACTATCCCATGCCCAAGAAAAAAGGGATTACTCGTCCATAATCATGCTTTGCAAATTTGCTACAGAAAATTCAGGTTTTAACATGATCTAGAGGAGGAAAAACAAAGAGATCCAAAGATGTAACCACAAGAAGGAAGAATTCTGGCTTGGGGACAAAATTCTCCTCCTTTAGCCTCTCTAAAACAAACTTGCTCCACATCCAAGAAGATTCATGAAGTGGTGAAGCTCTGCTACACCTTTGGAGAAGACAATGGAGAAGAAGAAAAGAAGAAATGGGCTCCTTTGGCAAGAAACCATCCTTATTCTCCTCAAAACCACCTTCCTATGCTCTCCTCTGGCTCTGAGATGAGGGAACTTCCACAAAATGACTAGAGATAACCACCCCTAAAGTTCCCTCCTCGATTTAAATAAAAACTCATATTTTTAAAAATGTTGAAACTGCCAGAGACACGGCATGCGTCCAAAGTGCATGTTGTGCAAAAGCTTCAACAGTTGCTCCAGAATGTACTGTGCACGTGCGCTGAAGTAATGCACGCCGTGTATGGTTCCAGTAAATTTTGATATGCTTGACTCTCCAGGTGCACGTCGGGCAATTGAGTGCACGTTGTGCATTTTCTTTTCTAGAAACTCGCACGTTGTGCTCAAGGCTTGAACACACTATGCATTTTGTTGTCTAGGTGAAATGGAAATTCTTCTAAAATCTTGCGCATTGTGCATTCATCCTGCACGTCGTACGTTCTGCTGTTTCAACAGAATTAAACTCTGCAATTTAGTCTTATTTGGAGCATATCTGCAATGCAAGTTATGCGATAAGTAAAGTAACAAAAAGATGGCAAAAGTAATATGAAAAGAGGCTAAACAATATTAGAATGAATCAAATGTGTGCGTGATAGCATGTGAAAAGATGATGTAGAAATCACACAACAGCCTCCCTAGAGGTAAATTCAAGGTTGCATCTTAATGGTGGTGTTTGGTCTTAGATCTTAAACATCTAAGATAAGGACCTTCTTCCTGAAGCTATATCTACCTATTTTCATGTAAGATCCACATCTTTCCTCACACTCACCTTTTTTTCTCTCTCTTATAGATTCATTGTTTGTCATTTTTGAAAAACCATTGTGGAAACATTTCTTTTGGCTAAAAACTTCTTCTACCTTCTTTGACCTACATTGAGCTTGATCAAGTGAGAAGGGACAATATTGGGTTCTTGGTGTTTGGAGGTGTTTTGAGCTTGATAGTGATTTTTCCTCATTTAAGATATGTTTTTTATAGAAGGCGAGTGATACGGAATTTTTTTGCTTTCAATGCTTGCAATTTCTTACATGCAACTAGTTGCAATGCTAATTACATACCATACATGGCTAAAGATAAGTTCTATCGATTGTTTGGTGGAATAACGAGGGATTTCATGATTTTTTGCTTTGTTACTCATTCATGTTTATTTAAATAGAAATAGTAATCATTCCATCTTTGAAGTGATAAAAAATTTGTCATTATAAGTTGTTGCAAATAATGACATATTATGATTGTTTAACCAATAAATTTGAGGAATTTGATATTTTTATCTATTTTGTTGTTTCATGAAAATCTAGGATTTAAATATGAATATTTTTATAGTTGTTATATCAAATTCTCATAAAAGTATGTGCTCTTGCTCTAAAAATGAAACATGTTTGCATCTTCTACTTTTGATTTTATCTTTCTCATTCTACATATCTTAAGGACTACTTTTAGAACAATTTTTGTTAGTGATATAATAATATACTAACATCTTTTAATGATAAAATGGAACCTTTGATATCTAAATCACAATATTGTAATTTTATGAAGAGAAAGACAAATCTTGACATCTCAGTAATGAACTCGTTAGTCTCTTATTAATCTATATGGGTTTTAACATGGGTGGTTTTAAGGATTATCTTACCAATGATGGGTTTCATTTAATATTTCTAGATTTTCCTTTGTATGTAACTTTATTGGAATGAGTTTTAGGTTTCTAGTAGTTGGTTAAAATATTTGTATTTTCCTATTTTATTTCAGTGTCTAGATGTTTTGGTTGGCTAAACTCCTTTTTTTATGATTTTAGTAATAACAATATTCACAAATACAAGAAGGGGGAAAATATATACAAGACCCTCGGGTAAAGAATAAAAGAATAAGGTGTAGACATACCAGTAAGAGATCGAGGAAAATATGTGAGAAATAGTAAAAACTCTATGTAAGAAGAAAATCTTCTATTGGTAGATGATACATCTTTGACATATCTATCCATAACCTTTTCATAGTGTAGATAGAACTAGATAGAAGCATAATCCCAACCAGAGTCCCAGTAGCAGATGTAACTTTACACAAGCACAATGCAACCACGACACTCCATAAACCCTAGTTAATAAATCAAAATATTTAGAAGGCCAGAGTATAGTGAAGTAGGAATTAACCAAAATGACTTCAAACATGCCCAATAGAAACTAGAGTGAAGAAAATAATCAATCTGATCAAACACACAAACAAAGATAGGGTAAGCCAAAAGGCCATACAAAACTAAGGTAGGAAAAAATAAAAATCATAATGAATTAGCAGAGTGAGTCAGATCTTGGGAACACTTTCATCGCATTTTTAATGACTTCCATAGACCTTGGGGGTTCAAGATCTTCCTTCATGAACTCTTTGATTACATTCAACCCAGATGTGAAATAAAGTGAGAGCATAGAGCCTTTTGAAGATATTTTGTTTCACATCTATAACATGAACCAAATTAGTAGAGAAGACAAATAAGGGATTAGACTTGAGAATCTCACTCCAAATGCCAGACATATAAGAGAAGTCAACAGAAATATGATGGAATTTCTCATATGCATTAAAGCATAAAAATATATGGAGGTGACACAAATACAACTCCTTCTGACATAGAATGAGATAAGGAGTTTATTTAATTTGCATTTCTACATGTGAATGATACATTTGTTTATGTCAAAAAAGCTCCAAATCCAATCAAAGACACTATCTTCATCTTCCTTACATCTGATAATATCCCATACATTTTTCAAGGAAGCCTTGTTATAATTCTTGAACACTAATTTGTCTCTATTGTACAAATTAATATTATTAGAAGAAATAACATCAAAAACCTTGTTGATAGGTACATGACAATGTCTATCATTAATAATCGAACTAACAAGAGCATGATGAGGCATCCCAGATTTAATAGTCATTTGTTTTCTAGCAAAATCTTCAAGAAAGTTACCATTTATACAGGGATGAAGCCACACATTATTGATAGTACCATTACCTATATGGATGTCTATAAGAGGCAATAGGATAGGATGAACATTTATAATATTGTGGAAAATCTAAGAATAAGTTAGGGGAGACAAAAATATTCCAAAATGATTGCTTTCTTAAATATCTTCCATTTCCCCATTACACCCAAAGAGAGTCTTTCTTTTAGGCTAGGTTCCATGCATTTAAAATAAGGTAAGCCTTGGAGACATCCTTGCTCTGCCTTAGACCAAGACCACCTTCTTTACTTAACAAAGTCACTTTTTCCCATTTTACCAGATGTAGATTTTTCTTATCATAAGTTTGCCACAGAAAAAATATCTACAATATTTATCAATCTCATCAAGAATAGAAAAAGGAATAAAAAATTAGAAGATCTGATTGTGATGCCAGGGAGTAATAGTATATTTTATAAGTTCCAATATCCCCACTATGGAAAGCATTCCAAAAATCCAATTTATTTTTAATGTAATCAAGAATTCCTACACAATATTTATTTGAGAGCTTACCAGTAAATAGTAGGGACATCCAAATACTTGGAATCATTAAAAGAGGCTTCATCAATACCCAGGGAGTCCATGATTTCATATTAAGTAGAACTTTTTCTTAAGAGAATAGAGATTTTGTTTGAGTTAGAGATAAGTACAGACTCATTCTAAAACACTTTGAAGATATCATTAAGATGCCTAGCACACTAGATATCGACCTTCATGAAAATCATGAGATCCTTGAAAAATATTAAGTTAGATAAATCACATTGCTTGGAATCTTTGATAGAAGTAATACATTTATCAAAAATCACCCTCTTAATCATCTTAAAGAAACCCTATGTAACATTTACAAAGAGGTACAGAGAAATATGATCTCCTTGATAGATACCATTTGATGGAGAGAAAATCTCAGTGGGCTCTCCATTCACTAAAATCTAAGAAGGAGTGGTGATAAAGATGGTTTCTATCCATATGATTCAAATAGGAGGAAACCCCATCTTAAACATAATGGAGAAGAGATAGTCCATTTAACAAAGTCATTAGCTTTGGAGATGTCCACTTTGATGCACATGTTTCTTCAAGAACCCTTCTTGAAATCACTCAAAATTTCATTACTGAGCAGAGTGGCATCCTTAATAATTCTTTTTTGACAAAAGTGCATTGGTTTAAATCAATAATATAAGGAAGGATCCTTGATAACCTGTTGGCAAGAATTTTTGAGATGATCTTTAAAAACACATTGCAAATGGAAATTGAACACCAATTCTGAAGAATATTGATATATTTGATCTTAGGGATTAAGGTGATGAAAGTTTTGTTAGGCTCTGTATGTAGGATACCATTCACAAAAAACACTCTGACAACAGAAAAGACATCATCTCCTATGATATTCCAAGAATGATTATAAAAGGGGGCATTAAAACCACCAAACCTTGGTGCTTTATCAATATTCAGATTAGAGACAATGTCATCAACTTTTGTACAACATAGGAGAGATGTGTGAGAATATTTGGCTATCATAGAGAATAGGACCAGACCAGTTACCATTTCATACCTTAGTATTAATGTTAGGATTATTAAACAAACCCTGATAGAAATCAAGGATCGACTTAGAGATAACAAACGGAGAATAAGAAAGATTACCATTCACTAGAAGAATTCTTATATGAGGATCATAAGAACGATTACCATTCACCAGAAAACTTCATATATGATTTTGATTTTGGCAGGTTCTCATGCAAGAATTGAAGAATCTAGTATTAGAGTCTCCATCTTCGAGCCATTGAATCCATGATTTTTTTCTAATTAAAGTTTTCCTCCTCAGTAGTGAGTTCTTTACCAATCATTCTAAGAATCACAACTTTCTCACTATCTTATTCATTGAGTGGATGAATATTATCTTCACATTGAGCAGTGGGAGTTGTATTCCTAGCATTTTTTTGTAATGTCACCAAAAGAAGATTTATTCCACTTTTGAGGTTAATCATTAGAGAATAAAATTTCATATATAGGAGAAACATAGCATAACCATCAACATTAAGGTTTCATGTGTTTTTATCCATGAATTAATAAACTTGAAGGGTGACTTCAAAATTCTTGGGTTACTCCCTTATGAGATAATCTTTTGTGGTCTCTAATAAATTGAGATGACTTCACCATGGAATTCAGGAATATAAGTGCAGAATTCAATATTATGAACGATTTTATCAAATTTTGAGATGATGAAATTTAAGACATCTCGATCATTGTCCTAGGTTAAAAAGGACAATTAAGATTCATTTCTATGAGGCCAAAATTTAACAAACATTTGTCAATCCTTTGTAGATTTCTTATTAGGCGGAATCATTCCAATTTTTTCTTCATCCTTTCGAACATATTAAAATCTCCCATGACGATCCAAGGTTTGTTAATAGAAAAAGGATATCCTAAATATCATGCAAAACTTCTTCCTTTCAGCAATGTCATTATGACCATAATCACTAGTAAAAAAGAAAAACAATTTTAAAATCAACCAAAATATGAATAAGTTGATTGAACTCTTGTAATTTAGTAATAGTATAGTCCATACAAAGAATGACAATTCGACCAAGAACATGAGATAAGTGATTATACATCTAGTTATAGCCAGGAAAATGAATACACACGAACTTCTTAATGTTATTAGCTCTTGGTTTAGTCTCATTCAAAATAATAATGTCCTTCGTAGAACACCCTAAATCATCAAGGTTACCTTTAATTTTATTTGAAAAACCTCTCTTGTTCCATGTTGAGTTATGAATTGAAGGAATCATTCGTCAAATTCAATTATTGAATTGAAATCCTCATTTACTTTCTCTTCATTGACGATCTCCAAACTGCCAAATTTGTTGGTATGCATCGTAAATAAAATAGAATTTGTGGCCCTATGAAAGATACCTAAATTTGATTTAGTAGGGAATACATGAGGCAATTTGATTCTACTCTTAACCACTTGGATACCTCCCTCATTAATAGAGCTACAAGTAGATGGAGAGAACTGAGCAAGAATAGGAATATGTGTGAAGGGAATGGATCTTATATATTTCTCAATCCTGGAGGAGCAAATAAGCTCAACATTGTGACTAGAACAAATAGGATTGAATTTCAGATCAAGAGGAGGAGAAGAAATGACAATAGCACTCCTCATGACCATAGAATTTGTACATACCACATTTTAAGGGAGTCTATTCATATAAAAATTTAACTACATGTCAATCCTCATCATCATTAAATACAATAAGTTTTTAAAGGAATGAGAAGCCAGATGATATTTTAACCTATAAATGAGAATACTCCATCCTAGAGCAAGTACAGGTTGGCACATCATTACATAAATGAATACCTAGAAAGGAACTGATTCTTTATAGAATATGAGAATCCCAAATATCAAAACAATGACTACAAATTCGAATGCAAGTGGGAACCACTCTGAGTTTTGATTTAGTGAACTTGGAGCCTAAATTCCATTTCTTCAGAATATTAGGTCTACTCTTAAAAAAATAAGTAACAAATAATGCAACGTTTAGATCAGATTGATCAAAGAAGTGTAAAAGAAAAATACCATCTTCGTGATCTAGAACTTTCAGTGATCCATGTGGTTCCCATAGATGTGTATGTAGTTCATTAAGGTTGGGATGTGTGGCAAAAAGTCAGGAACATATCACATTAAAAATTTGTTCCATTTGATCACATTCTCCCTTGCTTTAGCCTTTGGGTACACCATGTTTCATTAATGATGGTTATTTGTTTCTATTGAAGAGAAAAAAAAATTTTCATGAATAGAAGGCACTCCAATATTAGATGAGAGAGGATTAAATCTACATGTGAGGCAGTTCATTCTTTCTTTTCATAATCAACCTAGGGACCTGGGGGGGGCAATGATGTTGGGTCACCCAACATGTCGCACAACCCTTCTCCTTAGTATGCTCCATCTAAATTAGGTTATGAGAACTCAAATTTTTTGTTTTTAAATGTATAGTTTTACATGAAAGATAATTAAAATGCAAACTTAGAAACCTAGCTCATGTAGTGTCATGTGATCCTCCATTTACCCTAGTGCTTGATATTTGGGATAGTGAAACAAGTAACAAAGTAGAAATCATGTACTATGAGAAGGAACTCAATGTCGTATATTATTGAGTATACTTGGGTAACCATTGACCCATATTAAATATTGTTCAACATGAAACCTTGATATTCCATATGTATATGAGTTCAGTTTAGGTCATATCTCCAACTATATGTAACAATTTGATTTATAATAATGTGACATCATGACATGTATGGGTCTTCATACCAATTAGATAGGTGTGGTTGCATGAGTACCCACTACAAATATAAGTTTTCATGTAGGTTTTTATCTGATAACCCCTACTTTCTCTACTCACACTGACTGAGGCATGGTGGAATATCAAGGAGAATGGTTGTCTTGATATCCTATACATTGTTTTAAGGAACTTCACAGACACTAGCTAGTAGTTTGAGTTGTAAATATCAAAATATCTCTCTTTATAATAAAATATACAATCAAGATGTGTATCCTTCTCTGAATAGCATTCAACTGTTCATATTGTGATTCTTTTATTGACTTATATACCTTGAAATTGTTTATATAATTCATCTTTATATAGTCTCTAGTTCTAGTTTTAATGTGAGGAATTTATATTTACCGAAATCTATATCATTGAGCTTACAATGATGATTTGTGTGCTTAGTATTCTTAAAAAAATGTATGTTTCTTGATATGACATATATTTACCTATCAATGTTCATCATATCTTTGTAGGTGCTCAACATCATGATCCGTGGCATAGCAATGAGGAGATACTTTTATAGAGATCAATACTAGATGAATATTTTTCCTTAGATTTTTAAAGATGTTTAGAATCGACAATTCAAACGTGGGTTCGAGCATAACGTTTATATCATAATGTATCTATGACTCAATTTTGGCTTTTATACCATGTATATGTGCACATGTTATATAATTCGATAGACACATATTTTGCATATACAAGTTTTTCTTGTAGTCAAAATATGATAAAAATGTGTGTTTACTTCTAGAAATGAAATCTTTGGGATTTCTATTGGGATATATGTGGACTTACTGTCCAAATCGATGTTCTATTTAATTAATATCATCTTGTGTGTAATATGATAGGATTAGGGTCTTGAATTTGATAGTATTAGTTACTACATACCTAGAGGTATACATATATATGATTATGTGTCATTTATGTTGCAAATACATTCATCATGTATGATCATGTAAATATGTAAGAACAGTACGAAGATCATGCAAAAACTATGATTGTATTGCAAAAGAGGGCACGAGAGCCCAGAGTGAGTGAGATGGGGCTAACATTTTCAACTACCACTCTTGAACTCTACAACACTAGTATACATGACATGTGAGTTTATGTTAATGCATTTTATGTCTATCTTTTCAAACATGGTTGATAGAGTATTGATTCCTATCCACTCTTGTCGTGATTACCACATGTTGAATATTCTCTGAGTCTAGGGAAATCTTTTGAAAATTGAAGAGATCCATATCTATACAATTTGTCGAAATTTCTACTATAGATGATGTAGAGCTAGAGTTAGATGGAGCTAGAGAAATATTTTCAAATTTTGATATATTACTGAGGAGGGTAATAAAAATCATGTTATCTACCTTGTAAAGGTAGCACTAGTTGTATCTAGGCGATGACGAAGGAGAAGAGGCTTGAGAAGTGATTACCTTGGATGACATATGAAGGAGTTTTAAGGTAGGTACCTTCCTCTCTTATACCTACAAGAGAAAATTAGTCCATTCAAACACATGCATTAAGGGATTTTGTTACAATTACTATCAGGCATAGTTCATCGAGATATGAGGTTTTGATCTCACCTAGATTCCATTGATGAAGAATGTATCTGAAAGTTCATGAGGGTGCCTGATCGTATAATTGTAAAGGTTGATGTCAATGCAGAAACATGCAAGAAATTCTTATATTTTTTGGAAGTGTTAAGTAGCATTGAGAGGATGATGATATTTCATCATGAGGCTGAGTGGGGAATTGGCCACACCCACCCTATAGCCGTTTGTTGAGTACATATGAGGTTGAGGTATATGGTGGTACCAAAGTAATAACAACAATATTTGCGATAAAAGAAACCAACATTAGACTGAGGATGCATTCTGTAACGACCCTGCCTCCCGGTAACCCCCAATTAAGGGACACCAAAAGGTCAGAGTCATTATCCCAATTTTCAGGATCAATGGTTCGACAAATAATCAATAATAATTATAAAATTCTACCAAGACTATACTAAAAGCTGGAATAAAATAAAACTTTGCATACCTTTTTAAAAACATGGATATCTACTTCTATCCACATCTGGACTCTATTCTAACTAATCCTTCTTGCACTTTATTTCTTAATTTTCACAATATGCCACTTTACTGTTTGTCCTTTTCAATCTGTACCTAAAACACTGACAAACAAAACGTCGGTCAGCATAAATGAATATGCCGGTATGTGGGGACAACCAAAATTTCACACATAAGGCTAACAACCTATTTATCACAATCAAGGAAATTAACAACTCAATTAACATTTTCAATGTGTTAATCTCCACCGCTTTTGCCCTAACCCTGGAATACCCCCCATTAGGGTTTCTCTTTTGCCATTGACTTAAGGCCACCTTCTCCATCCTGAGCTTGGTGCCTGTGGTCACCTCTCATGGTGCCCATTAGTCATGCAATATCATAAGGCCACCTTCTCTACCCTGAGCTTGGTGCTTAGGGCCACCACTCATGGTATCCATGGGTCTTCCCTCTTAGGCTTGACCTCATTGCATAATCCATTAGGGTGTCATGTAGGTGTGAGAATACACACTTATATCATAATTATGATAATCATAGTGACTTTATGATTTGCAAGTATGAACATCCAAACTGATAGGTTGCATTCAATGTGATCAACTATCCAGAAAACCTTTGGGAAACTAATGTGATTAACCATAATTAACCACATACCTGATCTAGAGCAACTTGATGTCCAATCAATAATGATAAAGAACAATCAAACAAGAAACCAATAACATCCTGAAATTAATGCATAACATTCAAGTGTTATAGTTCATCCAAAACATTCTCAAGATAGACTTGGATTCCATCTTAGGCTTTCGAGGCCACTTTAGGGTTTTATTAGGGTTTTATCCTCCATAATACTTTTACCACGTTTAATTCCCCTTTTAAGTCATGTTAAGATCATTAGGCCCAATTATCCTCTTTGGTTTCTTTTGAATTGACAACTCATATTTCATGTAGTCTAATTCATATATGAACTCTATTTATCCTTAATTCCACATTAATCCACTAGAAAACCCTAATTACTAAATTAAGGGTATTCATCTACAATTAGGAACTTTTATACTCAAATATCTTAGAACCATCAAATCTCAGCTTTATACATAAAATTTGACCAATTAAACCCATTAAGAATCATAATTACTAACAATAGGGTTTTAAAGCCCATTAAAGCTAATTTATGTACATCGAACCCTAAATTAATCAAATTATGCATAAAGTTCACCCTTTTATATCTAATGCATCTTTTTATAAACAACAGGTTAATATCAAGTTTAATCATCCATATAACCCCCCTCAATACATTAATCATCTTAAATTAGGGTTTCTTAATCATTAATGCATTAAAGTTGATAACTTCCCCTACTTTTCGAACTATAAGCGGAATTAGCTTCTGAACATATGTTTAATGGATTCCTTAAATTTTTCTGAGAAAAATGCATATATTATATGTACCATTCCGATCTACCAATAATTAGATACAATTTTTGTAAGAATTACTTACTTGGACCAATGGGATGCTGACACGTCAGCAATCCCATGCATCGCACTATTGCATCACCCGACCGATTTAGAAACATAACCAAATTATGGTTTTTCCCTCGTGCGATAAATTGGTTCTTCAAATCTCAGGAGAGCATATCCGTCCAGACAACGTTGGTCATCATCTTCCTTGCACAACCCTCCGCCGCCGCCACAGCAGGGTTCGATATGGCTTCGTCTCCCCTTCCCAGACCCCGACGGCCACTAGGGAAGGTTCCCTTCCTCCGCCGAGCTCCTGTGCACATGGGGCACCTCTGGTTCATGACCAAGATGGCCACTTCAAGTCCTCTAGGCCTACAACATGTAGTCGACCTATTGCCTTCCTGCCAGTGTCGCACAAGCGCTAGGGCTCAGGGACGATGGCCGAGCTCCTCTCCGGTGACATGAGTGCATTGCGCTTCCACTGCAAAACCTTCTATGGTTCCTCATTTCTCTAGGGGTTGCATTACCCCCCTTTGTTAGGGTTTGATCGGGTGTAGGGTTGGAGAAGAGTGTGAGATAAGGAAAACTCGAGGTTATGGGTACGTCCCTTATATTGGGATAGATAGAAATTCCCTAGCTTGCCTATCTATGAGTAAAACAAGTCCCTCATCAACCATGGCAACCGTACTTTCCTTGTTTAAGATATAACTCCTCTCTTTTAATATTAAAAGATGTCCTTTTCTATTCATGATCCTTGGTTATTAAGGAATCTGAAATTTACCTCTTTTATTTTCTTTGTGCTCAGCTTTTAATCCATTGGACACAAAATTCTACTTTCTTAAAGAAAATAATATCTCTTTTTGATAATATCAAAAATTCATTAATTATGTAGCACGTTATTCTCATATTTTGTATTATTTGCATTTTCTCTTTCTTCTTCTTTATTGGGACTCCTTGCACCCCAAGAAATACTAATATTTCGAAATTCCTTTTTAAGGATACTTATTATCCTTCTAGATGCATCTACATCCATTATTTCTCATTATCTTACTTATTTCTTTATTAAAAGATTTCTTTTCAAAGATTTCTCTTTATCCTTTATTCCCTTTATCCTCTTTTCCTATTTCTTCTATTAGAAATCACATAGAAACGAAATTTACTTAATTGTGGCCATTAATTCCACTTTCTAGAGATTTCTATGTATTTCTCATAATTACTTTGCTTAATATCCATTATCTTGTATCTTTTCCTTTTATTTGGACATTTCTTCTTTTCTTCACTTTTATATCCATTATTGGATTAATCTAATAATAGAAATTACAAAATTCATATCCAAAGGGATATTTGCAAAGAAATCCATCCTTTGAAGAAAAGCATACAACCTTTTCAATTAAGTCCATATTCACAAAATATTTATAATTCAATTATGAAAACATATGCAAAATTGAGGTTGTAACATCCTTCCCCTCTTATAGGAATTTTCTCTCAAAATTCCCTTAAACATACAAACAAACAAGATAAGATTTCCTCATGCCCATCATGGCTCCCATGTGGTTTTACCCTCTCCATGGTGCCTCCTAAGAACCTTCATCATCTCATATCCTTGCATTTGAGTTCTTTCTCACCTTGGTACCTTGTACCCTCATAGGTGACTCAAGACATTTCAACTTCTCTAAAAGCTAACTGGGTTCATGGATCAGCACATGGTTTGGGTACCTCACATAGTGCTCTAGATCGGACTCATGGAACACATCACGTTATCCTGAGGGGTAATACTGAACATAAACATCTCCACCAATCCATCTCAAAAGGACCCATATATCAGGGACTCAGCTTTCTCAGTTATAGCTTAGAGGGGTCAGATTTTCACATCGCATATTCTCCCACAGTGAACTGCATGTTCGTCTGCTTTGCATTAGCTCATGACTCATGTCACTAGTGGGCTTCCTCAGCCATCGCATGATCAAAGCGACTTCATTTGCACACATTGTGGTCCTTTCTGACCTTCGTGAGGTCCCTTCACCAACATTATCTTAATGAAGTGGTGACCAACAAAACCTCCCTTATAGAGCTTCTTTACATCCCGATACTAGCTATGGTGGTTATCATCACATCTCTCATAGGGAAAGAACTGCCCTCCATGTATCACCCTGAATGAGCACACATGCTCTCATCAGACCCTCTTGTCTGGATCATACTAACCATTAGTTATGGGTGATAAGTTGTACTCATATTGAGTTCTTCATGTATCTACTTCCACCTTATGGAAGTGAACCTTTAAACTCACATCATGGTGTAGTTGAACCATCTCTCTCTCTTGTATGTAGTTCAACTAGATCTATCCCCTAATAGTACTCTCTCTTTCTCTTAGATCATGTCATCTAGGTAAGGTGACCTACCATAACCCATATTGCATCTTGACCTTCTCCAGTCCATGGGAAACTTACTACAACATCCATAGTGATGAACTCCCATTCCTTTTTATGGACTCTTTATCCTCTATATCAATCTTCTGGGTTATTGGCGTTCGTCCTTCACCTTCTAGCATGCATGGTGACATGCCACATGCAACTTCATCTTAGGCATCCAAAGTACTATCGAAACTTACTATCTTAGTAGTACCATGGTGTATGGTGATCTTAAAATCATGATCTCCTATATGTCATGATTCCTCAAGATTGATTCCTTAGAAACCCTAAACCACTCTAGTCGGGGTTTCATCACCTTCCTTTCCAGAGAAGTGCATCTACAACCATCCTTTTATCGCATCAAGGCCTAGGCTGGCTAACCAAACAACCACTAACTTGATCAACAGATCTCGTTACATCTAAGTGTTAGCCAAACATATCTCCTTTTCAAAACTTAGGGTTAACCTAACAACCTCTTCTAGCCGCTAGCTAAACTAGGCAGCTGCATCTCAACTAGAGCATCATTTACCACCTCACATCCTTATGTGTAAGGTAATGTTGAAGACATACACCTCAATGTACTCCACTTATTATCTCATCTCAAACTCTAAGTCTATCTTCATCAAGAAAACTCTGAGCTCATCCTCTTAGTTTTCAAACTCAACCTTGTATAGCTAGCAAATTCCACATAGCTCATGATAAAAAATCCTCATAAGATGATTGTCTTAGTTCTCATACTATTTGTACAACATCCACACATTGTAAACTCCACAAGGGTACGTTCTTATCTCTATCCTCATGCATCAGATCAACGTTTCCACTCACATCATCTTTATTCTTGGTGTATGGCATACGTACTATCCTGTCACTCACTCCAATAACAAGAGGTATTAAGCATTTGGATGCAGTCCAAATACAAAGTTCTTCCCATTCCAAGAGTAGAGATGGCACATCCCACATTTCCAGTACACCTACAATCAAATTTAAAACATGCATCACATGTCTCCACATCAGGAACATTTCGATATCAAGGTTACTTTCATGGAAAACTGGTCTTAAACCCTCTTGGGTCATCACACCATCCTTGGTCATCTCCTCTAGGTCTATATGGTGCCGGAACTTTTGGGGTCATCCCTCTTCCCTTATGCATCAGAGAATGCCCTCCTCATTTTCCCCTTGGGTCCCATGAGTTCATGAAGATGATCAATCTCCTAACCCATGGCCCTCAGACAAAGATAGTTGTTACCTCCCGACCCTATGGTCATGTGCAACTAGGGAATTAGGCAACTCCTACTCTCATCGGTCTTATCCCTACCTGACCCTAGGATAGACTTAGGATTCTAACATAGTTCGTCCAACTTGAAACCTTACCCAAGTCTCCATCATCTCTCTCAACATGCGTGGTCTGACTTACATCCATTCATAGGGGTCATGGCGACCTATCTACCTCGGTCAAGCCCCATATCAGTTACCTCCATGGTAACACATCCACATGCTCTCAAAGATGATCATCTATGGGTCTACTACTTCACTCTTATACTATGTACTCTCCACTTAGCTTCTCAAGATTCTGTGAGACCTCTTAGGGTTTCCTCAAACCCAACAAAAGCTAATTCATACCCTACAAAAGGGTCCTCTCCCAGGAAGGGGGAAACTATCTCTTGATAGCAACAATGGTCACAAACATCCTAGGGTTTATATCTAGGGTTTGCATGATCATGATTAGTCCTATCAAGCTACTAAGGCGTGTAGCTCACAAGAAGACCATCTTCTAAACCATGCTAGGTCTCCATGGTAGGTCCTACTTGTTTCTATTCCTTCACATTGGATCAACATCATACATGCCCATGTCACCAACCTATATGTCAGGGGTTCATCAAACATACACCTTAATCTCAGGGGTTCCCATTCCTCTAAACATGAGGAGAGCCATGCTCAGATCTATATAAACTCAAATCTCATCATGAGCATCAGGTACACCAAGCACTACTACTTCCCCTCTTAGGTGTAGGAATCCTAGGTTCACCTTTCTGATGTCCAACTGCATGCTCAACCCTGTAACCACATACCAAGCATGTACAAGGTACGACATGCACTTCCTATTATCATTCCACTTGAATAACACCTTTGAGTGGAGTCCTCCTCCAAGACAACCAACTAGGTATAAGGCCTCACAACTTGTTACTAAGCCTCTTCATGGTCTAAGGAACTCTCCCTCCTATCCCTAAAAGGTAAACACCTATACCATAGGCACAAAGGTACTAGCAGTCTCATCCTCTCTCTAGGGTTTGGTTCCTCTAAAGGCAACAAAGATACCATCCGCCTCCAGGGATCGTGCATGAGGCAACTGCAACCATCCTCTTAGGTCACATCATCCTCAACTTCTCATGATTCCTCCTAACCCGGAGTCTAAACTTCCAACTTTCTAGCTCGGGCCCTGCTCTCTCTCTCTCTCTAGAGCTTAACCCTACAACAACCTTTCTACTAGATGTCCTCTCTCTAAGGTGGATCAAGCTCACAAGCGTACACCTACATGAGAGAAACATAAGTTCGCCCAAGATTATCTAAAACTCTTCATGCTTATCTCATAAGCTATCTAACATACTCTCCTGGTCAGGGTTTTAGCCTACTGTCAGGCCTACTAATGTACTTTGGATGCAACTTTCCCATGCTCATATCAGCTCATAGGGTTTCTATATGGTCATCACTAACCTCATCAATGAAGGAGTTATCCTTCACCCTAACATGCACGACCCTTCCCAGGGTTGGGTTGCCAAAAATAATAGGTCAACCAACCTCAAATGGCTCATATCGTCATGGGTATCCAAACCAAAAGAATGTCCACCCACACACATGGTCTACCATGACATCAAACTCATTATGTCATCCCTCTCTAACCACCACTTAGGGTTAGGGTTAGCATCATCCTCAGAGTATGTACCAGGTCTCTACCTTTAATGGAGATCTCTGCCTCCAATACCAACTCTCTACTCATCCTCCTGACCAGAGGGTCTAACCTCAAGTTTCTCATGAAAACACATGTCATATGACCCAAGCATGCATCTATTCTTTAGTTTACGCTTAAACTATTAAGCTTATGTCCATGACATCTTATTTACATGCTTTTTATTAATTTTGGTGGAGGATTCCTTAACCTCATCATGCATACCCTATCCTCAATAGGGTGAGGAAGAGAGAGAAAACCCTAAACCTTATAATCCTAATAGAATTAGGGTTCAGAAGGGATGAAAATAGATGAGAGAGTCCTAAATGTATCTTATTTTGAGTCAGATCCTAAGACATTGGCCAGGAAGTCACATAGATCTGAGAGTCATCATATTCTGACTAGCGGTGCGGAGGAAAATATTTCCATCCCTTGAATGTAATCCTTTTCTAGACACCTTTGTCTTTCGAAAAATCCTCTAATAACTCCATTGGGTTCTACAGAGTTTGTAAAATTTAATAATTATTAAGGACTAAATGAGGAACCAATGCTCTGATACCAAATGTAACGACCCCGCCTCCCGGTAACCCCCACTTAAGGGAGACCGAAAGGTCAGAGTCATTATCCCAATTTTCAGGATCATTGGTTCGAAAAATAATCAATAATAATTATAAAATTGTACCAAGACTATACATAAAGCGGGAATAAAATATAACTTTGCATACATTTTTCAAAAACTTAGATATCTACTTCTATCCACATTTGGACTCTATTCTAACTAATCCTCCTTGCACTTTATTTCTTAATTTTCACAATATGCCACTTTACTGTTTGTCCTTTCCAATTTGTACCTAAAACGCCGACAAAAAAAACATCGGTCACCATAAATGAATATGCGGATATGTGGGGACAACTAAAATTGCAAACATAAGGTAACAACCTATTTATCACAATCAAGGAAATTAACAATTCAATTTATGTTTTCAATGTGTCAATCTCCATCGCTTTTGCCCTAACCCTGGAATACCACCCCATTAGGGTTTCTATTTTTCCATTGACTTAAGGCCACCTTCTCCATCCTGAGCTTGGTGACTGGGGTCACCTCTCATGGTGCCCATTAGTCATCCAATATCATAATTCCACCTTCTCTATCCTAAGCTTGGTGCCTGGGGTCGCCACTCATGGTGCCCATGGGTCTTCCCTCTTGGGATTGACCTCATTGCATCATCCATCAGGGTGGGATGTAGGTGCGAGAATACACACTTATATCGTAATTGTGATAATCATAGTGTCTTTATGATTTGCAAGTATGAAGATCCAAACTGATAGGTTGCATTCAATGCTATCAATCATCTGGAAAACCTTTGAGAAACTAATGTGATTAACCATAATTAACCACATACCCGATCCAGAGCAACTTGATGTCCAATCAATAATGATAAAGAACAATCAAACAAGCAATCAACAACATCCTAAAATTAATGCATAACATCCAAGTGTTATAGTTCATCCAAAACATTCTCAAGATAGACTTGGATTCCATCTTATGCTTTCTAGGCCACTTTAGGGTTTTATTAGGGTTTTAGCCTTTGTAATACTTTTATCATGTTTAATGCCACTTTTAGTTCAAAAACCCTATTTCAACATCATAAGACAAATTAACGTCTATTATTTCTCTTTTATACTAAAACTACTATCTTTATCCTTTTAAGTCATGTCAAGATCATTAGGCCCAATTATCCTCTTTGGTTTCTTTCGAATTGACAACTCATATTTCATATAATCTAATTCATATATGAACTCTATTATCCTTAATTCCACATTAATCCATTATAAAACCCTAATTACTAAATTAAGGGTATTCATCCACAATTAGGAACTTTTATACTCAAATAGCTTAGAACTATCAAATCTCAAGTTTATACATGAATTTGACCTATTAAATCATTTAAGAATCATAATGACTAACATTAGGGTTTCAAGGCCCATTAAAGCTCATTTATGTACATGGAACCCTAAATTAATCAAATTACGCATAAAGTTCATCCTTTAGATCTAATTCATCTTTTTATAAACAACAGGTTAGTATCAACTTTAATCATCCATATAACCCCTCTCAATACATTAATCATCTGAAATTAGGGTTTCTTAATCATTAATGCATTAAAGTTGATAACTTCCACTACTTTTTGAATTGCAAGAGGAATTAGCTTTTGAATATATTCTAGTGTATTCCTTGCATTTTTTTGAACAAAATGCATATATTATATGTAGCATTCCGATCTACCAATAATTAGATACAATTTTTGTAAGAATTACTTTTTTAGACCAATGGGATGCTGAAACGTAAACAATCCCATGCATTGCGTCACTACGTCACCCGACTGATTTAGAAACATAACCAAATTATGGTTTTTCCCCTGTGCGATAAACTGGTTCTTCAAGTCTCGGGAGGGCATATCCGTCCATACAATGTCGGTCATCTTCTTCCTCACACAGCCCTCTGTTGGCACCACAGCAGGGGTCAGTGTGGCTCCACCTCCCCTTCCCAGAACACGACAGCCACCAGGGAAGGTGCCCTAGCCTCCGTCGAGCTTATGTACACATGGGGCGCCTCTGGTTCGTGGCCATGATGCCCGGTTCAAGTCCTCCATGCCTGCAACATGTATCTGACCTGTTGCCCTCCTGTCAGCGTCGCGCAAGCGCTAGGGCTCGAGGACGATGGCCGAGCTCCTCTTCTATGATGTGGGTGCATTGCGCTTCCATTACAAACCCATCCATGGTTCCTTGTTGCTCCAGGGGTTGCATTACCCCCCTTGGTTAGGGTTTGAGTGGGTGTAGGGTTGGAGAAGAGTGTGAGACAAGGCAAACTCGAGGTTATGGGCCCGTCCCTTATATAGGGATAGATAGCAATGCCCTAGCTCACCTATCTACAATTAAAACAAGTCCCTCATCAACCATGGCAACCGTACTTTCCTTGTTCAAGATATAACTTCTCTCTTTTGATATTAAAATATGTCCTTTTCTATTCATGATCCTTGGTTATTAAGGAATCTGAATTTTACCTCTTTTACCTTCTTTGTGCTTGGCTTTTAAGCCATTGGCCACGAAATTATACTTTCTTAAAGCAAATAATATCTCTTTTTGATAATATCAAAAAGTCATTAATTATGTAGCACATTATTCTCATATTTTGTATTATTTTCATTTTCTATTTCTTCTTCTTTATTGGGACTCCTTGGACCCCAAGAAATACTAATATTTCGAAATTCCTTTTTAAGGATACTTATTATCCTTATAGATGTATCTACATCCATTATTTCTCATTATCTTATTTATTTCTTTATTAAAAGATTTCTTTTCAAGTATTTCTCTTTATCCTTTATTCCCTTTTTCCTCTTTTCCTATTTCTTCTATTAGAAATCACATAGAAACCAAAATTTTCTTAATTGTGGCCATTAATTCCACTTTCTAGAGATTTCTATGTATTTCTCATAATTACTTTGCTTAATATCCATTATCTTGTATCTTTTCCTTTTATTTGGACTTTTCTTCTTTTCTTATCTTTTATATCCATTATTGGATTAATCTAATAATAGAAATTATGAAATTCCTATCCAAAGGCATATTTGCAAAGAAATCCATCCTTTGAAGCAAAGCATACAACCTTTTCAATTAAGTCCATATTCACAAAATATTTACAATTCAATTATGAAAACATATGCAAAATTGAGGTTGTAACACATTCTCTATGACAATGGTTACCCACTAAAAGTAGATGCTAAGGAATTCCTCCATCTAGAAAAATTGTGTTAGGATCCATGCCAGTCATAGGGACGTCTAGGATATAATTGTTGAGAAATTGGGGCCACAAATATAGGCAGTAGAAATAAAAATTAAACCTCAATTCCCCAAGAAGCAGTTAGCTTCTTATTTACACATCAACACTCGAACAATTCTCACTGACAGCTTTCTAGTACAACACCATGAACAAAAATTGATGTAGTCACCCTCGAAGGAAAAACTCCTCACATATAAAGTAGTCCACGTGGACCACCGGGAACAACACAATGTGCTTCCTAAGCCAATGGGAAGGATTTGTCCCTTCGAACGTCGGTGTACTAGCACTGATTCACACCCCCACAATTGTCTCTCCCTTGCTATCCTTCCCTTTGATAGGTAGGACATTCTTGGGTTCTCTATTGGTTACCACAACCAGAAAGGACAAAAATTGTCAGGGCTTATTGCCGTGTCTGAGAAGCCCCTAGTACCCTTCTATTAACTAAAGAGGCTAGGGTAAGAGTTCCCAGTCTGTGTAGGACTCAAAAGGATGGAGTTCACAAATTTTTTGGAAGCTTTAGATGGAGAATCAATTAGTTCACCTAGCCAACCAATTGCCTCATGAAAGAATCGATCAATTCATCCCATGAACATGTTGGTTCAATAGTTTCCTATTCAGAAATAAATCAACATTTAATATTTGACTAATGCAACATCATGACATCAATATCAATCCTTTTTCCAATCAAATTGATCATTGATCTAGACAACCCAGATGATGAACTGGTTGGTTCACATCATAAAATGGTCATTTCACATCATGAAACAAGTGTTTCACATGTTCTGGTCAGGAAAATATTTAGCCAATTGTGTTTTCAATTGACCTGACACTCCAACCGATTGGTTCAACACTTGGATCGGTTGGTTCACATTCTGGTTAGTGAAATTTTGAACCTCATTTGTTTAATTAAATACCTAAACACTTTTAGTAATCAAGTTAAACATCATTCATGAAAAAACTCCTATTCCAAGTGTATCCAATGTGTGTGACCCTATAGCTCCCAAATTAAATTGGAAGTGAATTTCCATAACCAACTTATGACATCACAAACAATAAACGGTATCTAAAAACACATATTTGCTACCCATGTATTTTGGAATGTTGGAGAACAACTTCAACCTACAACTAATGATCAGTGTTACCACGATCATATAGTTCCCATGTCTCTGATATTCGGATTGAACTAAAGGCATGGAATTATGATCGTCTTCACCATTCAATCCATGTTCCTTAAACTAGAGAAAACTATGTGAGATGCATGTGAGCTCACATATCTCATATCGAGTTGCATGAGTATGTTCATGCATTTCTCAGTCGCACTTATGAAGAGTCATGCATATCAATCTTGTGCAGGAGAGACAAATCACATCTACATCACTCACACCAATCCCCATGTGTCACAATGCATCTGAGCATCATCTTTATGGAAACCCTTATTCAAGGTCACATTGGATGATGTCTAAGTACATCGAATGACATGTGATGGTTGTAGTGGCATTAGATCTAAGAACTACAATCACCACTATCACTATGAGAATTGATTGTGACTACCATTCCATGGTATCCATGTATCACTCTCATGGTGCGTCTGTCTGATAGATTATTCTCTAGCATGTACCTATGTGCTTGACATGATATCACATATGATGTGTAATGAGACTTTATCATCAGTCAACACACACTCTAGTTTTATGTATTACTATTGTCGGTTTTTCTTCCACGGTAATATCTAACTAGGGACATGACAAGAATGTATGTGTGCTTATCATACATATGATCTCATTGTTCAGGTCATCATCCTGAAGACATATGTCAGCAAGTAACATCATTCTTTAGAAATATACTATGTATATGTCATCATATCATGAGTGAGAAAGACATTATAGATAGAATTACCTTTAATATGATCAAATTAGGTATGTAATTCCACATTCCAATCACCATATGATTGTCTCTCTAGGCATACATACCAATAGAATCCCACTTGCACTTAGCACCAATCACCCACGAAACTTATTCAAAGTGATCTTACCATGTTCATCATGTTTCTTCTATGTGAGCACTTTTATAGTAGGTTAGCAATGTTTGCTTCTAGTAATCATTTTGCAATTTTAACATATCTTCATTGTACAACATCTCATATGAGATGGAAGTGTTGTAGTATGCTATATGAGATTCTGTGCCTATCCAGTAGCTCCATTGTTATCACAATATTTCTTTTGTATCATTAATTATGGGAACCTCCCACAAGTTCATCTATATGAACTTCTATATCCATATAGAATCCTTTTTATTATCATAACACCATGATAATCAGCTTCTATTGTAGAATTAAACAACTTTCTCTAGCTCGGAACCTTTTCCAGCTTACAGTTCTTATTTTTAGGTCAAACATAAATTTAGATTGTGATCTTTAATTGTATTTTTCATTTTGAAAGCTTGCATATGTGTAACCCCTAACACTTGATTCTTCCTTATTATCATAATGAAAGAACCAGTCCTTTTAGTGCTTCTCAACTACTTAAGCATGTTCTATATGGAAATCCAGTGACTTTCATTGGGATTTGACAAATATCCACTCGTCATATTCAATATGTATGAGATAAATAGATAAGTACACATCCTCTTATCATGTACAATACATATGAGATACGAGGTGAGTACATTGCATATATATGTGACAAATCCAATTGCAAATTCATATGGCTCCTAGCTCATGTTTTCCCATTCTTCACAAGAATTGGTACACTGGGCTCTAGAGAGACTAAACCCCATGGAACATGGACAAATTTTCTCTCAATGAGTCATGCATGTTGAACCATTTCATCATATTGCCAATTTATGTGCTCCTTTTAGAAACTTTCCAGATCTATCTCTATAGATCTCAATTTCTATGACTATAGGATGATTTTTCAAAACGCTGGATAGAGAAGTTACTTTGCTAGCCAGGTTTTAACATTTACAATATAACGATGTTATTCCCCATCATTATGTGGAATATAAATATACTTCCACTAAATCTTTTGTAATCACAAATTTCATATTCATTCTGACTCAAGTCAGTTTCTTTGACTATCTTGTCAAATTGAAGATTCCTACTCTAAGATTCTTGCTTCAATCAAAAGATTGACCTTTGTAGCTAATCAACTTTATTCACATTATGTGGATTTATAAAACTATAAGGTTGTGTCACGTACACATCATATACAATATTCAAGTTAAGGAATGTGGTTTTAACATCCATCTTGCCAAATCTCATAATCACATTAAACTGCACCAGCAGGCATTATCTTGATGGATTTAATTATGTTATATGGTGACATGATTTCATCATTTTAACACCTTGAACTTGTTTGGAACTCTGTGTAACCAATCTACACTTCCATGTCGATCTGCACCTTATGTGCATAACCCCTTTAGGTGGATTCACGAAGGTCATACCTTGTTGGTATACATGGACTCCTTCTTGGATCTGATGGCCTCAATCCATTTCTCAGACTCTAGTTCCTCAATAGTTTCTAGATAGGTAGTTTTCTCATCATCTTATGACAAACACATCGCCTTCTTGAGTTATAAGATATCATAATCTTTCTAACTCAAGGTGTGTTCTACTAGACCTATGAGGTTTTTTGTTGCATAAGGAAATTTAGTTTCCACAAAAAATTGTGATTGTCATTGTTCTCATTGTACCCATTTAGGGTCAATGTTTTCTTATTTGTCTTGAACATTTCAACTTGTACTTTTCTCCCACAGATTCCTTTGGAATGAAATCCTAGTTAGGAATACAACTATCTAGAAACAAACAATTTTGTTGTTAGGTTGAGATATAAAGTAGTAATTAACAAATTAATATTTATCTGATTTTGGATAAATCCTTTAAGAAACTATTTTCTTTATAAGCTTTCAATTGTGATCCTTATAAAAGACATATTGGGACACCTACCATTCCATATCTCATATGGTGTCTTTTGAACCATTTAAGATGGTACATTTTTTTTGTGTATACCATATTTGAAAAAGGAAATTGGACCATTAGATAGATTTATTGATAATTGCACTATGACTAAATAAGGATTGATTTCTTTGTTTTGATACATTGATATGTTTCAGGTGGATTACAAATTAGGTTAAATTAGCACTTTATCCATAGAAATAAAATTGTCCATCACACTTCATTGGCTTTTCCTCAAACTTTTTTGAATGATTCTTCAAATTTTTTTGAAGCTATGAACCAAATTTCACCTGAAATGGACATTCCTACTAATTTCTACGAATTTTTGAATTTATGTGCTCAAAACCCTTTTTATTTGCCTTTTTTTACCTTTACCAGGACAACAATCCATGACCATCCTTGGGAGAGAACTTTTACCCTAGTATCGTGCTCCCATGAATCAAAGCCCAAATTGAGTAGTCATGCGGTCATCCCCTACCTCCCTCAATCAGTAAAGAGGTCACTATGCAACCGAATTTACAATTGACTCATTTTGACCCCAATTTGAAAATCTAAGCAAACATAAACATTCGCCTCGCCATTTCAAATTCAGGTAGCCTATTTCCCCTTCTAGTTGTCCTATTTTAAAGATAAAATGAGATCTTTCTCTTAGCCACCACCATGGGTACTGCGACCCCAAAGCTAACCCTAAATCTAACCTTAAAACCCTATAAAAACTTGACATGTCTCTTTGGCCTACTCCCACAATCTCAACCCACACCCTAGATCTCACTCTCTCACTCTCCTCACCATTTTCCCTTTTTTCTCCATTCACTAGTCTACTGCAGTGTCACCAAGCTTGTACAAGACATCGTCTAGAGGTGACAACATCTTAGCGCTCAATCCATGTCAGCTTTCAAGATCTGACTGAGATCCAGTGCACATGCCTAAGGGGTTGCCAAAACTCAGCTATCAATTATCCATGATGGTCAAAGTTGATGAGTGATCCAATGACCTCCAATTTTCCTTTCTCTATTTTCTTGGTAAATATCTCTCCTCTCTACTCAAGAATTCCAATAAATGACTAAAACTTGCAAAAAATGTAACATTTGATTCCTAACTCCAAAAACCATGAATAAATAGTCCATTTTGATCATAAAAATTCAAAGAATCTTTTAGAAACACTTAGGAGACCGGATTATACATGATTCTCATTGGTATCCCTAAACTTTGATATCTTCTATATACTTTTGTCTAAATAACTGAATAATCTTGATTAATCTTAGAAAACCATAATACATGACTCTAGTGATCATCTTGAGACACTAGAACCATACATGACTAAATAAGAATTTAGATCTAACCTTTTGACTCATATACCCTAGAATAAGAATCATGCACCTTGAAATAAGGATTAATCTTAATATTATGATGATTGATCCTAATCATACTAAATCCTTGATCATATATCTAACCCATGAATCTACTTTTAACAATCAAGACTTGGTCTAATCTTGAATTACAATGATGTTAATTCATCATGATGATCATCTTGAGCATTGATAGAGATTTGAATACTAATGATAATAATTAGGGTTGACATATGTTCTTAAAATACCTATGTTGGTCATTCATACATGAAACATTCTTGACACTTGAAAAATGTTGGACATCTTAAAATATTTTTGATTATAAGTCGATTACTTACCCCTAAGGTTGAAATAGGAAAATGTAACCCCAATCTTGAATATTGAAACTAAATCTTTTAAAACATCATGACTTGACCCTTGATCCAATCTTTTTGATCTAGGATCTTACTCAAGCAGTTGATATACTACTTAATGGAATCCATACTTTGAACACTCACCAAGAAGGTATGTTATTATTATATCAACTCCTTGACTAGACTAGTAGTATTGAAAATATTTGTATGTACCTCTTGAACATATATTTGGCTATGTATTTGGTTGAGCTACTATTCCCTATTGATTAGTCTTCTAATGTTCTATATCATACTTTGAGATAACTTGAAATCATAAATTAAAATTTCCATTATTACCGCTCGAATTATGATAATGATAATGTTATTATTGAGAACAAGTGACCTCCTCATTCGGAGGGTGGACCTTGTACATGTTAACTTGACCTCCTACCTCATGTAGAGAGAATGAGCCTAGTGACCTCCCCCATTTCATTGGGGACAATGGAGCTACAGGAATATATAAGCATGCTTCTTGATATCAACGTAATGGGAAATGTGTAAGAAAATCTTATCAAATAAATATGGTTTTGTAAAATTGTTTCTTGATTATTTTCTGAACATAGGTCCTACCAAGTATACTATTTTTCTATAAATTATTGTATGTGTTTTTAATAGTGTACCATGAATTGCATTGATCGTGTCATGATTTTCTTGATTTTAGGTAATGCAAAAAAAACTAGAGACAATGCACATGCTATCTACTCCTTTTTATTATCTGTTGAAATAAAGACTGAAATATCAAATCTAGACTCTACATGGGAGCTAACTTCTAAAAGGGGTGTAGTTGTTGTCTAGTTTTCGTACCTACATTTTCTTTGCATGTTTCCTACAGGCTCTATGTAATAAACATTTTGGTTCATTTCAAAAAAAGTAGGATGTTATTTCATTTTTCATATTATTTGTGTGATTTTTGGACCACTTAGGGACGTGCACTCTAATCTCTTTAACAATGCCCATTTGGACAGTGGGATTGGGATTAGGGTACGAATGATTCTGGGACAGTTGGTATCAGAGCAATAACACACTTCAAATGCATTAGTGAAATGATGGTATTAATCATTGAACCAAGGAATCCCTAAAGTTCACTATGGTGAAGTTGAGGTGTCTAGAAAAAGAGCATAAAGGAGGTTCTGGCATAATTTGTCCTATCTGTCTTCACAATGGATGAGGTTCTCCCTACTCCACCTGGCCTTAGTGAATCTAGAAATGGATGGAAGGACTTCCTATAACCCTAGAGAGTCTTCTAGCATCTCATCTCTTCTTTAAGGATTACCCAAACCACCAATTAAAAGAAAATAGGATGACTTCACATCTACTCGCTCTCATTAAGGTATCATGACTTGACCTATACTCTCTCCATTATGGGTAGTCTAAGGATGGGAATAACTAAAATTTGAAAATACTTTGAGAATAGTTATTGCAATATTTCCATGATGCATCATATCCTTGATTTGAAAATTATAAATGAGAAAACTTATTTCAATTGAACCCTTGTAGATGGCCCCAAAAACTAGGAACGATAGCGATGGTGAAGGAACCTCTGGTGCCAAAGATAAGGGAAATAAGCCTCACATGAATGATGATGAGGATGTCAGTTCTTCCAATAAGACCACTAATATGGGAGAGTGGGAAATGAAACATAAAGTCATTATGGATGCACTTGATAACCTTGAAGTCTAGACAACATACTTAGTGCCCAACGATCACCTAAAACCCATTACCATCCAAGATTTCTTGAAGCTTAGCCTAGAAGTCTTCTATGGGCAAGATAAAGAGGATGTACTAGATAAGGATGATGCCTGGTTAGCATCCATGGAGAACACCTATATAGTTTTCAGGTGCCCTGAACAAGACAAAGTTTATTTTTCTACCTACCAGCTGAATGGGGCGACCAAGTTGTGGAGGGAAAATTATGCTCGATCACAACTGATCATCCCTACCAACTAGGAAACCTTCAAACATGTTTTCACCAACCATTTCCAACCCACCTCTGAGTGAGAAAAGAAACAAATACAATTCCTCACACTTACCCAAGGTACTAACACAGTGGTTGAGTACAATCGACAATTCTGTCTCCTGGGGAGACATGTCATTAGCCTCACAGAATAGCTGATACTTGATCGTTATATTGATGGGCGCTTCCTTACCCTAAAAGATTTTGTGTCCTCATCCAAGCCTACCTCCTTCCATGAAGCATATGACCATGCCTTCTTCATGGAGAGAACCCTGGGAATGGGTTACATGAAGCCAATATGTACTCTTTCCTACCTAGGGCTTACTGAAGTTGTACCTACAAAGCCCGAACAGAAAGGGAAACCCCATAATGGTGTCAATAATAGTAGAAACTGATAGAAGAATCAAAAAAATCCTCCTCCTCAGAACTACAATCAAGGCCAGAACCAGAACTACAATTGTGGCCCTACAACCAGAATCCTGGCCAAAATAGACTTCAAGGCTAGAATCCTAATGTTCCTCTTACCACAACTACAGTAACCTCCATTCTGGAAAGTGAAAGTATTCATACCTAGTCTTCCACTTCTACAAACAATAAGGACACTTTGGAGACAAATGCCCTCACCACCCTCCAACATGGGTCAAGCAGGGTGAACATCGACATGCCCGTGTCTTTGCAGCAAATGTAGATGAGGCAAATGTAAACAAGAATAAACTCATGGAAGACACTATTTGAATTCTAAATTTATTTGTAGAACATTATACCATGATTATCTTGTAGTAATCTACGACCATTTTGTTTCTACTCTATTCGACTCTGGGTCAACAAACACCTTCATGTCTAAGAGTCTGGCCTCTATGTTGTATCTTGAAATAAGGGACATAGGGTACATTCTTGATGTAACTACCCCAAGTGGGAAAATGATAGTTTCCTACTATATTGTCAAAAAAGTCCCTCTATCTCATTCTTCTTGTAATTTTGAATCAAACTTCATAATCTTAGACATGGAAGACTTTGACCTCATTTTGGGGATGGATTGGCTCCATAAAAATTACGTTATGACCGATTTTTGCACCAAGAAAGACATTATTTATAAACCCAAGCTTCCCATTCTTGTAATTCCTGGAAGGAAAGATCAAAATCAAAATATTGTCATTTCTCTTATAAAAGCTCAAAACTTGATATCCAAAGGGTGTAAAGCATACCGAGTAATTGTAACCATAGTCCTAATACAGGTGCCCTAGAAAACATTGATATAATGTGTGAGTACCTAGAAAACATCGATTCACATGTACATGAGCATGCATTTCTCAGTCTCTCTTATCAAGTGGCAAGTATATCAAACTCCAATACGAGGGAAAAATCCCATCAACATCACTCACAGTCAGTTCCCATGTGTTGAACTACCCAATCATCACCTTTATGACAACCCTTATTTTAGGATTACATTTTAGGATGTCAAAGCATACCAAACAACATGTGATGAGTGTAGTGACTTCAGGTCTAAAAACCAAGATCACCACCTTCATTATGAGAGATGACTATGACCACTAATGATGGTTTCCATGTGTCACTCTCAAGGTGGGTATGTCTGATACACTATTCCATAACATTTATCTATGTTCTTGATTTGATATGCAATATCATGACTAGTGAGATATTGTCATCAACCAACCCACACTCCAGTCTTATGTGCTACTGATGTCTATATGCCTTCCACAGTAACAACCGACTAGGGACATAATAAGAATGTACATACTCTTAGTATTCATATTATCTCATTTTTCAAGTCTTGTACTTGAATGTCATTGAGTATTGTCATTCTTTAGACATTCATAATGTTTCCTCATTATCTCATAACTAAGTGAAACCATAATGAATTGGAAGCTTGCATTTATGATTATTAATCAAATACTTTATGTTATTTTCCATGTAAATCAACATATGATTGTCTCTCTGGACATACATTTCCAACAAATATGATGTAAAATAAATTTTGTAGAAATCATAAAATTTGATTTGGTTTCAAATGAAATGAAAGAATTTCAATGATGAAGAAGTGACGTGGATATTTTTTCTCCGGCAAATTCAATAGTGATGAAATCATTAGAGTTTACATTTCCTAACGTATAATAATCACCACCCATAAGAGAATAGATCTCATTGTAGTATAGTTCAAGATAAAACCCAAAGATGAACATTTTTATGAGCTATTTTGATCAAGGTAATCAGACAAGAACTAGTAATTAACACAATATTTAGAATTGGTTATAGATTACACAAATTTACAGAATGTAAAAGCTGAATTAAATATTTGATAAATCAATGGATGGGAACAATAGGGTCGAACGGGTTTCACCGCCGCTACCTATCATTCAATCTCTCAATGCATAGTATTAAGCATGGAAAGATGTATGTTGGGGCTAGGAAAATCTCCCTTTTAGATTTGGGGTTAAAATCTAGACATATATCAATATAAGCTTGCAAACATGTAACCTATATATCATACATGTATCGCCCTAGAAAACACCTATCCAAAATTCTAATCAAGGGTTTAACATGAATCAATCAACATCCTAGATCCTAGGTTTTAAGTTCTCTACACCAAGAATTTAATTTGAATATAAACTTGATGATCAGGAAAGAATATAAGCATAAAAATGATTGACTCAATGCATATATTGATCCATACAATAGTAGATGCAGTAAGGAAAGTAAAATATGGTAGACGGGATACTCCCCACACCCTAGAATGGTTACTACTCACTCATGGAAGAAACAACACTATAAGTGAGAAAGAAGGCCTTGGTAACAAAAGGAGATAATAATAGATCCATGGTGTACTAAATTCTATCTTCATCATGGAAACTAATGGTGAACAATGTTGTGGCAGATCTACTACAGACACTCGTCAGAAATACACTTGGAGCAATACCTTTCCTTCTTCAAAGTCAGATTTTGTCACCGTGATGAAGGAGTACCATGCTGACAAAGGTGGTGTTTGTCAACCAATGGGAACCGACTCTACATAATAGACCTCCTTTGAGGTTAGGACCTTGTAGTCTTACAAGAGGTAAAGGAAACTTTGGTCGGCAATCTCAAATCGATGAACGAAGGTCGATGGTTGTGGAGTTCGAATGTGTGGAGTGGATTTGGAAGTTTGGTGGCATGGAATGGTTGATCTCCTTTCATATGTCTTCTCCTTCTATTTATAGGCATTGGAAGGGTTTGGAACCCTCCGAGCCACCATGCATTGAAGTATTGGCCACCATGGAGGTGAAGGGTTGGCGGTGGAGCAAGGAAGACAAAGGGTTCATCATATGAAATAATTCCATTGGTAGGCGACGAGTCTCTCGACATTTTGTGGAGCCAACATTTGTCAAATGGTCACAGAATGATCATCAGAAGGCACTACTAGTGACCCATTAGATGTTGCAGTCAGAATGACCATCGATTGTCATGAGCAGGAGAACCATCAGATGTTGTCCATCAAAGGCGAATGCAAGGGAACCATTAGTTGTTAGAAATCGATTGTTTGGCAGACGATACCCACCCCTGGGGGGCAGCTATTGACATGGGGTCGATGGTCTACAAGTATGGGGCATCTTCCGATGAAAGGGGAGATAAGTGGAAATCGATGGAAGGGAAGACCACTTAGAAACTGATGGCTTGACAAGTGATCCAAAAATCATGGCTAAGCATTCGATGGAGGAATGGGGCATCAAAAATATGGTCCATTTCATAGAAATTTTTTTAGTACCACTAGAAGAACCACTGCCTCCTACACTCCAATCATGTAATGAAAGTTCAAACAAAGGTAAGATTCACCTATATTTTAGGGAGATCCCTATTAAGCACTCTATATTCCGGTGCACATGGTTTGAAGTAAGACTAGGATGTGTCATTGTTTGTGGATGTCTATAACTAGTAAAAGTACCCACTATAAGGGCACACATTCTATTGTGTGGGTTGAGTATCATTCCCATCAAGGAAGAATCTACTTAAACAATGAATTCTCTCAATGAGGCCCCTAGTGCCCCCTATATATTCAACCTTTCTTTGTCATCCCCTCCTCATCCTTCTACAATTTTACCCAGTTTTGACATTCTATAGTCACCACCACCACCTCCTTCTCCTCCTCCTCTTACCTAACAAAATATCTTCTCTATATTCTTATATTTTCCTCCAAAACCCAATCCCCTAGATGCATTGGACTTCCAACAACAAAAGATCATTGAACAAGATGTAATTTCTTCAAAAGAACCTTGCGACACTATCTAATACATATATAGTGGTGGTCAATTTGTTGATTCTTGAAACATGCATAAAATACAATAGATTTCTCAAATAACTCATTTTCACTCGTAAGAGGTATGTGGGGACATGTCATGTAAGGTTGAGTATAGTCAATTTTTACTTACGTACAAACATTTTTCTCATCAAAATATTCATTTGTATCCTATGCTAACTAGAAAGAAAGAGAAAAGTTGGTATATGTTGCAAGTATTAAATGTTTTGTCTTGTCTCCTTACTCTTATGCCTCATCTTTATTTGTCATTATTAGTCAAATATTTTTATTTTCATATTATGTTGTACAAATGAGTTTGGTTGTGAACATCATGGGTACCTGATGTACTTGAAATCATGTATATCACATATATATTTTCTCTTTTCCTCTTTGAAAGTTATTTAAGATCACATTGATCTTGGATTTATTATAGTTTTCCTAAAATACACACTTGTCCTCGTATAGCACAAATTTATTTCAATGACCATCATTTTCTATTTTTATTCTCTTTCAGTATGTTCTATACATTGTTTTCTTCTTCATTGTTGTATGTGGGACTATTTTGTAACGTTTTTGACCCTGTAATGAGATTTTTTACGTACTTAATTATTTCATAATAGATAAATTAAAGCAATACATTAACCTTCATAATCATATATATATATATATATATATATATATATATATATATATATATATTACCAATGAAGTGGTACCCCAGTGGTAGAAATGATGATGTAAGACCGAGAGGTCATGAGTTCAAACCCATGTGATGGGATGAATGAATTGCCAATTTAATATATATATACATATATATACATATATATATATATATATATATATATATATATATATATATATATATATATATCACTCAAAACCCATAATCTAGTTGGTATGATATGTAGGTTATAATCTTGGTCAACTATCCATAGAGGTGGACGTGTTATGTTCCTCTAACAGTTCTTAATTCTTATATCACGTCATCCTTAGTTGTTTGTAAAATATGGTGTTTTAGGTAGATGCAAAAACTATGAATGACAAGAGTACAAAGTGCAATGCCAATTTCTGATTTCTTTCCTGAGATAGTTTTTTATGGTCTCTATGCTATAGTTTCTAATTTGTGTTTTCCTTTACCGCAATCTTGGAATTAGTCAATTTGTATTTCATGATTTGTTTTTTAGATATACTCATCTTGTTGTTTTGAATAAATAGTAATTGTTGTTTCAAGATTGTTTATAAATGAAAAATGATTTATTGAAGATAAAAGTTAGACATGTACAATGAATTTTTAGTTTTGGTTTAATGATTTATATTTTTGTGAAGGTGTGTACTTCTTATAAGAGTTTCTAAAATATATCATATTCTAAGATTATATATTTTTACAAACATTTTTTAAACACTATATGTCAACATTAAGATGCCATTTGACACAATTTCATACAGAATGATATCGATGAGCAATATAAAAAATGGAGAGGAAATGCAGAGTATAGTGGAAGAAATAGCCTAGGATATATGAAAACTGTAAAAGTTGGATATGCAAATAATGTGATGGGTAGTTAGGAAGAGAGTTATCTACTTTGCAGTTTAGATCGAAATACATATGATCATATTATCAAATATTTTATATAAACTATTCAAGTTTATAATCCTTTGTATCCGGTATTGCATGGTTTTGAGCATTATTTTCTTGACCCTTAATTTCGTGGCAGAAAAACAAGATATTTTTGTATTGATTAAGAATTTTTTCAACTAGTTGATTGTGTAGTAAATGATCAATTATATATATTACAAAGTTGGAGAGTAAAACCACCCAAAATTAGATGTTATTATATGAGCAGTTCTCTAAATATTTTAATACAAATCCAACCACATACCTAGATAATAATACAAAAATTTCATGTGATGTTCACAAATAAAATTCTCTTCATGCACTATAGGTCTATTCCTCTATTGTTGTTACAAAGAGCTCCTCAAGTGGTTTATAAGATAAAAATTATAAACTAGATGAAGTAATAAATTTAAAATTAGAAAAAAAAGCATAAAAGGATCACCTACATGGATAGTCATTATAACCCACATTCATGTATCAAAGATAGTGTTTTAATGTTAAGGTGATAAAAAGGGATTGAAATAAGAAAATAAAATTTTTAGTGTACTTTGTGCAATCAAGGGTGATATACCGGCATGAACTACACTTACAAGCATGGTATGCTGCATGAAAGGCTTGATCGAGCAGTTGCTAATGACTACTTCATCTTAAAGTGGGGGGACGTTTTGCTAGAACACCTTCCGCGCCTGTCTTCTGACCATTGCCCTATTCTGCTGAAGTTGAACAATAGGAAACGCAGTAAAGCCCGCTTCATAACCAGAGATTCATGGCAAGGGGAAGCCACCTTCACAAAGCTTATAGCTGAAAACTGGAACCAAGACGGGGACTTCTGATCTAGCTTTCTTCAGATTCAGAACAAAATCAATACTTGGAGAAAAAACATACACAAGCAAAGGAATGCCCAAAATTAACGTCTCACCAGGAACATCTCCATGTTGCAAAGTGCAATGGCAGAAAACTACGATATTGCTTCAAACAATATGTGTATCAAAATGGAGGAGGAACTTCTATCGCTTCTACATAAAGAGGAGGCAGACATGAGGCAAAAAGCTCATATCAACTGGCTGAAGAATGGTGATTCATGCACCAAATTCTATCACACATGGGTCAATCAAAGAAAAAGGAAGAACACCATTATGACTCTAAAATACAATGACAACGTTTGGATCACAGACTCCAATGAACTGCAGACTATGATTTCAGATCATTTCAAGAAAATCTTATCTAAACCTGTTACCGAAGGGCACGATACTCACACTGTTGTGTCGGGTAGGTTCAGCAGGCCATCCACAAAGCATTCAAGGATTTTGGCCAGCATACCAACCAGCGAGGAGATCGAAGGCTCACTGAAAATGATGAATCCAATAAAGGTTGTTGGACCCGATGGCATAAACATCGGGTTTGTCCAAAATAATTGGTCTGTACTCAAGAGTGCAATCACAAAAATGATTTCACACGCTGTTGCAGGTCTACCTCTCAATGAAGATATGTGCAATGCTACAATCATTCTTATCCTGAAAATCCCTCACCCAGAAAGGTGTGAGCAATTTTGTCCTATTTCTTTGAACAACATCATGTTGAAACTCGCAGCTAGAGTGGTGGTTAATAGAATAAAACCACTCATCGTAGGATGGATATCACCAGAACAAAGTAGGTTTGTCCCTGGCCATCGAATCACAGATAGCATCACTGTGGTACAAGAACTCATCAGAAGAATGAAGCCCAAAAACATAAAACCAGCAATGTCTATAAAAATCAATCTCACTAAAGCCTTTGATCTGATGGATTGGTCCTTTATTGAAGAAACCATATAGAAAATTGGTGTTCCGTCCAACATAAGAAATTTCATAATGAATTCCATCACTGGAGGATCTAGCACCATCATTTGGAATAGTTGCAGCTCCGAGCCTTTCAAGGTCAGTAGAGGTCTCAGACAAGGCGACCCTCTGTCGCCATATATTTTCGTCTTATGCCTCGAACGACTAAGCTAGATGATACAAAATAGTGTCAATAATGGTGAATGGAAACCGCTCAAAATTAGCCACTCCGATCCCAGGATCGCTCATGTCTTCTTTGCAGACGATATCATTTTATTTGCTGAAGCCAAAGTAGACCAGATTAAAATTATTCTGAAATGCTTTGACGAATTCGGCACTGCCTCTGGTCAATCCATTTCTTCTGCCAAAACTCGCATCTTTTTCTCTGCCTCTGTTGATCGTCGGGTCAGAAGAAGCATCAACAGGATCAACAAGTTCCAAGTTACTTCCGACTTGGGGATTTATTTGGGTGTTCCCATCATCCACAATAAAATTAACAAGAACACATATTCTTCTATACTCAAAAAGGTTAATAGTCATGTTAACGCATGGTCATCTAAATGCCTATGTAGGGCTGGAAGGGTGTTCCTGGCCCAGACAACGCTTACCGTACTGCCCACCTATGTCATGCAAACAGCAAGATTACCACTTGAGCTATGTGATAACATCGATAGCAGTGTGAGAAAGTTCATTTAGGGAGGCAGACTCAAACACAATCATGTTTCCCTAGTTGGCTGGAAGAAACTTACTAGCCTCAAGGATGCCAGCGGTCTAGGGGTTAAATCCATGAGAGAATGGAACACAATGCTTACCATCAAGAACACATGGGACTTAGCTAATAATAGAAAATCACAATGGTGCACTGGCTTGCAGAAATAGTACCACAACTTTGAGGATAAGCATACGACCAGTGCTTCTCAGATGGCTATTGACGCCTTCAGAATGAAAAGCATCATCCTTAAGAATTCTAGAATGATACTTGTTAATGGAATGAGCATTAATTTCTGGGAGGACAAATGGACAAACCATGATTGCAGCCTAAGGGACTTAGTGATCAATGTGATCCCAACAGAACTGGCTGATCTAAAGGTTGGATGCATAGTCAATTTAAATGGTGAATGGGACCGCAACTTCCTTGAACACTAGTTACCCAACACTGTTGTCTAAGATATTCTAAAAATAAAAGTGCCGCTCAACACCACCAAACATGATACTCACGCTTGGTTACTCAATGACAATGACCTATTCACCACTGCTTCTGCTTATGCATTGTGTCGCTCCAACCAAGCCCTGCCAGTGCAGGGTAAATGGGATTCAATCTGGAAACTAAATGTCTCACCTTCTATCCAATTGCTTCTATGGACTATGGGGCATGATGCCATCCTTACTAATGCACGACGACATGAGAGGCACATGACTACTAACAGCCTCTACCCTACATGCCATCTTGAAACTGAAACTATTTTACATGCTCTTAGGGACTCCAGACATAACAAATCGATTTGGAGAAAGGTTCTGGATAGCAACTTTTATGAAGATTTTTGGAATTACGAACAAGGTAGCAGTTGGATGTTCAAATGTATCAGCAAAAGCAACTACCAGGCCAGCCTTTATGCTATCACATGCAATACTCTATGGCACAATAGAAACGATGAAGTTTTCAACAATTCCAAAGGAACTATGGAAGGGATCATAAACCGTATAATACACCAGCTTAAAATATATTAGTTAGCCATTGTGAATGAGTTAGCCATTGAAAGTGCCCACACTAGCATAGGGACCTCAGACAATAAGCATTGGGTTCCGGCTAGCGCCAGACAGTTTACTATCAACATGGATGCTGCTATAGGTAATTCCAAATCTGCAGTTGCATGTGTTGTTAGAAACCATCTCGGGCAATGGATTGGAGGTTATGGTGAAACCGTTACAACTATTAATGTCCTCCATGCAGAACTTATCGGTATTCTCAAGGCCATGGTGTTGGTATGTATGCCCTGAGAGCCAATCATGGGATGATTGGTGGGATACATTAAGATTGATTTAATAAACAACAAAGGCAAGCTTCCAATTCTTTCTGGTTCAGTCATATGAGATAGTGATAGAATAGATTGAATGTCTAGAGAATGACAGTACTCAATGACGTATGCTTTCAGGTTGAGGACCTGAATGATGAGATCATACAGATGCTAAGAGTTTGTACATTCTTGTTATGTCCCTAGTCGGATGTCATTGTGGAAGGTAGATAGACAGTAATGACACACAAGACTAGATTGTGGTGTTGGTTGATGACTGAATCTCATTAGTCATGATATAGAGATATCAAACCAAACACATAGGTACTTGTTAGAGAACAAGTGTACCGGACAGACCCATCGTGAGTTTGACACATGGAACCATGACATGGTAGTTACAGTCAGTACTCATAGTGATGGTGGTGAGTTTGATTCTTAGACCTGAAATCACTACACTCAACACATGTCGTTGGGCACACTTTGACATCATCAAACGCAGTCCTGAAACATGGGTTGTTATAAAGGTGATAATTGGGTGGCTTTGACACATGGGGCTTTTGAGGGGTGAGTGATAGATATAGGATTTGTCCCTCCTGAGGGAGTTTGATATCCAAGGCCACTTGATGAGTAGGATTGAGTTAGGCGTGCGCACACATGTGTGAATCAATATGTGATATTGATGTCATACATATCTCGTTCAATCTACTCTGAGATCAAGAATGTGAATGAACGTTGACAGGATGACTGTTCCATGCCTCGAGTTCATTCGGGATATCAGTGACAAAGGAATTATACATTCACTGTAACACCATTAACGGATTGTAGGATTGAAAGTTGTTCTCCAACTTTCTACTTTCACTTGGGTAGCACTGATGTGTGACTAGGCACCGCTCTTTGCTTGTGAAGTCATAAGTGTTATGGACTTTCACTGCCAATGTGAAATGGACCTGCAGGGTGACACACATAGGATTTAACCTGGAAGAGGAGTTTTGTCCACAAACAATGTTTTGATTGATTATTAAAGGAGTTTAGTAGTTCAATTAAACACTCAATCAATTGATAGCTCAATATCATATTGTTCAAGGTGTTGGACATATTGATTGGAGTATCGGATTGATTGAAATCGCATTTGACTGATTCTGCACAACCTGTACTCCCAATCGATCGCTTCAAGTGTTGAACCGGTCAGCTGAGGTTGCTGAACCGGTTGGCTCAAGTGTTGAGTCGATCGGCTCATGGTCAGAATGAAATGATCGGTTCAAGTGTTGAAATGATCGGTTCAACTGGTGCAACTGAGCAAGTTGGGAAAGTCAGGTCGGTGAGAATTTTCCTTGCATTTCACTTGCCCAATTTGATTGGAACAAGTATTGGTATTCGATACCAATTAGAAACAAAAGAAGGAAAGTCAATCAGGAACTGATCAGGACCACGAACTGACCGGTTCGGAAGTGAACCGATCGGCTCATGGGTCCCAACCGATCAGTTGAGGTGTCAACCGACCGGTTTAGGTCCCCAACCGACCGGTTCACTTGTGAACCGATCGGTTCAGGTTGCGAGTTGGTTGCTTTTGTGGAAAATCTCGAACCCTTCTACTCCAGCTTTTAGTCCCGCATTGCCTGGGATAGAGAACCCTGTCCCATGACCCTCCTATATATATAGGGGTATTGGGGGCTTCTCAAAGTACAACTCAGTGCAACCAGTTTCTCTGCAAAGTTGTCGTTCTCTCTAGTTTTGGTAATCGAGAGAGCCCGAGCAAGTGCTTCCCACAAAAGGAGGTGCAGCAAGGGAAGGACAACTGTAGTTGCAACTAGAAGCAGGAGAGTGTGTTGGCGACTAGTACGTCAACAAGAGGGTGCGACTCCTTCTACTTCCTTGTGGGACAAGGAGTGTGGAGTTCCAGGTGGTCCGTGTGGACTACTTCAGAGACGGGAGGTTTCTGCCGCTCAGGAGGACAACTGTCAATCCCGACAGTTCCGGTGAGAGGAGGAGTCGTCAGTCCTAGTGCGACCAGGAGCTGCACAGACACCGTCCAAGACCAGAGTTGAAGACCGCACAAGGTGCGAGGTATTGTCTCCGAGCAAGCCTCGGGACAAGGTATGATTCCACAAACCATCCCTTTCCTATTATATAGACGTTGACACGTTTCCTTGTTTCGGGTTTGGGGGAGAAAATTTTTTGTTTCCGCTTCCTTCTCTGCCTCCCCTAAAACCCAACAGTGGTATCAGAGCCACGTCAACTACTCTATATTTTAGGAATATTGATATGATCGATTTTGGTTTGTCGCCTTTATTTATTGCATACGATGTGAATAAAATTGGCTTTATGCATGTCCAATCCTAAATCCACAAATCCCAATTACATATATGATATGTATTATTAATGCACTCGATACGCGTCGCCCTTGAATGAGTTTTGTGGTGGATGTGTAGCATGTTTATGGCCTATAAACCCCTATCTGTGTGTGGTTGTTTGTGGTTGCTTGCATCTCTGACTGCGCACTGATCTTCCCTCTCTTATTCCTGATGTAACTCGAAATTATTCGAGATTCTTTCCTACCTTTGCTCCCCCCGAATGTAACTCGGGGTTTCCCTTTTAAAGCAATGTAATAATAGGATAGATTTTATTTCTTGTTATGTCAAAGACCGGAGGACATCGAGATGACAGCTAAGACAATCGGTTCAAGGCGTAAACCGATCGGTTGACGTTCTAGACGATCAGTTCAAGGAGTGAACCGATCGGTTGATGGCCGGTTCGAGGAGCAAGATGAGCGAGTGGCGGCCATGATGAGATGCACGACGTCCAGGTGAACTGATCGGTTGGAGGAGCCAACCGATCGGCTGGTGGCAGCAAACGACCGGCCAGAGAGAGCAGATCATTCATATGATGAGTTTATCAACTCAGATGGCAAAGCACGGAATTCATCTTGTATAGGTTGCATGTGATGTAGACCTAGATGACCGTGATTCCTCTGGGCTCGAGGAATCACATTAGGATGGCCATAATCATCGCCTTTATCATTTGTGCATGTTTTCTGTGGGATATAGCATGTATATGATACATACTATGTATTGTGGTGATTGGATATGTATATGTATATAAAAACTAAATCCCTAATTAAATATTAAGTTTTAGATGCCTTCCAAATGCGACACACGTGAAAAGCTTGATCGGCCAAGTGTGGGCACGCCCTACCGTGGTGCACCGTCTATCTCGTGGAAGCGTGAAGGATGAATGTGTGGGTCTTCCCTAGCAGGGTGCATATTCATCGTGTTTTCTTTGGGTTGGACTTAACAAGGTGATCTATATGGGATCTAGTACCTTGAGGCATGGAGATGATCATGGCAAAGAGTTGCATATGACATCTTATCAAGAGTTGCATATGATGCAATTGGCAAGAGTTGCCTACCTAAGAGATCTATGTTGTGGGTGACAGGCCTAGTTGGTCCATGACTTGGAGGATTTCAGGATCTTGCCCACTAGAAGGTTGTACGTTGTAATCTTCCAAATTGATGGTGAGGGCTATCAATTTGAAGTAAAATAGTGGGAGCGATAATTAATTAAAGGCCTAATTTTATCGTCAACTTTTGAAATCAATCAAACAAGTCAAAAAGAGTTTTGGACTAAAATTGCATATATTTCCTTTTGTTAAAATAAATGGTTAATCAACAAATCACTTTATTTGCGATCGGTCTTTGAGACCAACAAATTAAACGGGAATAATTATGCGACTGGTTAAGACATTGAGAAGTGTTCTCAATCGTAGAGTGAAAGCTCTAAGTCCTAGTTATACCAGAACCAGATGAACTCAATCCCACCACATCAATGGCTAAAGTATGCTTATGGAAGCATACTGAGGATGACATTGATAAGGAGTGCTTGATGTTGTGTTCTCTGAACTATGAGTTGCAGAGACAACATGAGACATATGATGTCTCCAAGATACTCTCCTAGTATGTCATGACAGAAGGAGATCCAGTAAGGTATTCACACACTCAATGTGATTGGGTATGTGGAAAACCTGACTAAGAAGGATTCCCTCTGAGCCAAGAGTTGGCTATTGGTATGATACTGCAAGTGTTGCAAAATCATACAGTTCATGATAAACTACAAGATGAATGACTTTGACAAGCATTGACAAAGTTGTTGGACATGTTGAGGATAGTTGAGGCAAAGATGAAGAAACACAAACCATAATCTTTGATGTGATCAAAGAAAAGGTAAGTCTTAAGGGCAAGGGCAAGGGCAAAGCAAAGAAGCGTTCTGATGCTAGCCAGCAACACAAGCCGTCTTCAGCCTCAAGGCACATGGGGAAAGGGTGTATGATGGAATTGCCCTCTATATCTGGAAGAACAAAAGAAGATGAAGGAGGGGATGGAGATCTCCACCTAAGGTATCATGAAATGAACCGCTTCTTTATCTGAGGTATATGATACCAAGATATGGATCTATCATATATGATAAGCAAGATCCGCAAAGAAGTTATGGCCTTTGTGAAAGGACCAAGAACGAAGTACCCATCATTGGAGAAAGTGTTGTTGCAATAGATAGGAGTATCTTTCAGTTTATTTCAGCCTAAAGGGCACGAAATAGGGTTGAGAACTGCTATTTCATATATTGCCAATAGATAGAAACACTTTATTATTGCATATTGTATGACAATGATGGCAATTAATAAAGTTGATGTTTCAATCTTAAAGAAATGATATTTGTGGCAATGCCTTGTTTATCTTGTGATACATGGTATGCATAAGATAAAATGATACCTAAAGTTATAGATAACTCAAACAATCAAATTAGCATCAATCATGAGAAATTCATTTCTAGTTTCCATATGATGGATAAATCTAGACTCTTTTGGTTAGAGAACCGGTAAGAGACATGAATCTCTTGTACATGATTAATCAATCTTCACTAATGGTAGTGGGAGAATGATTGTCCTATTAGGTATAATACATGTGATGTATTTACATACCTATTGGAGTAAATGCTAATACTTCAAAAGGTGTTTAGAGAAATACCAATATGAATATCTTGAAGTGTTCAAGATTATCATAGATGAAGTGCAAATTTGGTAAAGTGTTAATTCTTGATGAGATCAATGAATGAAATACTTGGACCAAATGTTTGAGATCCTTACGAGTGATTATGATGATGTATCATAGTGAACTCATGATTAAGGAATGGTGATGTCTAAATCAAGAAGGAATCATACTCTAAGGAGTTAGAGAATGATTATCGAATAACTGAATTCTTCTTAATAAAAGAATACCCCACACTAATAAAGGAAATTAAGAATCACAAGGGTTGTGAGTTCTTATATCCTTAACAGATACACCTCAATTATCTATGTGATGAGTTGTTCATGTGATGAGTCAACTATCTAGATGAATATGAGGAACCGAATTTTGAGTTATGATTTATGATCATTACATCCTAAATGATTTCCATGTGAACCATAAGGTATGACCTTTATGGTAGCACTCATTGGATGAAATCCATATATGCAAATGAGTCTTAAGTGTTAAGACACATGGATAACATTTTTTGAGAAGGATGATGCTTGTTGATTGCAACTTAATGACTAAGACATTTTGCATATGGATACTAAAACCACATTCCTATGAGGAATAAAAGAAGGATGTGTATGTGACACAACCTATAAGGTTTATGAATCCACTAATGCAAATGAAGTCTATAAGTTACAAAGGACTAATCAATGTGATTGATTGAGTACAAGCAACTCAGAATTGGATCTTTACTTTGATGATATAGTCAAAGGGTTTGACTGATATGTCAAAGATAAAGAAGGGATCTGTGATTTAGTGGGAGTGTATTCACATTCCACATGTTGATGTGAAATGGAAATGTTCTAGAATGGAAATCCAATAGTGGAAATTATCTTTAAGGAAGATAGAGATGTTTCCTATGTGATAGGAATAGAGATCTATAGAGATAGTTCTCAAAAAACCTCTTGACCTGAAAAGAGAGAGCATACATTGGCAATCTGTACTGAAGTGTTCAGTATGCACAGATTCAGTGGGAGAAAACTTGTCCATGCTACATGGAGTTAGTATCCCAAGGCCAAGTGTCCAATTCTTATGAAGAATGGGAACACTAAGAACATATATGGATCTATCATGTATGTAATCATCCCATTGTCTTGCATGTATGGACATGGCAAGAACAAAATGCATTCATCATCTTGTATGTATGACATGACAATTTGATGTGCTCATCCTGTTAACTCGTATGTGGGACATGACGAGTGGATGTCTGTCTACTTCCAGTAAGGGTTACTGGAATACCATGAGAACTTGATAAGTACTTGTGAAGTACTAGTTCTATGGAGATAAGGAAGAGTTCGATGTAAAGAGTTACATTGATGCGAACTTCCGAAAGGACAGAAAATTAATCGCAAAATATACATAGGATGTATAAAAGTGAAAGTTTGTTGATAATTGAAAATGTTCCAATAAAACCATTTAAAAGGAAATGTCGAGTATCTATGTGTTAGAGAACAGCAGTAGATACTATATGGATCTGGAAGTTCATGAGATGAACTTATAGATATTCTGCCCATTGATGACAAGTCTGGAATCCTTGATCATACAATGTTGCTAAAGGTTAGCAAAGGAATACTAGATCGCATATTACGGCAACTCCATCTCATACGTGTGACGTACAGTGAAGAGATGTTAGACATGCAATTTATACTGACTTTGGCAAGGTGTTGCCATTACTCACTATGTTTGCACTAAGAGCACAGTAACATGTGGGACATGTTTGAGGATCACTATGAATATGATTCAAGGGTGATTGGCTCGCAGTGCAAGTGGGAGTCTGTTGGTCTGTATGACCTGAGAGCCAATCATGGGATGATTGGTGGGATACATTAAGATTGATTTGATAAACAACAAAGGCAAGCTTCCAATTCTTTCTGGTTCAATCATATGAGATAGTGATAGAACAGATTGAATGTCTAGAGAATGACGGTACTCAATGACGTATGCTTTCAGGTTGAGGACCTGAACGATGAGATCATATGGATGCTAAGAGTTTGTAAATTCTTGTTATGTCCCTAGTCGGATGTCATTGTGGAAGGTAGATAGACGATAATGACACACAAGACTAGATTGTGGTGTTGGTTGATGACAGAATATCATTAGTCATGATATAGAGATATCAAACCAAACACATAGGTACTTGTTAGAGAACAAGTGTACCGGACAGACCCACCGTGAGTTTGACACATGGAACCATGACATGGTAGTCACAGTCAGTACTTACAGTGATGGTGGTGAGTGTGATTCTTAGATCTGAAATCACTACACTCAACACATGTCGTTGGGCACACTTTGACATCATCAAACGCAGTCCTGAAACATGGGTTGTTATAAAGTGATGATTGGGTGGCTTTGACACATGGGGCTTTTGAGGGGTGAGTGATAGATATGGGATTTGTCCCTCCTGAGGGAGTTTGATATCCAAGGCCACTTGATGAGTAGGATTGAGATAGGCGTGCGCACGCATGTGTGAATCAATATGTGATATTGATGTCATACATATCTCGTTCAATCTACTCTGAGATCAAGAAAGTGAATGAACATTGACAGGATGACTGTTCCATGCCTCGAGTTCATTCAGGATATCAGTGACAAAGGAATTATACATTCACTGTAACACCATTCACAGATTGTAGGATTGAAAGTTGTTCTCCAACTTTCTACTTTCACTTGGGTAGCACTGATGTGTGACTAGGCACCGATCTTTGCTTGTGAAGTCATAAGTGTTATGGACTTTCACTGCCAATGTGAAATGGACCTGCAGGGTCACACACATAGGATTTAACCTGGAAGAGGAGTTTTATCCACAAACAATGTTTAGATTGATTACTAAAGGAATTTAGTAGTTCAATTAAACACTCAATCAGTTGATAGCTCAATATCATATTGTTCAAGGTGTTGGACATATTGATTGGAGTATCGGATTGATTGAAATTGCATTTGACTGATTCTGCACAACCTGTACTCCCAACCGATCGATTCAAGTGTTGAACCGGTCAGATGAGGTTGTTGAACCGGTCAGCTCAAGTGTTGAGTCGATCGGCTCATGGTCAGAATGAAATGATCAGTTTAAGTGTTGAAACGATCGGTTCAACTGGTGCAACCGAGCAAGTTGGGAAAGTCAGGTTGGTGAGAATTTTCCTTGCGTTTCACTTGCCCAATTTGATTGGAACAAGGATTGGTATTCAATACCAATTAGAAACAAAATAAGTAAAATCAATCGAGAACTGATCAGGACCACGAACCGACCGGTTCAGAAGTGAACCGATCGGCTCATGGGTCCCAACCGATCGGTTGAGGTGTCAACCGACCGGTTCAGGTCCCCAACCGACCGGTTCACTTGTGAACCGATCGGTTCAGGTTGCGAGTTGGTTGCTTTTGTGGAAAATCTCGAACCCTTCTACTCCTACTTTTAGTCCCGCATTGCCCGGGATAGAGAACCCTGTCCCATTACCCTCCTATATATATAGGGGTATTGGGGGCTTCTCAAAGTACAACTTAGTGTAACCAGTTGCTCTACAAAGTTGTCGTTCTCTCTGGTTTTGGTAACTGAGAGAGAGCCCGAGCAAGTGCTTCCCGCAAAGGGAGGTGTAGCAAGGGAAGGACAACTGCAGTTGCAACTGGCAGAAGGAGAGTGTGTTGGCGACTAGTACGTCAACAGGAGGGTGCGACTCCTTCTACTTCCTTGTGGGACAAGGAGTGTGGAGTTCCAGGTGGTCTGTGTGGACTACTTCAGAGGCGGGAGGTTTCTGCCGCTCAGGAGGACAACTGTCAATCCCGAAAGTTCCGGTGAGAGGAAGAGTCGTTAGTCCCGGTGCGACCAGGAGCTGCACAGACACCGTCTAAGACCGGAGTTGAAGACTGTGCAAGGCGCGATGTATTGTCGCCGAGCAAGCCTCGGGACAAGGTATGATTCCACAAACCATCCCTTTCCTATTATATAGACATTGACGCGTTTCCTTGTTTCCGGTTTGGGGGAGAAATTTTTTTATTTCCGCTGCCTTCTCTGCCTCCCCTAAAACCCAACAGATGGAACATGCCAACATCAATTTCCCAGGGAATATTGAGTTTTAGACAGATAGCCTTAGTGCTACCAAAATGATCCAGGAAGATGGTATGAACTGCCCATCCTTTGCTAATGAAGTTTCAAGAATAAATAAATTGATGGATGAGAAAGACTACTATGTCAATTATGTCAGAAGAAAATGCAATGCAACTCCTGATCTGCTCGCTAAACATCATCTCAAAAACAACGAGGGTACCTTCACATATAGTAATCCTCCTATTATGCTTAGTAGTATAATAAATAATGAGGCCCAGTTATGTAATGGTAGTAGTACTACAAGGTTTAATTCTGTTATTAGTGCATGTACTCCTTTTTCAAATTTGCTTGTAGGGGGGAGGCGAGATGAATAAATAGCTTCCCGACTTCCTTAAAAAAAAGGGTAGACAATAATATATCATTTTACTTGTTAAAATTGATTTCTATGGATCTCATTACCAACTCATTTGGTTTACTCGTGTATGTATTCTAATATACAACATTATTTTGTTGTTATAACTTCTGAATTAATGAATTAAATTCTCATTTAACACTGATATTGTGTAAAATGATGCTCATCATTTTATTTTTATTTAGATTTTTATCTTATATTATGGTTCTTGTATGTCATATATATTTTTTCTCATTTGTAATGTATTGGCATTTTCTCCATTATGTGACATCTTACATAGCTATTCCTTTATTGTTAGGTCATTGTTAATTTATATCCTTGGTTTTTTTCATTTAGGAGAAGGTTTTTAATGTTGAAGGTAAGAGTTGGATGTATAAATGCAATACTATGTATGAGAGACTCAATGATCTCTAATTTTGTAAAGGTTCATAGTTCTTTTCTAGATTTGCATTCAAATATGATTTTAACTCTCAAAAGAATTGCACTTGTAAATGTATTGACAATAGGTTTTATTAACATTTCTTGTATAATTGTTTTCTTATAAGATACACATAATGGATTTCTCATGGAGAAAGAATCGGAAGATGTGGTACTTGAAACTTGCAAAATAGTGGTACATTCAATAAGTTAAATAACATGATGGGTAATTGTGAAGAAGTTGAGAAATTCAATGATCTATACAAAAAAATGATATCAACATTATAAAATCTAAAGAACTAATGAATAATTCTAGTACTTCTCTTTAGCCTAATTGTTCAATTTCTAAGTTTGACATTACATTGCAATTTGGTAAGGGAAATGTGACAATAAATATAAATAATGATGTGTCTCATGCTTTAGACTTAGGTCATAAACAATATCTATCCAAATAATCACTACCTAAAACATTATATTGGTATAACTAGTTGATTAGAAACATAGGTATGTGCAAGAATATCCATTTTTTCTTTAGTGATTGTATGTCAAAATATTGAGAAATTGGAATATTTGTCATTTTTTTAAAAATCTAGATGAATTTATTTTGTTGATAAAAAGAAGAAAGTGCATGTTTATATTCTTTGTTACATCCATTTATTCCAAGTTTGACAAGACTTTTCATGTAAGAATCTATCTCTTCATTAATAACATGGCTCATTAAAGCACCACCACAAAGGAAGGAGAAATGAGCCATCCCTATGACACTAAAGCATGGAAATTTTTTGATGACATTGTTTTTGGAAAACCTTCAAAGTGACCCTTGATTACATATGTGCCTCATGGGTTAGACTATTCCCCAGAGTTACATGCAATAAAAGTGTGAAGACATTAAAGTCATTTGAATAGCTATTAGAAAGGAAGTGGGGGCAGGAATTCATCATTTTGGTGGAGGTAGGTTGCTTCAAGCAATGCTTGGCAAGTAGATATGCTAGGTTGTTCCAATTCCTTTTGATATATATTAGTGCTTTAATAGTTGATGCCTTCCACTGAACTTTGATGTTTTGAACCAGTAACATATATTAGGGAGGGTTTTTAGTCAATCATTCACCCAACTTACTACTAAGTATGAGTCTGTTAGAATGATGCTTTGGGTAATGTTGTTGTTTGTGGTGGAAATCATGCCTTCCAAGATGCAATATACCTCTCCCCTCATTGGGTCAAAATAAATCAGAAGTGAAGAGTTGCCTGCCTGCCATGTCCCTTTACAGTCTCTTAGGATCCAGCTTGTTTTCATGATATTACTCCTTGAATTTACAGTTGTAACCATGCTCATTACCATAGTATCATGTTGAATTTTGATCAAGTTCATAGGAGTTGTTTTTTGAGCAGCAAGTGTCTATGTTTGATGTTGGAAAGAAGATTAGATGGTGAAAGCTTCCACTTGGACAATACTAGAAAAGGCTTTGACGAGTTATTAAAAAGAAAGAAATTCTAAATTTTCCAAATTAGAGAGTAGGTCACTACCAAAAAACGTTTACCAACCCTCAAATTTCTATAAGGATTTCGAATTGTAGCCTAACCCGAAAGAAGGCGAGTTTAATACATAAAATTTAGTTGCATCAGGTGGTAGTAGCATCTGCCACATCTTCTTTTCTTCCTCACAATCTCGGATACCATTGAGGATTGTCTCATCTTCTTGATTGCACTTTGTTTAGGTACTAGATTGTGAAATGTTCTTCTTATATTAGAGAACGTTCTTTACAAGTCTCTCTTTACTCAAAATACTCATTTTTTAGTAAAGAAGAACATAATATTCAATTTGGTCAAGCACTAATGGATTCAAAACTTATAACTTTTATAAAGTTATTGATAGATCAATAAGGAATGTGATTATGATGGTCAACAATCTTCCAATGTGCCCCATGATTTGTGTTAGATCAAATATATATTTTTTTGATGCTTTAATTGATAAATCTAAACAAAAAAATATTGATGTTTACCTTTACTTGAATGTATTATGATTTGATGGGTTATTTTTCTACTGAAAACATTACTATGCATGTGACTTTATTGTGACAATAAATGATTTTCCTACATTTACAATGTTCTCTAGGTTTGAGCCCAAAAGGGTACATGGCATGGCCAATGTGTGATTTAGATGATAAATCTTGTTACCTTCATGCTGGTAAGCAGGTATTATATCTAAGGTATCAATACATTATACCTTTTGATAATCCATGGCATAATGATGTAAAAATGCCAATGATGATATTAACTACACTACAACTTCAAAATATAGAAGTGGTGAAGAAATTGGAAGTTTTTTGAAATATGATGATTATACTATTTCTTCAAAGAGTTGGTCGAAGAAAATGTGCTAATTTTATGAGCTTCCTTTCTGAATAACATTATTGATGAGACATAATTTATTTGCCATTAATATTGAAAAGAACACATGTCAACATATCTAAGTGGTGTTTAGAAAAGGATGGAAAAACTAGATTCACCAATACAAGCTTTGACTTGGAGGATATCAACACTAGACAACCATTATGGCTAAAGATTAAAAAAGAACTAAAATAATCTACGGTTTCCCATCCACTTTACAAAATGATGAATGACATAATAGATATTTTCTTGAAGGTCCTAAAAGAAGTGAAAGTTTTTTATCACTTTACCTAAAATATTACAAATAAAGTCCAAATTTCACATAAAATAATTGTTTGTTTGAAATTCATGAGAAATAGGTTCTATAGAAATTTACGATGTTTAGCTTTGAGCCATGGTAATTAAATCTCCTAGAATGATAATCATGGGGTTTTTTCTCTCTCACAATAGAAATTAGCAACAATGTCATTAGATGACATAATTTGAGTAAAAAATTCGAATAACTCTTGGCATTCTCAATAGAACATTCTATCTAGTTGTCTTTGATTTGGTTTGCACTTCAGTAATTAGTTGGATATTCAGGAAAGAATTTTTGGTCTTGTGTATCTTAGTTGAACGCATATGAGTTGGAGATATCCATTTTACATAAAGGTTACATTTATAACAAATATAGGCCAAAGTGTTCGGCGATTGATGCTTATCTTATCAAATTCTTTGTCAAGTTTTGTTATTAGTACATCAATCAAAGAACCCTCAAGTTGGACAATTCTAACAAAATGTTGATGAGGCGACTAGAGTAGGTGTTAAACATTTAATTTCATTAGAGGAAATATTTCATACACATCATTTTGTGTTGTCCAATAGTAATGAAATGCAACCATTTTAGATGTAAATCAATACTATACTTGACATTGATTCCATTATTTCTCACATTTAAAAGTTCATCTCAATAATATATAACATAAAATAGTTTTAGAGTGTATCCTACAAAAACTAAAACTTAAATTTACTTTATAAAAAGTACTATTCATTACTGATCATGGTTAATTGTTTTTAATTTAGTTGAGTTTTTAGATTCCATTTGTTTTTGCTAAAGTGCATTGTAGGGATCTAAAAAAAAGACGTTTCACTTAGATGAGAATTAGGAAGGATCCTCTTCCCATGTCCCAAGGAAATCAAACACCCTCAACAATTCCTTTTGAAATATAAAAAATATTATGATAAAAAGATTTGGTATTAATAAATATTTATTGTTTCGTACATTATTTTTGTTATTGGCATATGATGTTTGCATTAGAATGTTGCCTATAGAGATAATGGTTACCAATTGTCAGGAAATAAGGAGAATTTATTTTCACATTATTTGACAAAATCAAATACCATTCGTTGTTCTCTTCCACATTCCACTGAAGATCATGGATATAGAATCCTTATTTGACTATTCTTGAAATCTTTTGTGTTACTATAGGTAAATCTGAATTATTTATGTTGATATTAAATATTTCATATCAAAGGACACTATAGGGGGTTTATAGAAAACACTTTTGAAATAATTTGAAAGTATGCATTTTTTTTAATCATATATGTTTTCCTTACTCAATTGGTTTTATACCAAAGGTTTTATTTTTGGTGAACCCAGCTCGTCTATTACTATTTTTGAGTTTTTTGTAAATGTACAAATAAATATACACTCTTGTGGAAACAAACTCCAACAAGAGTGTAGTGAAGAAAAAGAAAATAATACAAAGTGTCGATACAACCTATCAGTAATAACCCTTCAAAGGGAAACTGGGGAATCTTCAACAACACAAGAGAGAATCAGAGAAGAAAAGCTCCAGCACACCAATAGTTAAGAACAAGGATAATATCATTCCAAATGGGCATCCATAACATCTGTTCATATTTTTCAAAATTTCTATGAATTATGTAATTCCTTTCTTTCAGATCCAGTGGAGGATACATATGCTAACCATCAAGTTCTTCTTACCATGAAAATTACAGAGGTCCTCCAAACAACTAGGAACCTAAAAATCAAAGTGCATATTCGCAAGCCTCCAAATATTTTGAGTAAAAGCCATTTGAAAAAAAGATGATCCACTTCTTCTTATTCATACTTGACCAAGGGACATCTGGAAGCCAAACTAATGCCAAGCCAATTGATGTAACAAGTGGTTAGAATCTTGACCATGACCAACTTTCCAACCCAATATGTGAGAACTTGTTACACTAAATAAGATTTCTCAAAATATAAAACACAATCAATTACCAATTAACCACATACCCAAAAATATGGGTTAATTAAAACTGATTTCAACGTCAGCACCCACTCAGAAAAATTTTCATAAGAGCCCAATATCTTTCTTATAACCATACTATGCAAGGATTTTTATAGAAATTGTTCTATCGCCTTAGCCACAACATATATACATAGGAGAACAATATTTGTATATGCCACACAACAAACATTAACATGGTAACAAAATTTTGATTCGTTTGAAATACCATATACAAACTTTTCCTGCCCGTAACTGAGAGTACATGGATGACTTTAGGACACACTAGACATCTAATCAACTTTCTCAAAGATTCATTACTATAGCTCCTCTTTTCTTCAACATGCTTGTTTTTGTCACTTCCGATTACCTAAAAAGATGTGGCGAACCACAAGGGTGAGACCCATGTCCCAACAAGAGATATAACCTCCAACAACGTTTATTGATTCCAACATTTTTAGGTAATGAGACCGTTTAAGAAGTTTAATCATATATAACAAATAGTCTCAACAACATTGATGATTAACAAAATACATAAAGGACCTGATAACAATTATCATCATCAAGTTGACCATCATCATTTGCCATATTAACCATATAAGAGATTCAATAGAATATGCATAACTAGCATAAGAAAGTCTAGTAGCATGTTATCTCTATTAACGTGAATAAGTCTAGCATCATAAGCATATCTAATAACATTAGAATGTCTAATAGTTTGAATAGATTAATATCATAAGAAGAGCTATCACTATAATCACGAGTATTTTCATAAACATGATTAGAAGTATAGGCATTTCTAATTACAGAGGCATGTCCAACATTCTAAACGTAACTAACAACATGATATAGCTAGCATCATAATTATAATCAGTAGTAGCAGTATAGATATCAGCATAAGCATGACTACTGTATGTACACATTTACAATCTTAAGCATATCCACAACATAAGTATAATTACTATCTCTAAATTCCACTAAGCATCATATTTATGTAAAGAGAACAAACAAGGGTTATCATCCAATGTGAAGCGTCGTGTGTAACAAATTCAAATATGCTACATGGTTGTCTAATGTCTTTTATTATGCCCTGGAAAATTTTAATCGTACCATCCAAAGTCCAATTGACCCTTGTGAAGGCCTATTTGGTTTCGTACAAGATCTAGGAGTGTCGGTATCCTAAGATCTCTTCCCCTAAGTCAATATGAGTAAAAAGGCAGTGAAATATCAGTTAAATCTTCCACCACAGTGACATATAGTCAAGTTGCTAACCACTAGTCTACCCTTGGTATAGGTCATAGCAATAGAAACCAGTGTATACAAAACCTTCTAATCTAAGGTACAACCACAATTGTCCTCAATCACATCATATGTACGAGGCATGACCATAGCCAACCTCCACAACCTGTATTGTGGATGACAACGATATATCCTCAACTTGCCACCCCCACATACTCAACAGTATGTGGTGTGAGTTTCCCTTAGGAATACTCGTTTCACCATCCCGTAAGTTCTGACACTAAAGATGGCTCTACGGCACAGGGCACTACATGATTAAAGTTCCACTTGATTAGTTATTCCAATTGGGTGAATTAAGGCTGCATAAAACAAGTGGACATACAAACCCTAATTCACTTCTAGGAAGCATATAAATATCACAACATTTAAAAGATATAAAATGTGTGAAACATAATTTCTCAACTCATCATCACATGGTACTATTCACTTGCCATTCATGAGACCACACGAGTCATCATACTATCACAAGATATAAATCATTTTCACAATATCACAAGGTATCAACCCTTATCAACACAAGAGGATTACACCTCATTCAGGGCTCAACCATGCCCAAAGGTCATTAAGACCATCATACTATCACAGGATATAAATCCCTTTCACAATATCATAGGGTATTAACCCTTATCAACACTAGAGGATTACACCTCATTCAGGGCTCAACCATGCCCAAAGGTCATTAATACCATCATACTATCACAGGATATAAATCCTTTTCACAATATCACAGGGTATCAACCCTTATCAACATAAGAAGATTACACCTCATTCATGTCTCAACCATGCCCAAAGGTCATTAAGACCATCCTATTATTCCCTGCAAGATAATCATTATCTTTGCATGCCTTATGACAAGACTCAATAACATCACTTACATATAATACACTAGATTAGCACGATATTGCATTAATGAGATAAGAGATATTCATAAACAATCATATCAGGGTTATATTATTATTAAGAACATTCCTTTAGTACATTAACTTGCAAGGAATCTAGATATGATTAACCCTCATCATATTCATAATGCACATGTTTAGCATAAGAAAGTATCAACCATGTGGCTATGTTAACCACCAATTAACACATCAAGGTTATGACCATATTAAGGAGGTCATTTCACCATCATTCAATTATATAAGAAGGTTAAATATGAATACTCATCTTTATCAATTTGCATTAGAGTTAGGTTCAACATGATAAATTATATCAACGTTACTAATCAACACTTATACCCAAACTCCAACTCATGGTATCCCCATTGGATCATGGATGCATAAGGTGAAGCATCACCATCCCATTCCATACTATTATCAAGTATGAACTCACACATAAATCAAGGTGTAACCATTGGGTTATAGCATACTAGGTTTTCAACAATAGTAACAGAGTACTTCATGATTGTATTAGTCATTCAAGGACTATTCATACCCAATTACCATCATTTAGTTATATTAAAGCTAGGTATAACAAGTTATACCTAATTAGGGTTACATATCAACACAATATGGTTATCATCCCTTATATTCATATGATTGGATAGGTAAGACTGCCTAATTAAAGATAACCCTTCATTTGTTCCATCATCATTCAACCAATATCACCATACCACAATGTCACCCAGAACCATTGGATGTTTAAAAGGAAAGACCATTGGTTGTTTACATAAGTAAATACCTTGGATAAACCACATATGAAGTAATTGATTTGTGCTCTAGAAAGTGTCACCATCTAACCCTAGACATCCCTTGATTAACAACACAAAAAGTTCCATTGAGAGTAGGGTAAAACCCACAATCGACTGTTAAGTTAAAACAAGCCATCCATTGTCAACAAGTAAGCTCCTTAAGTTGATCATATAAAGGAAACCATCTAAATCAAATTATTTGGACCAACATATTACATTAGCCATCATTCCAATTTATTGGAGGAATAAACATTAGATCTTGACCATTTGGTCAAGCACATATGTTAAAACCATCAGTTACAGTATAGGTCTGACCATTGCATCAAGTAACCCAACAAACCACTGGTCTAAGGATTAATTGATGCTACAACTATATGATTACCACGCCATAGGTTTTGGAGATCTGATCCACCATCATTAGTGATCATTAAGTCACCATAGATTGTTAGATCAGCACTATATTCATTAATTAGCATCAAATATTAAGCTAATGTCATCATTGATTGATAACATCAGTAGGGTACTTAATGGTTGATCATTAAACTTCTAATTATTACAAAACCTGACCTAAGGGTGTGACCATAGGTTGTCACCATCATGTAACACATTTGATTCCGACCATCAGTTGTCATGAAGACAACACCATACGATTGTTGCAATGATACCATCACCAGGTCATGGGTTTATAGAAGAAATCAACTTAAAACCCTAAAATTGACCATTGGTTGATAGGTTCTTAGCACCAGAAGTTGCCAAAACAACCTGATCCAAGTCATATTATACCTTATGAATAACTTACACATGATCATAGGTTCATCTAGAACTGAAATTAGAACATGAAACATTATACAAATTGAAATCCAAGTCAAGCATAGCTTTTTAGTGCATGGATCATCATTTTCAAGCAAGAATGTGATCTAGAAAGCATATGGTAAGCAATAAAAGTGGAGAAAGTCATAAAACTTGCCTAAAATGAGAACATGAAACCCCACATAGAAGAAAACTTGAGCAGGTAGGGTAGAAAATCCAAGAATCAGCTATGAACTCGTCCATCTAGCACATTTCTCATCAAATGAGCAAACCCTAACCTTAAAGAGCAAGAAAGGTAGGGTTTTAGAGATTTAGAGCAATTTATACCATGGAACAGCAAGGTTTCAACCCGGATAAAGATAGGAGGAAGGATAATAAAGAAATAAACGGAGGAAAGAATGGGATTCTTACTCTTTTAGGTCAAGGAAGCTTTTTAAACCCTAAAAAGAAGTCAATTGCAACCCTAGATTCTTTTTCAAAGAAGGTCCCCCCTTTCTTCTTCCTTGGATAGGAAATTCACATCATAATAGAGGGAGGACAAGGTTTTTATAAGTAGGAAAGTGGTGGAGATCAAATGGCTCATTTTGGTGCTTAGGGATAAGTATATGAAGCTTTAAGATAAAGAAAAAGAAAAGTTTAATGTTCTAGTATCTTTCTAAGTGTCCATAGCCTTAAATTACTAAGAATATACAAGAACACACATAAGAAGATCCCCCACCATCCCTAGAGACATGCTTATCCCTCTTTTCTTGAATTTCCAAGAAAAACAAATAATTCATTAGTTGATAGCTACTAAAGGTAGCTCATCCATGAAGGGGTAAACCCTAAAATACCCTTAGAGAAAACACCTTCAAATCAAGGATTAAATATGTACCCCATGGCTCAACAATATCAATAATGATGAGAGAATATCCAAGGAACATAATTCAAGTAATAAATTTCAATGAAAAATTCTCAATTGGGTAAATTGCAGAAAAGTCCAAAATGTGCATAAAATTGCATAACTTGCTCAAATAGTGTCCAAATTGGACCAAGTTTGAATATTAAGCTTATATTATGATTTCAAAGCATATAAAAAGGTTATATTATGGTTATAAGAATTCAATTATGATAATTAAGATTATTAAAATCATTAAGTAAGTTTAGGGGTCTTACAACTATAAAAACCCTAACAGGGATTTTGCCCCCAAAATCCAAGGTAAACAAAGATGGGTACTTCCTTTTCACCTCATCCTATAACCTTCACATGGTTACTTGAATATCATGGTGATGTAATATCATTCATACATATCTCATATTTGCACAAAGACCCCCACATAAGAAGACATTTGCAAATATGGAACATAGAAACTTGTTGTGACACCTATACAAATCTAATAGTAACTTTCAACTTTAAATTCTATCTATCTTCCTGAAATTATATATATTGTATCAATAAACCATCTATACTTGATAGTGTTCTTGCCCAACTATCACTAGACCATACACACATTATAGAGTCACTTTTACTTTCCTTCCAAACAACATTTATAGGATCATCATCAACTATCTCTCTCTCTCTCTCTCTACGGGAGAGGAATACTTGAAATGTTCATTTAAATCAACATCTCCAACTTACACATATTTCTCATACTGTTGATACATATTAGATACTAGGATTCATTACCTTAGTATCCACCTCATGTGCTATAAGGAACTCACATCATTATCTCATCCACTTTTACCAACATAACAAATATCAAGAAATATAAGAGGAGTCTTCCTAATTATTGGAAGGCTCAAAGAAAACTCATCACAAACCTTATGATCTTAGAACCATAGTTCAAGAAACCTTATGCTATAATAAGATATCCACCCTCACTTTTGCAATGAATCCACATGTACCAAGTGGCAATGATCCACTTGAAATCTATGCCCTAGAAAGGAAAGAAACAAAGGTAAACACACTTCCCATACCATAGAAACATTGTTCAAGGGTCACTAGAAAAAAAGGTAACCAATTCTATTTTCATTATGTGAGTTATAGCTTCTTATGTATCATTTTACCCTTTTCATTTTGGTTTCCTTGCCATTAGCATAGGAATCATCAGGATTAACATATCTAATTACACCTTCCTTGATGACTATTTATCACACTTGGGTATGTTCTCTTATTTTATTATGTTTTTCAACCACTTATCAATAGGTAAATAATCATATACCACATTTTCTTCATTAAACATGGATCATGATATGCTAATTTTACATTAACACTTTCTTACACACATAGGTTGGTCTAAGATTAACCCCGGTTGCACCTTATTCCTTTTTCATTGTTCCCATTTATATTCTCACTTTGTACTTGTTATAGGAGTTCTTTCCATTTTATGTGGATTTCATACCTTGATTCACTTTATAAGCATAGACTTATATGTCTTTTACTTTATTATCTTCTTGAATCACATTTTCAAGAACTCCGTTTTTTCTAATTTGTGTTTGGATTTAGATTTCATGGTGTTATATCTTTCTTTTATAGTTACCAAACATTCAAGTTTTCATAGATTATGATGCAATTCTCATCTTCTTTAAGGTGGGATTGAGATATTTATACCATGATTTCTTATTCATTATGCTCTTTATATTTTCTCAAAATGACTACTTGATCAAAGTAATTAGAAAGATAACAATCTAGGAGTTCCATACTTACCTTTATTCAATAATCGAATATCTGGATAGGGCACCCAAATACTGAGATTAGGCAGTAAACACCATATTTTTATGTCATATTCCTAATTTTGAAATCATCCTAGTCCTAAGTCTTAGTGTCCCTATAGACTTAGTGACCTAATGCTCTGATACCAACTTGTGAGACCCCATTACACTAAACAAGATTACTCAAAACATAAAACACAATCAATCACCAATCAACCACATACCCAAAAATATGGGTTAATTAATACCAATTTCAACGTCAGCACCCACTCAGAAACATTTGCATAAGATCCCAACATCTTTCTTATAACCATACTATGCCAAGAATTTGATACAAATTGTTCTATCACCTTAGCCACAACATATATAAATAGGAGAACGATATTTGTATATGCCACACAACAAACATTAACGTGCTAACAAAATTCTGATTTGTTTGAAACACCATATACAATCTTTTCCTGTCCAGGCCTAAGATTATAGGGATGACTCTAGGATATACTAGACATCTAATCAACTTTCTCAAAGATTCATTACTATAGATCCTCTTTTCTTCCACATGTTTGTTTTTGTCACTTCCAATTACCTAAAAAGATGTGGCGAACCACAAGGGTGTGACCCATGTCCCAGCAAGAGATATAACCTCCAACATCATTTATGGATTCCAAAATTTTTAGGTAATGAGATAGTTTAAGCAGTTTAATCATATATAATAAATAGGCTCAGCAACAGTGATGATTAACAAAATACATAAAGGAGTTGATAACTATTATCATCATCAAGCTGACTACTGTCATTTGCCTTATTAACTGTATAAGAGATTCAATAGCATATGCATAACTAGCATAAGCAAGTCTAGTAGCATATTATCTCTATTAACATGAATAAGTCTAGCATCATAAGCATATCTAATAACATTAGCATGTCTAACAGTTTGAACAGATGAATATCATAAGCAGAGCTATCAACATAAGCATGAGTATTTGCATAAACATGATTAACAGTATAGGCATTTCTAATTACAGAGGCATGTCTAGCATGCTAAACATAATTAACAACATGATATAGCTAGCATCATAATTAAAATAAGTAGTAGCAGTATAGATATCAACATAAGAATGACTACTGTATGTACACATTTACAATCTTAAGCATATCCAAAACATAAGTATAAATACTATCTCTTAATTGCACTAAGCATCATCTTTATGTAAAGATAACAAACAAGGGTTATCATCCAATGTGAAGTGTCATATATAACTCTAAACAAATATGCTACACTATTGGCTTACATATTTTATTATGCACTGGGGAATTTGAATCGTACCATCCAAAGTCCAACTAACCCCTGTGAAGGGCTATTTGGTTCTGTACAAGATCTAAGAGTGTCGGTATCCAAAATCTCTTCCTCTCAGTCAGTACAAGAAAAAAGGTAGTGACATATCAGTTAAAGCTGCCACCACATCGACATATAGTCAAGCTGCTAACTACTAGTCCGCCCTTGGTACATGTCATGGCACTAGAAACCAAGGTATACAAAACCTTCTAATATGAGGTACAACCGTAGTTGTCCTCAATCACATAAGATGTATGAGGCATGACCATAGCCAACCTCCACAGCATGTATTGTAGATGACAAGGATATATCCTCAACTTGCCACCCCCACATACTCAACAATATGCTCTCCGAGTTTTCCTTAGTTATACTCGTTTCACCATCTAACAAGTTCTGACACTGAAGATGGCTCTATGGGACAGGGCACTACATGATTAGAGTTGTACTTGATTAGTTATGCCAATTGGGTGAATTAAGGCTGTATCAATTAAGTGGACATACAAACCCTAATTCACTTCTAGCAAGCATATAAATATCACAACTATTAAAAGATATAATATGTGTGAAACATAATTTTTCATCTCATCATCACATGGTACTATTCACTTTCCATTCATGAGACCATACTAGTCATCATACTATCACAAGATATAAATCCTTTTCATAATATCACAAGGTATCAACCCTTATCAAAACAAGAGGATTACACCTCATTTTGGGCTCAACCATGCCCAAAGGTCATTAAGACCATCATACTATCACAGGATATAAATTCCATTCACAATATCATAGGGTATCAACCCTTATCAACAAAAGAGGATTACACCTCATTCAGGGCTCAACCATGCCCAAAGGTCATTAAGACTATCATACTATTCGTTGCAAGATCATCATTATCTTTGCATGCTTTATAACAAGGCTCAACAACATCACTTACATATAATACACCGGATCAACACAATATTGCATTAATGAGCTAAGATATATTCACAAACAATCATATCAGGGTTATATTAATATTAAAAACATTCTTTTACTACAATAACATGCAAGGAATCTAGATATGATTAACCTTGATCATATTCATAATGCACATGTTTAGCACAATAAAGTATCAACCATGTGGCTATGTTAACCACCAATTAACACATTAAGGTTATGAAAATATTAAGGAGGTTATTTCACCATCATTCCATCATAAAAGAAGGTTAAATAGGAATACTCATATTTATCTATTTGCATTCGAGTTAGGTTCAACATGATAAATTATATCAATGCATGTTACAAATCTGCACTTATACCCAAACCCTAACTCATGGCATCCCAATTGGATGATGGATGCATAAGGTGAAGCATCATTATCACATTCCATACTATTCTCAAGTAAGAAACCATACATAAATCAAGGTGTAACCATCGAGTTATAGAATACTAGGGTTTCAACAACAATAACAGAGTACTCCATGATTGTATTAGTCATTCAAGGACTATTCATACCCAATTACCATCATTTAGTTATAATAAAGCTAGGCATAACAAGCTATACCTAATTAGGGTTACATATCAACACAATATGGTTATAATCCCTTCTATTCATATGAGTGGATAGGTAATATTACCTTATTAAGGGTAACCCTCCAATTGTTCCATCATCATTCAACTAATATCACCATACCACAATGTCACCCAGAACCATTGGATGTTTAAAAGGTAAGACCATTGGTTGTTTACATAAGTAAACACATTGGATAAACCACCTATGAAGTCATTGATTTGTTCTCCATAAAGAGTCACCATATAACCCTAGACATCCCTTGATTAATAACACAAAAGTTCCATTGAGAGTTTAGGGTAAAACCCACTATCGACTGTTAAGTTAAAACAAGCCATCCATTGTCAACAAGTAAGCTCCTTAAGTTGATCATATAAAGGAAACCATCTAAATCATATTATTTGGACCAACATATTACATTAGCCATCATTCCACTTTATTGGAGGAATAAACATTAGATCTTGACCATTGGGTCAAGTTCATATGTTAAAACCATCAATTGCAGTATAGGTCCGACCATTGCATCAAGTGACCCAAGAAACCATTGGTCTAAGGCTTTATTGATGCTAAAACTATATTATTAACTCACCATAGGTTTTGGAGTTATGATCCACCATCATTAGTTATCATTAAGTCACCATAGGTTGTTAGATCAACACTATATTCATTAATCAGCATCAAATATTTAGCTAATGTCATCATTGATTGATAACATCAGTAAGGTACTTAATGGATGATCATTAAACTTCTAATTGATCCAAAACCTGAACTAAGGGGGTGACCATATGTTGTCACCATCATATTACACATTTGATACTAACCATCAGTTGTCATGAAGACAACACCATAGGGTTGTTGCAATGGTACCATCTTCGGGTCATGGGTTTATAGAAGAAATTAGCTTAAAACTCTAAAATGGACCATTGGTTAATTGGTGCTTAGTACCATAAGTTGCCAAACCAACCTGATCCAAGTCATATTAAGCCTTATGAATAATGTACACATGATCACAGGTTCATCTAGAACTGAAATCAGAATAGGGAACATTATAGAAATCGAAATCCAAGTCAAGCATAGCTTTTTAGTGCATGGATCATTATTTTCAAGCAAGAACATGATCTCGAATGCTTATGGAAAGCAATAAACGTGGAGAAAGTTATAAAAATTACCTATAATGAGAATATGAAACCCCACATAGAAGAAAACTCGAGCAGGTAGGGTAGAAAATCCAAGCATAAGCTATGAACTCGTCCATCTAGCACCTTTCTTTATCAAATAAGAAAACCCTAAGCATAAGGAACAAGAAATGTAGGTTTTAGAGATTTAGAGCAACTTCTACCATGGAAAAGTAAGATTTGAACCTGGAGAAAGGTAGGAGGAAGTATAACAAAGAAATAAACGGAGAAAAGAAGGGGATTCTTACTCTTTTATGTCACGATCTTTAGTAGAAAGCTTTTTAAACCCTAAAAGGAAGTCAATTGCAACCCTAGATTTTTTTTAAGAAGGTCCCCTCTTTCTTCTTCCTTGGAAAATAAATTCATATAAGCATAGAGGGAGGACAAGGTTTGTAGAAGGAGGGAAGTGGTGGAGAGTAAATGGCTCATTTTGGTGCATATGGATAAGTATATGAAGCTTTAAGATAAAGAAAAAGTTGAAGTTCTAGTATCTTTCCAAGTGTCCATAGTCTTAAACTATTAAGAATATACAAGCACACACACAAGAAGCTCCCTCATACATAGAGACATTCTTATCCTTCGTTACTTTAATTTCCAAGCAAAAAAAAAATTCATTAGTTGATAGCTACTAAGGGTAGCTCATCCATGAAGGGGAAACCCTAAAATATCCTTGGAGAAAACACCATCAAACCAAGGATTAAATAGGCGACCCATGGCTCAAAAAGCTCAAGAATGATGAGAGAACATCCAAGGAACATAATTCAAGTAATAAATTTCAAAGAAAACCTCTCAAGGGTAAATTGCATAAAAGTCCAAAATGTGCATAAAATTGCATAACTTGCTCAAACAGTGTCCAAATAGGATCAAATTTGAAACTTAAGCTTATCCTATGATTTAAAAGCATATAAAAAGGTTATATTTGGGTTATAAGAATTGTATTATGATAATCAAGCTTATTCAACCCATTAAAAAAGTTTAGGGGCCTTACACAATATTTAAAACATTCTAGGGTCATTGAACTTCCAAAACTATTGAAAAAAGGGATCAGCTCATGCTTTATTCTCATACTTTCTCAAATAATTCTTATATTAAAATAAGTTCTACCCCCAAAAACAATATCATCTATACCTCCCTTATGAGATGGAAGATCTTTCAAAAGTTCAACCAACTAGTTCTGTAACCTAGAATCTCCAAAGAACCAAGTTTCATTTTTAATAAGACAATAGATATTGGCATTGTTATCAAGACCTAGTTGTATAATTGTAACATACTGAATTTTGAAATTTTGTCTTTTAACCCTCTTTCCCATCTTTTCCTTTCATTTCTATCCTTATTGGCCTTTCTATTTAATTAGTGGAATTTATAGTGGTTTAGTGAACATTTATTCACTAATTGTACCAATATAAGGGTTTATGCACAAATACCTCAATGAAGGCTTAATTACCATAATTAAGTGCTATAAAACTTTTTATAACTTTTTTATATGATTTGAAAACATAAAATGACCCTAAGTTTCAAATTTGGTTCGATTTGGATGTCCTTTGTGCAAGTTATGCAATTTTAGGTACATTCTGGACTTTTATGCAATTTATCCAATTGGGAGGTTTTCTTTGAAAATTATCACCTATATTTTAATCCTTAGATATTCCCTTACCATTAACGAGATTTTAAATCATTGGATAACCTAGTTTCACCTTGGTTTGATGGTATCTCTTTCCAAGGGCATTATAGGGATTACCCTCTTTATAAAGGTGCTTATCTTTAAAAGCTATCAACCAATGAGGTTATTTCTTTCTTGAAAAATTGTGGGGATGGCCTAGAAGGATCTATGGGATCTTAGGACAGAATTTTGTTATCCAAGAAGAGTCCATGAGCTTTCCTCTTGCATGGCCATCAAGCCCTAGGCTAAAGACACATGGAAAGTCCCTTAGACACCTCATGCTTCACCTCTTTCTTTATATAGCTATGTATACCCCTTCCCAACTCACAATTCGAAAAATATTTCTCTCCTTTTATTTCCTCTAGCTTAGATAATATTTCCTTCTGTATTTGTCCATGAAGTTGCTGTCCCGAGGTAATAGAGGGAGCCTACCTTGGTGAAGAAGGCTCATAGGACTTCCAAATTGCTCTATTAGGGTTTCTAAAGCTCGTCCTTGGTGATTTCGACCAAAACTAGTAAGTTTCCTCCTTTCCTTCCTTATTTGCATGCTTTTAGTATCCTCCCACCTTCTTCCAGGTCGAAACCATGACCTTCCATGGTAAAACTCTACGTAGAACCCTAAAACATCTCATCTCCATGCACTTTTGCTAGTGCTCGCACCTCCAAAGTGGAGAAGGTGATCTTTCCTCAAGAAAGGAGCTTAGCTTGGAGCAACCAGACCTTATAATCTCAGAATACTTTCTGTTTGAACATTATTACCATCCTATAGGCAATTTTTTTTAACCCCCTTCTCATATATTGCTTAGTACATGCTTAAAACCCATGCTTGTATGTTGATAATCGATGATTTTCATCTCTTTTTACCATGTTCTTCTAAGGTTTTGGTTTCTTGCTATTTTATCTTCTCTAGAATCTCTAGTTTGGTTATATAAGAAACTTCAAACCTGATCTTGGGTAAAATGGTGTTTTCTCCCTCTCCCTCTCTCTTTAATTATCTCGATCGGTTTGATGATGTGGCAATTTCCTATTGGTCAATATTGAAAATTTCATATCTTCTAAACCGCTTATCCAAATTTGACAAATAAATATGTTTTGGAATTATAAAATTAATATCTATCTAATAAAAACATTTTCAAGGTCTTATTTCATGTTTTAATGAAGGGTGATTTTTGTAAAACGAACTTAATGCATAAAATCCATAAAAATTACATCTTAATCATCATAACTCCAAAATTAACATAAAAATATGTTTTCTTGATCAAGAGAACCAAATAATTTCATTGGTGATACTTTCAAAATCTAAATCTGAATTTTTCTAAAAATCTCTAAAATTAGGGTTTCTATATATTAATGCGTACTATGTACTCTAATACATGTTAATACATTGAAAATAGGCAAAGTGGAACTTGGACTCAATTAAAGTGGTGAAAGTTAGTAATTGATATCAATAAGAGAGGTATGTTCTATGTATGTGCAATCCCTATTTATGTATGTGCATTTACACCTTAAGTTGGGAAAAATTGTGCCTTAACCTATTTTTCTATAATGAGGCTTTATTAAACCCTATTTCATATACTCTTGAATATTTTGCTATACTTGCCTCATAAATCAATTTTGGAACATTATTCTTGGATCTTGGTACCCCACTTCCATGCTTATTGATTCATATGATTATTCTTGCCATGACTACTTTTTCTATCATGTAGATTTATGTTCTATTTAATTTATAGTAGCGGTACTTATATATAACCACCAACAAAGGGCATGTAAATAATCTCCCTGGGGAATGTCTTATTCTCCCCATAATATTGTAGGTGACTAGGAATGTCTTATTCTCCCCTCACCTAAGGTTAGAGGTCTGGTAGGTGCCTCATCCCTACCTAGTTTGGTAGACATAATTATCTTACATGTAAATCCTTTTTAATATAATTATTAATGGCGAGTTTCTTTTGAATATAGCCTCATACTCTTGTTATCTTCATCATATGATGAACCCTAGCCCATTTTTATTTTCTTTACTTATGTTGATATCCTAGACTAGTTTTGTGACACATAATTTTCTTCCCTTTCCCTCTTTTCAGGGTGCCTTCCCAACCACCCAGGTGTTGAGCAAGGTGATGGATAAGACAAGGTAGATCTTAGCTTTTCTCTTGGACTCAATTGATGGAGATGTTGCTTGGAGACAAGATTGTAGTAGTCTAGACTTCCCTCTATCTAGATCATGATTGTGTGTCTTGATGTAAACCCTAATGGGAGAATTTGATGTATTTTTGTAAATCTTTTATGAAATTGAATATAGTCAGTTATTTTTTATTCTGCTGCTTTTCAATGGTGTTTTGTTTACCATATTTTAGTAAAGGGGTGATTTCACTCTCCTTACAGCATTGTATTAGAGCCCATGGTAGTCAAAATCTGGCTATTTCTATTTTATATCCCTAATTAGAATCCCTGCCTTACATAGTTCCTTTTGGTGACATGGTTTCCCTAGAGTTGATCTATAAATGATGAAAGGTTGATTTAGGACCCTATAGTTCCACATTAGTATTGTGATGAATAAAACTCTAAAATACTCATAACTAAAATAATCATAACTTAATGTTGTTTAGGTTTGCCTTTAGGCAACTATTAGGGCATGAAGTTGAAGCAAAGGTGTCTAGAAAGGATCAGGTTCTGGGGGCTGGCAATATTTTCCTCCATGCCACTTGCTTGGTTTACGAGGAGTCCCAAATCCATATGATATCGACCGGGCCTAAGATGAAATGGATTGTCCAAAATAGTTTGCTTTTAGGCAATAGTGACCTTAGACATCTATGTTGTATATCTTTGGGAACCCTAAGTTTGAGGTGTATGATGACTTGTTTGAGGATGGATACCAAGATAGTTTCCTCATGTCCCTTGGGGACTCATACTTGGATAGTTTATCCCTAGAACCTAGACTTTGATGTTTGGGGTTAAGTGAGATATCAAAGTGCATAGTGGAAGTGTGATGGATCTTTTACATGGTTTACTTAGACTCATCCTTTAACCCTAGTATAGTTTGGCATGATAGGTCAAACTCTTTAAGGGGTGGAGTATAGTTAGTTTGATGATGTTGGGCGGTTAGATTTTGAGGACGAAATCCTCTTTAGGGAGATGGATCTCTATGACATCTTGAAATCTATCTACGCTATCTTTAGAAACCCTAACCCCATACTTAGGAGGTTGTTGTGCTTGAAACCTTAGTGGGGTCCAAACAAGTTATAGTTATACCCTAACATGCTTGTTTATATATTAATGAACATATAATGATCATCTAAGGAATAATTCATGTGTTCAAACCCTAATGAATACCTAATGCACACAATATGAGTAACTCACATATTAATCCTAATGGATATGCATGGTGTTGCCCATGTCATAAACCAATAAACCCTAATTAAATGAAAAGTATGATAATTGTAACCGAATATTGGACTCAATACATGCTATGTAAAATACAGTGATCATACTAACCTAAACCCTAAGTTGTAATCATCTGACCTTAAAATATACATCCTTAATGCCTTTCATGATACATTAATAACATTATGTGCCATAATCAGTTAACATACTTTGATACACATAAATGATATATATAATCATCTAATCACATATTAATCAAGTCATCAATATGAAATGCAGGGTATATCTTACCTTGTTATCAAATACACACACGATTAGTTATTTAATGTGAATCAATTCTTAATATGCCTCACCTTGATCATTAAAATACAAGGGATGACTTCAATATGAATATGAAGTGGTTCGATTCACATAAATGTGCAAATCAATAATATAAATAAATATGAGAAAATGATTAATGATGACATTAACGTGAGAAATAAACATAATGTGGTAATGAGATAACGTTTAATATAAATATATGTAATTGATGTGACATAATTTCTGTTGAATGAAGACTTAAATACAATATGAATATTTCATGCAAAATAATTCGTTGTAACTTAATGTGGTGATAGTATGAGGATAATGAAGTCGAAGTTCAGAATATTAAGGATAATGATCAAGTATATTGAGGGAATTGAGTAACCCATAATTTTGCTAAAATTCTTAGTAAGATAAATGAGAAATATATATATATACGATGTTTCATGGATAATAATGAAATATAACTCTTTTGGAAACAAAGTAAATATGACATGACACAATTAAAAGAATAATAATGATAATGTGATATCATAATAAATATAATCTTAATGAGCCAAAAATGTAAATAATGTTAAACCTCCTAAAAAGAATATCTAAATAATGGAACCTAGGTGATCCTTGATAACCTAACCTATGTTTAGATGCTTTTGGAGTATATGTTGATGAATTGTTTGGTGGAAGTTAAGGTTGAAGAAATAACCTGATGTTTTGTGATGAGATGTTGCACACTCACCCTTCCCTTCTTGCTTGTGATTTCGGGGACGAAATCCTCTTTAAGGGGTGGAGTGTTGTAACATACTGAATTTTGAAATTTTATCTTTTAACCCTCTTTCCCTTCTTTTCCTTTAATTTCTATCCTTATTGTCTTTCTATTTAATTAGTGGAATTTATAGTGGTTTAGTGAATATTTATTCACTAATTGTACCAATATAAGGGTTTATGCACAAATACCTCAGTGAATGATTAATTACCATAATTAAGTGCTATAAACCTTTTTATAACTTTTTGATATGATTTGAAAACATAAATGAGCCTAAGTTGCAAATTTGGTTCGATTTGGATGTTGTTTGTGCAAGTTATGCAATTTTAGGTACATTCAGGACTTTATCCAATTTACACAATTGGGAGGCTTTCTTTGCAAATTATCACCTATATTTTAATACTTAGATATTACCTTACCATTAACGTGATTTTAAACCATTGGAGAACCTAGTTTCACCTTGGTTTGATGGTATTTCTTTCCAAGGGCATTATAGGGATTACGCTCTTTATAAAGGTGCTTATCTTTAAAAGCTACCAACCAATGAGGTTACTTCTTTCTTGAGAAACCATGGGGATGGACTAGAAGGATCTATGGGCTCTTAGGACCGAATTTTTATATCCAATAAGAGTCCATGATATGTCCTCTTGCATGGCCATCAAGCCCTAGGCTAAAGACACATGGAAAGTCCCTTAGATACCTCATGCTTCACCTCTTTCTTTATATAGCCATGTATACCCCTTCCCAACTCACAATTCGAAAACTCTTGATCTCCTTTTATTTCCTCTAGCTTAGATAATAGTTCCTTATGTATTTGGCCACGAAGTTTCTATCCCAAGGTAATAGAGGGAGCCTACCTTGGTGAAGAAGGCTCGTAGGACTTCCAAATTGCTCTATTGGGGTTTCTAAAGCTCCTCCTTGGTGATTTCGACCAAAACTAGTAAGTTTCCTCCTTTCCTTCCCTATTTTCATGCTTTTAGTATCCTCCCACCTTCTTCCAGGTCCAAACCATGACCTTCCATGGTAAAACTCCACCTAGAACCCTAAAATATCTCATCTCCATGCACTTTTGCTAGGGCTCGCACCTCCAAAGTGGAGAAGGTGATCTTTCCTCAAGAAAGGAGCTTGGCTTGGAGCAACCAGACCTTATAATCTCAGAATACTTTCTGTTTGAACCTTATTACCATCCTAGAGGCAATTTTTGTTAACCCCCTTCTCATATATTGCTTAGTACATGCTTAAAACCCATGCTTCTATGTTGATAATCGATGATTTCCATCTCTTTTTACCATGTTCTTCTAAGGTTTTGGTTTCTTGCCACCAACCGTATTTACAAAACCACCCTCACGTAAAATAAGGCATAGAGAGTCAGGCCAGCAGGAAGATACAACATATTAAATGGTAATTATTAATTGCATCTTCGGGAATTTGGAATGTGAAAAAAAGAGATGTGGTACAAAGGGACTTCACCTAATACCATATTTGTGTAATCATATTACAAGACAATGTACACATTAAAAACAAAATGTACACTGAACTGCCTTTTTCTTTGCTTACCAGATGACTTGACAAATAGAAAGCAGGAAATTAGGTCACACACTCTCTCTCCAAAGCATACTAGCTTGCTATCTTTAATCTTCTTATGTTTCACTCCAAAGCGTTCTATTCATGCCCTATGTGATAGGAATAGAGATCTATAGAGATAGTTCTCGAAAGTCTCTTGACCTGATAAAGAGAGAACATACATTGTCAATCTTTAATGAAGGGTTTAGTATGCAAAAATTCAGTGGGAGAAAACTTGTCCATGTTATATGGAGTTAGTCTCTCAGATGCCTAGTGTCCCAAAATTCTTATGAATAGGAACACATAGATAGATGCCTTTTGCATTTTCAATTGGATCTATCATGTATGTAATCATCCCATTGTCTTTTATGTATCGAACATCACAAGAAAATATATATGCATTCATCATCTTGTAGGTATTGGACATGACAATATGATATGCTCATCCAGTTATCTCGTATGTAATGGACATGACAAGTGGATGTTTGTCTACTTCCAGTGAGAGTCACTAGAATACCATAAAGAAATTATTTAAGTACTTGTGAAATATTAAAGGATTAGTTCTATGGTAATAAAAGGAAGAGTTGAGTGTAAATGAGCTACACTGATGCAAGCTTCCAAAATGACAAAAAATGATCGCAAAATGCAAAATATAAATGTTATATTCAATTATAAAGTGAACATGAGTTGTTAAAATGAAATGTTCTGAGTAAAATTAAAATCCATTTAATTCTAAAAGGGAATGTCGACTATCCTTGTGTTATGAACAACATAGGATATTATATGGATCTAGAAGATCATACAGATGAACTTATAGATATTCCAACCATTGATGACAAATTAGAAATACTAAATCAAACAATGGAGCTAATTTTTAGGCAAGGAATATCCGATAACATATTACAACAACTCCATCTCATATGAAATGTCGTACAGTGAGGAGATGTGACACATGCAATATACCGACTAAAGAAAAGTGTTTCTAACTCACTAGATTAGTACTAGCATAGAAGAAACATGTGGGACATGTTTAGAGATCACTAAGAATATGATTCAAAGGTGATTGGCTCTAAGTGCAAGTGGGAGTCTGTTGGTATGTATGCCCTGAGAGCCAATCATATGATTATTGGATTGGCAAACGTCATGATTGATTTGATAAATATCAAAGGCAAGCTTCCAATTTATACTAGCTCAATCCAAAAATGACACATCAAGACTAGAGTGTGTGTTGGTTTATGACAGTGCTTAATTAGTCATGATATATGATATCAAACCAAGCACATTGATACATGTTAGAAAACTATGTATCAGATGGACCCACCATGAGAGTGACACATGGAACGATAACATGGTAGTCAGAGTCATCTCTCATAGTGATGGTGGTGATTATGATTCTTAGACTTGAAATCACTGCACTCGTCAAATGTGATTGGGTACACTTTGACATCATCAAATGCAGTCCTGAAACATGGGTTGTTATATAGGTGATGATTGGGTGGCTTTGACGCATGAGATAGACTATGAGTGATAGATATGGGATTTGTTCCTCCTAAGGGAGTATGATGTCCAAGCCACTTGATACGAGAGATTGAGAAAGGCATGCACATGCACATGTGAATCAATATATGATATTGATGTCACACATATCTCAAACAATCTGGTCTAGTTCAAGAAACATGAACGAACATTGAAAGGATGACAACTCCATGCCTTGATTTCATTCAGGGTATCAGAGATAAAGGAATTATACATTCATCAGAACAACAATCATAGATTGTAGGTTGAAAGTTGTTCTCCAACTTTCCTTTTCACTTGGGTAGAAACGATGTATGACTAGGTGCCACTCTTTACTTGTGATGCCATAAACTAGTTATGGACATTCACTGCCAACGTGAAATGGGACCTATAGGGTCACACACAAAGGATTAACCTGGAAGAGGAGTTTATCCATGAATGAGGTTTGGATTGATTACTAACATGTTTAGGTACTCAATCAAACATTCAATCAATAGACTTGACTTAGAATCATCAAGTTCAAGTGTTGAACCAACTGCTTAGAGTGTCAGATTGATTGAGAATCGAATTGACTGTGTTCTGCACAACCTGGACCAACAACCGACCGGTTCACTGGGTGAACCGATCGACTCATGGATAGAGAGACGACCGATTCACTCCGGTGAACTGATTGGTTCCCTTGTCCAAACAAGAAGTGTTGGGTTGTCCCGATTTGTGAGAAAAAGTTTTTCATTTCACTTGTTCAATTCGATTGGGACAAGAATTAATATTTGTGTTAATTAGAAACGAACAAGGAATGTTAATTGTGGGCAAGTCTGGGAAATGAAACGACTAGTTCTATAAGTGAGCCGACCAGTTCACACTCCCAACTAACAGGTTCACAAGTGAATTGATCGGCTCACCTTTCAAAATGATCGTTTCAGTTATGAAATGACCGGTTTGCCTGTCGAAGTGTAAATTGTTCATAGAAATTTTAGACCTTTCTACTCCCACAGAGACTGGGAACCTAGACCCTACCCTCTACTATAAATAGAGGGGTATAGGGTGCTTCTCTAGAGACACAACTCAGAACATCAGTTGCTCTACAAAGTTGTTGTCCTCTCTGGTTGTGGTAATTGAGAGAACCCAAGCAAGTTCTACTCATCTAGGGAGGAACAGTGAGGGAAAGACAACTATCGAAAGGCAACTAATTGTGGGAGAGTGTGTTGGTGACCAGTACACCAATAGAAGGGGACAAATCCTTCTATTCCATTATTCAAGATGACTAGAGTTCCCGGTAGTCTGTGTGGACTATCTATAGAGGTGGGAGACTTCTGCCTCTCAGGAGGATAACAGTAAACCGTAGTCCGGGTCAAAACCTGGAGCTGCACAGACGCCGTCGAAGGTAGGTGGTTGAAAACTGCACTAGCTACGAGGTATTCTCACTAAGCAAGCCTCTAGACTAGGTATATATCACTAAAATGATCCTTCCTATTACATAGGTGTTGATATGATCTACTAGTGATGGGTTTATGGTAATGTAATTTTTTTGTTTCTGCTACCTACTACGACCACGTAAAACTCAACAACTAGATCATTAGAACACATTCATATGGATTTGTTTGGTCCTATGAGGACTTAATCTATTAGTGGAAAAAGATATTGCATTGTTATTGTTTATGATTATAGTAGATATACATGGGCTCATTTCCTTTCAGGTAAAGATGATACATTAGAATATTCATTTAATTTTGTTCTAAGATTGAAAATCAACTACAAAACAAAATATTCACCATCAGAAGTGATCATGGTGGGGAATTTGAAAATCATATATTTGAAGAATTTTGTACATCTCAAGGTTATACTCAAATTTTTTAGCGTCATGTACCCCACAACAAAATGGGATAGTAGAAAGGAAAACTTAGTCTTTGCAAGAAATGGTTAGAACAATGTTACTTGAACATAATATACCTAAAATGTTTTGGGATAAAGAATTAAATACAACATGTTATGTATTAAATCATGTGACACTTCCCTCCCATCTTAATAAAACTCCTTATGAACTCATTTTCAACAAGAAACCAAGAGTTGACTATTTTCGTACCTTTTGTCCACCTTGTTACATCTTAAATACGAAGGATGATATAGATAAGTTTGACCCTAAATCACATGAAGGCCTTTTATTGGGATATTCAACTTCTAGTAAGGCATTTAGATCTACAACACTATCTCAAAAAAAGTTGAAGAATTGATTCATATCAAATTTTATAAAATTACTACACAAAGTGCTGAAAATGAAATTGAAAATGAAAACTTAAATGATGTTACTCAACAAATTGAGGACCAAACGATATCAACAAAAGATGATCAAAATTCTGATATTGAACAAAATAATGAGGCACAACAACCTACTCCTAGATTAAAAAAGGACCATCCTCAACACTTAATCATAGGAAATCCTTTTGATAAAGTAAAAACTTGATCATCATTTAGAGATGTTGCAAACATGGCCTTTGTACCAGTTGTTGAACCTAAAATGGTGAATGAAGCTCTAAAAATATGAGTATTTGATAAAGGCTATGCAAGAAGAACTAAATCAATTTACTAAAAAAATGTATGGGACTTAGTTCCTAGACCTCAAGACAAAACCATCATTGGAACTAAGTGGGTTTTTCAAAACAAACTTAATGAAGCTGGGGAAGTAGTTAGAAACAAAGCTAGATTGGCAGCTCAAGGACATAACCAATAAGAAGGGATAGATTTTGATAAAACCAATGAAAATGTGGATAGAATTGAAGCTATTAGAATGTTATTAGCTCTAGCTTCCCATAAAGACATTAAACTATTACAAATAGATGTAAAAAGTGCCTTTTAAATGGCATCATAGAAGAGGAAGTCTATGTTGCTCAACCAGCTGGTTTTGAGATTCCTGACAAGCTTGACCATGTCTATAAACTTAAAAAAGATCTTTATGGTCTAAAACAAACACCACAAAATTGGTATGAAAGACTTAAAAACTATCTATTTCATAATGCTTTTTCCATTGGAAAATCAGATTCCACATTATTTTTCAAAACACATGAATCAGATTTTCTTGTTGTTTAAATATATGTTGATGACATCATCTTTGGTGCTTCAAATGATTCCATATGTAATCAATTCAGTGATATCATGCAGAAAGAATTTGACATTAGTCTTATGGGAAAATATTATGTTTCCTTGGTTTTCAAATAAAACAAACGCCCACTGGAATTTTACTAATCCAAGAGAAATACACCAAGGAACTCATAAAATGATTTGGTATGGAAAATTGCAAACATGCTACTACACCCATGGAGAATTCTACTAAACATTGACAAAGATGAAGATGGTGAACACATTGATGATTCCTTATATAGGGACATGATTGGTAGCTTGCTACATTTGACTGTTTCTAGACCAGATATCATGTTTTATGTTTGTACTAGATTTCAATCAAAACCAATGCACTCTTAGTTTCAAGTCATCAAGAGAATTTTTAGATGTCTCATTGATACTATCCACTATGGTTTGTGGTATCTCAAAGGACAACCATTGGATTTAAAATCCTACACCGATGTCAATTGTGTTGGCTTTTGACTTGGTCATAAGAGCACTAGTGGTTGTTGTTTCTTACTAGAAAGAGACTTAGTATCTTTATTTAGTAAAAAATAGAATATAGTTGCCCTATCTACGAAGCTGAATATGTGGTTGCTAGGTCATGTTGTGCTCAATTACACTATATGCAACAAGTTTTGAATGACTATGTCTTTGCATTCTCTTCTATGCCGATTTTTTGTGATAATACTAATGCTATAAACTTGGCCCATAATCCTATTTTACATAGTCATGCCAAACATATTGAGATTAGAAATCATTTCTTAAGAGGTCATTTTTCTAAAAATAATATATCTCTTCATCATGTTCATATAGAAGAGCAATTAGCTTATATTTTTACCAAACTTCTTCCTCTTGATCAATTTCAATATATTAGAAAGAGGTTACATATGACTCCCCTAGAAGATATTTTCTTTAATATATGTGCTCAAAATTCATGTTAAATTTTTGACTTGCTCATGTGATTTTTGGTACATATAATTTTATAACTATACCTTTGTTTAGTCACAATAATTTATTATTATCATGAACAAGTACTTAAACAAGCTCAAATCAATTGTCCAAAACTACTAATAGTATCATTTTCGGTCGACAATATTATGGACTGAGAAAGTCCTCAATTGACAAATTTCTTGACCGAGCTCCATTCGGTGGGACTCTTGTCTGACTATCTGAATCATAGCCAAATTTCTTCTAGAAATCTTGTAGACCGGATTTTTTTTCACAAAAGTCCCTTGGTAAAAAATAATTTTGATCGAGTCATTGACGGTTGCACCCAAAAATTCAAATTCCAACATCAGCCAACTAGCTATTACAAAGAGTCGTTGGGCTCTTGATCAAAAAAAATTTTGATCGAGCAGGTCTCTGTTTTGCTATAAAAATCTCCCCAATCCGCCCATTTCCTTCACACCTCATCTAATTTCTTCTCCATCACTTCCCTAGTGTTTCTTAGAGCTATTCTCTAGAAAAATTCTTCCCCTACCATTTCTAGCTCTTCTTCTAGCTCTCTTTGTTTAAGATGGCTTCCTCTTCAACTCGTGGTGGTATGAAGCAAGTTGTGTCGAGGAAGGGACGAACGATTACTCCATCCTTGAGAATCATCAACAATATCTCCTTCAACGACATTGCTGCTGAAGAACACTACCTTAATCTCACCTCAAAGGCTCCTCTTCCTTGATGCCATGTGGACCTCAACGACTTCATCATGCTTCTTGACCTCTCCAATCTCTTCAAGGTGAAAAAGTTAAAGGAGTTCCTTATCCCACCTTCCATTTCTAGTCCACCCTAGCGGTTAATGAATTCTATGCTAACTTTACTAGGGACTCCAATGACCCATTTTCTTACACTTTCATTTTTGATGTGTTATCCTTCCATTTCTCTAAAAATGACATTCTTAAAATGCTAGATATAGATGCAGAAGAGTATGGAGAATTTCTCGACCTAACCACCAAAAATCCTATCTCAAAATTCTCCACTGAAGATAACACCATTAGACTAGGTGACATAAAAAAGGCTATTTTCCTTCCCAATTAACACATCATCTGATGATCATAGGGGAACTTATTATGCTGCATACTTAACCCCTAAAGCTAGGGTAGTGAACCTTAAAGTTTCACATAACATCTATCCTAGAGCCAACAAAACTAAAATTCTACAATTTAGGATGTGCCTCATCTATTGTATACATGAAAGCATTCTTGTGAACTTTATTCTCATCATCCTATCTAATATGTTTGACTTTTTTTGGAAATCCTCCCTATGCTAATTTTGTTTTGCAAATAATCCAATACTCTCTTGACAAAAACCTATAGGACTTAGGCTATAAATGTGATAGAAATACTCAAATAATTACCCAAAATACTATGGATAAAATGGGAATTGACTTTGGGCACAAAAGATCAAGGACCAAAGGGGAGACATCCATTGAAGTAAATCCTCCACCTCCTACTCCTCCTATCTACTCCATAGAAAATCCAGCCAATGATGTTTGCTATCTCAAATGGGCACCTATCACTTTGGGAGACAACTAGACTACAACCACCATGCAATAACCTATCTAAACCAAAGAATGCAAGATTTATCTCCTAATGTTCCCAACACATACTCTTATGCAATTTATCATGGGTTCCTCAATCATGTTAACCCTCACTTCCAATACACCCAAGTTCGACCACCACCTTCAAATGATCTTTCTCATACCAAATAATCACCCATGCAACTCCAAGACGTAGCTTCTCACTTTAGATTTGATCGGGCACCTACATTTATGGAAGAATATGCTCTCATCAAGATATGTTTTTGTCGACCAAGAACCACCTCGATCGAACATATGAGCATTGTTCAATACCTTACACATTTTTTCTCTAAAATTGGATTCAGTCAACAATATTTTCATTAGTTTGAATCCAATTTTAGAACAAACCTCAGTCCAAAGATTATGACCGTTAGATTAAGTGGTTAGTAGTTGGGAGTTAAAAATAGACATTGCTACATATTTGCCTTGAACCCAGCCTTGGTCAAATAAAAGATCAACCAATACACATTTCGGTCGAAAAACTTGTCGACCGAGTAGGGTTCTAGATTATTCTTTTAAGCACGAATAAATTAGTCATTGATAGCCAACTACTGTATCCTTAACAGCTACTTAAGCACTAAGAACACTCTAGAGACTCCCTAGAACGTCCCAAAGTACTTGCAAACCATTACTATAAATAGGAGAGGCCTTAAGGCACCTAGATCACATAAGCTACACTTGAGAATACATTCTTGTGAGTAGCAAAGCTAAACAACACTTGCCATCTTATTCTTCAAGATCCAAATTTGTGTCCTATAGCCATAGACTCTTATCCACCTCATAGAAACGTCCATTCTAAGTGGTTTGAGAGGTCTAACACTTGATATAGGATCAAAGACCTATACACAATTGGTGTACTTCCTTTCATCCAATTCCCCTTCTTATGTTAAATCTACTTGTGCTCCTTGGCTACTCCAAGTTGTGGAGGCTGCTTGAGGGAGCTTGTTCGAAGCTATTTCTTGGTGGAGATGGCCTCTTCAAGGAGTTCTTGAGATTACTTCAAGAAGGTGGCTTCAAAGGAGGTTGAAGTAACGTTTAGGTAAAGGCTATCTCAAGGTGGTGGAGATACTTCAAGGTGAAGAAGGCTTCTCCAAGGGCTTGGAGTTACTTCAATGAAGGCTACTTCAACGAGATTTAGGCTACTTCTAGGAGAAGGTTGTTTCAAGGAAGTGATTGTATTTTATTGTAAGATCCTTGAGAGGTAAATAAAATTAATCACTTTCAAAATCCCAATTGGAGACAATTGGGTAGTGGACTGACAACCTTTGATTCAAAGGTTGGAACCACTCTAAACCTAAGTGTCTTGTTTTGTCCTCCTTCTTTGGTTGAGTTTTAATTATATTTAAGATTCAAAAAGATCTATTCACCCCCCACCTCTAGATCTTTGAACCAAAACCTAGGTAAAGTACCTACAACTATAACACCCTAGTTAGATTTAGTGTAAGACTAAGAGTTAATTCTTAATGCAATGGTATTCTAAAACAAAAAAATACACTAATAATAACATATGGTTGTACATGATTAAATATCCATTGGTATGTTTAGCATGTCTAACACATACAGAATATACATTACTTACATATTCAAAATAATTGGATAGGTTACCTGGATTTAATTTATATGAACCTGTAACAATGAAAATTATTATTTTTAGTGAAGACTGGAGGTTTTTATTCATCCTCCCCCACATGCAAGCAAACACTTTTGGGTCATTACAATCTACACTACTTTTAAATACAATTGAACGTGGTAGTACTACTACCATTATAGGACTCAGATCTTACTAAATCTAAGATGTCCTTAGGTGGTATTTTGTAGTAATAGAAGCCACTATTTATTCTTTGGTAATGTTTTGCTAATAGTTTATCCACTTTATTACCCTCACAGTTGGTATATGTGCAATACCAATTTGCCCTCATCTTGCTCTAGGCCTCTATGATCCACTTGGCAATCTTCTGGTTGTCATTAGTGCTTCCTTCTATAGCCAGTCTCGTGAGGTATGAGTCTATTTCAATATTCAGATATTGGACCTCACTTTCTACAGCAATGTCAAGGGCAATTTGATAGCCCAAAGATCATCCTCAAGAGAATTATGAACCTTTATCGGATTCCATGTAACAATGAAATTATGACTTATTTAAAGGAAAATATTATTCTTCCTGATTATAAAATATAATATTTTTAGGATAACAAGGTGCTTTTGATTAACAAGACATACAACATCTACAAGAGCAACAATTAACAACACAAGAGGAGGATACCAAAGAAATATCTTTCACATGACACTAGAGAGATAGATGGTGCTTCGGCTCATGATCCTTGTACAAAGCACATAAATGTCTTTTAGATGGATACAAACATCAGTCTTAATCACAGATCACTCAGAGAAGCCCTCAAACACCACCACCAATACAGTTAATATCATCATCATTACATTTTCCATATAGTTTCCCTTCAAAGTAGGGTAGAACCAGGAACGCCTGATCAAACAAGAAGCAAAAAAAAATCCTAGAATCATTGAGAGTTGGCAAGGGGGTATCGGTCAAATAACCACAACCAATAACCAACTAAATTCCCCAAAAGTTGACCGGATTGGCCCTGCTCTAGAAGTCGAGCGGCCCCACTAATATGCCAGACCTAGCGAGAGTGAAGAGGGGAAAATAGAAGATCTTCCACCTCTTCAACCTCAGGCACTCTGAACGGTCTGGCTCGAGGAAGCAGAGAAACAAACAATGGCACACAAGGTGAACCATAATGGGCAATGTGCGGAGCAAAGATACATAGATGCCTTGATGATGTATGCCCAAAACCATCTCCCTCGGTTCCTAGGTTTCCAATTGTGACATCTCGCCATCACACAGATAATGAGATGCCACGCGAAAATGCGCAGAACCACCATAAATCACATATTATCGAAAACAAGGGTTAATTAAAACTGATTGCAGAAAGTAGATAAAAGAGAACTATTACATCCAGATTCTTATCCTGCAAGGAAAAGATGTTATATAAATATTTACAAGCCTTAATATTTGTCCACAGCCTATAGAAACCAGTTGTCCTGGCAGCATCAGAGTTCATCACCTATTTATACATACATAACGGGCCACATCAGGGAAGCAGCAGGATATACAAAGCTACATCATCTATACATCTTAAAACATCGTAAAAACACCTTTGAGGACCTGAGAGTATAGGGATGACTCTAGGACTATACTACACAACAACCAAAATAGCAGCATATACATCTCTTGCCTCCTACTACTCTTCTTTCTTCTCGGCCGCAACCTCACAACCACCACCACGTCTAGCACGATCACCTAAAAAGGTTGTAAACCAACGGGGTGAGACACACAGTCCCAGTGAGAAACATAACTCCCCGCTGAAACTATAAAACTTTAGAAAAAGCAGGTAAAGCAGATAGCTGATATCAACAGATCATAAGAGCAGCATCCTGAGTAGAACTTATATTATTAACAAACTTACTAAGATATCCAAGAGGCATATTACCAAGTATTCTTTATGGAACATGATTGACAAGATAAGCTTTATAAGAACTTATCACAAAATATAAGGATTGTACAAATAACTGCAAGTTATAACTAGATCAACTATACAAGCAAGGCCTCAATCAATGTTGTGTGTTTTTCCCTAAGCAGTATATACTATTCAGCTGGATTATGCATTATCATGCCCTGAGGAAGTGAGTCGTATCACTCAAATCCAACCATCGGCTGCGAAGCCCAAAGCTAGCACCATACAAGATCAATGGAAGAGCCAGACTCCACGACCTCACCACCTTGTGGTCAATGTATGAGTGCTTAACAAGTAGGACCGTAGTCTCATGCTTAGGTGGTCGCATCCACACAGGGTCAGGCTACCCTCTGCCTAGCCCACCTTGATACAGGTATCGGCGCTACTGATCCGAGCCACGGGCCTGTTCACCATGCTCCATAATCATTGAGCCATGGGCTTGTTCACCATGCTCTTATCACACATCTTGAGCCATGGGCCTATTCACCATGTTCTTTCATATTGATCCATGGGCCTAAAACCATGCTCTGGAGTCTACTACTGAAGTTGCACTCTAATCCTCCTATTTTTGGCTAGGAGCAACCACACATATTCAACAATATGCACTTCTGGGTTAACCCGCAGGAGAACCCGTTTCACCATCACCAACTACTGATGATGATGGATCTATGGCCAAGACAAACTATGTGATATGTTCCATTGTAATTAATTAGTATATTTTAATTGGATTATTGAGACAACCAAGTTGTGAAATATAAACAACATTAAGTTGCATTATTACCATGGGATCTCAATCCTTCATCACAGAACGCCACTGCCTCTCAAGGCTTACATCATCACCATGGGATAGCAATCCCTTATCTCAAGATCAGAGGATAAAACCTCAACTAGGCACTCAACCTTTATCAGGTCAACAGACCTTTTCACATCATACGGGTGATACATGTTATCCCATAAATTAAGGATTATCATTATTCAATGTTATTCAAAAGACATATACCTCATAGCTCTTACCTAGCTATGAATTCATTTGATACACCTGCATGGTTAGCATGCTTATTGAGAGAGATAACTGAATCACCAAACATAGATATTTATGATTATCATGCTATTAGGGTTGAAGGTACATGATTGGATCAACATCCATGATTATAACTACATGAAGCACAAAGTTGTATCTTGTAAACAAATTACATTATTGTAATCAAACCACGAGCATTCACTATGCCCTATATCTTACGAACATAATCATGTATCTAATCATCTCACTTAGCACCAACTTTAGGTATCAAACATATCATTGGTTACAACCTATCATTCATAACGCATCATCAATAGAGGTGTGGTTACAATATAACGACTCATCAAAACTAGGGTTTCCAAGCTAGGTGCAACCCTTACCAAAGATACTGCCTACCCTCACTATAGGTGTGGCGGGCATCACATCCCTCACCAATAGGGGTATCGGGCAGGATTACCTCCCTCACCAAAAGCCTATCGGCTAGGGCACTTAGCCACACATATCGGCCAAGACCCTATCGCCCATGCATAAGGGATATCGTGCAACTAGGGTCCAAGAGATGTGTCGTGCACCCATGGATATTCGGCAACCAGGTGCAAGATGATATCGGGCATCATATGGGCGTCACATATCAGCCATCACCCCTATCGCCCATAAAGGTTAGGGTTTTATGTTGGGCAACCAGCAAGGTCATGTCGTCCACAACTATATCGTTTAAGGCTATGATGCCCAAGGTCACCAATATATCACCCAACAAGCACACAACTAACAAATGACACCATGGTGCCTAAAGTAACCTATCGCCCCGCAAGGCAGGCACCACATATCGGTCAACACTAGGGCACCTCACTAGGTTTCCACCACCCAAGCACCATATCCGGAAACACCAAAACCAACCCATATCGCCCAAGGCACAAAATAGATATGTCTACCATGCATCATGTCTGCCAAAGGCATAACGCCCACAAGCACCAACTAAGGTAGGAGTTCATATAAGGAAAAAGGGACAAAGAATGCTTCTTAGCATATCGCCCAAGACTCAACCCTAGGAGAGGGGTATCGAGCAACTCATCACAAAGCGTATCGTGCAAGGCACAAGGACCATATCCATTTGGTCATCATCATCCTCAAGATCACCATCATCAAACCCTAATAGACCAAGAGAGTTGGCTCACCTCTCAACAACCAAGAGTGAGGGGTTTTGCACATCCTCCATCACATATCGGGAAAAAAGGTGGATCATCTCCTTATCGGTCAAGATTCCAACCTGCACTAGGTCAACGAACAACCAAGGCTCACCTCTCAAATCCATGGTGAGAGAAGGGTATTGTCCAAGCAACTAGAGCATAGACTCACCTCTCAACAACCAAGAGAGAGGGGTTTTTCCTACACCACTAGAGCTCGAACTCACTTCTCAAAACCAAATGGGAGAGAAAGGGGTTTTCCCCAAGGATCCCTAAACTCAAGGTTCAGCTACAAGGTCTAAGAACACATCAACAACATGACCACTATATATATAACAAGATAAAAGGGTACATACTAGGGCAAGAAACACATCTAATAAGATGCATGGTCGTTCAAGATGACATATAAACATGCAACATGAAAAAGAAGTAGTGTAGATAGGGTTAGGATTTATGTAATCCGCCTTAAGCAAGATCCAAGCTCCTAGAACCAAGCTTCCAAGCTCCAAGCACCACCTTCAGCCACCACAAGAAGAGAAGCAAGACACACTCTAGGGTTTGGCCACCACTAGAGGAAGAAGAAGACTCCACCAAGGAGAGGTATCGTCCACCAAGGAAAAAGGAAGGCAACTAAGGAACTAAAGGGATCCCAAGCAAGAGAAAGGAGAGACATATATAGAAGAGGGTGAAGGGGAGACTAAGGCAAGGTGTTGCCCAACCAAGGGACACTTGTCCATGGGGTAAATCCACCTACTATGTCACCCACCATCACATGTCCAAAGATTTATCCACATGCAACCAACAAGCACCAAGTGTCCACAAGAGGGGGTGACACAAACGATGTTAGGTCAAAGAAGGTCACTTGGGTTATACACCTCATGGGAGACTGATTTAGCCCTATTTTAGGGCTTAATCTTGTGTCTTTTTTCTCTTCAATCACATATGTACCTATTAGATTACATGTTATTTCCCTTAATATGCATATTTCAGTGAAATACACTTATGGACATTATTTACATGTTTTTCAGGTACTTCGATCACACTTGGATGGATGAGAGAGATGGAGGGGCCCAAAGAAGGACCCAGAGCTCCCCCAACCTACCCCTAGTGGCCAAGAGTCAAGCTTAAGCAAAGAAGTCCATGGATAATGAAGTTTGAAGCTCAAAGTGCAAGCAAAGCCCCCAGCACGGCCGTGGTAACACAGAATGGCCATGCTACAAATGAAGAAATCACAGGGAAAAATCTCAATTTTGAAGCACCTACAGAGCATACTCTACCACGGCTGTGCCATGCAGCATGACCATGCCATGCAGCACGGTCGTGCTGCGACCACCCACCATGACCGTGCCACGCAGCACGGCCGTGCTACCATCACCCACCATGGTCGTGCCACATAGCACAGTCGTGCTACCATCTCCCACCATGGTCGTGCCATGCAGCACGGCCATGCTACCATCTCCCACCACAGTCATGCCAAGCGGCACGGCCGTGCTACCCTCAACCCACCACGATCGTGGTAACCACCACGGTCGTGGCCTTTTCAGCCCAAATTTGACCACCAACCTGACATTTAGCCATTTTAATTCCCACGACCATCCCATACACCACGGTCGTGGCCTACCCTACCCACCATGACCGTGGTGACCCACAACGGCCATGCTACTCACAAAACTCACCTAGTTTTCACTGTTTTGCCCATTTTGTCCCTACTTGACCTAGTGCTTCCTCCCCACACCTATATATACCTAGGTGGAGGCTGGGGTATGAAGCCAGCTACCTTCTACCCCCTCCTAGCTCCCCAAATCGCCACCCACTCCATATCCACCTCAAATCCACTCCATTTCACCATTTCCACCGCATAACCCCCCATATCTAAGCCTTCCATCCACTTCCCTCCATAATTCCACACCATTTCATCCAAGGAGAAGAAAGAGGATGCCCCTGCAACTACTGGAGAGGAGGACTTCTTCATCTACACTGAGCTCCATGGCTTCTTCTACCTCTTTCTCCTTTCTTTTTGTATTTTCCATTTCTATGAGTAGCTAGGCCCCTGTGGGTGGGCTATTTGGGGGAAATTATGTTACTTTGATACCATGTTGGGGGCAAATGACATGTAAACATTGTAATTCCATTTGTTAATGATTATATTCTATTTTCATCTCATTCTCCATGGATTTCTTGTTGGTTTGTGTGTGAAATCACTTAGGAATTTAGGCAAATTTCTTATATGTGTGAATTTTGGGATTTACCCCTAGGTCCAATTCTTGGATCCCTAGGTTTCCTCCCATCTTCCTACATCCTAATCAATCTCCCTAAACCTAAGTGAGAGATCTAAGTAGCTAGATTAGGTAATTAGCATGGAGCCTTCTCAAGGCTAGAATGTGGGGGAATTAGGGTCCAAAACCCTAATCTCACCTCCCCATTACTACCCTCAGCCCCTAATTGCCCTAGGAATGCCTAATCTAGAAACCTAGACTTGATTAGACTCTAATTGAATTGAACCTAATCCTTAACCCAATTGAGCCTCGTAAGGGTAGTAGGGGTGTTAGGGACTAGTTCCCCTATACACAACTTAGCATATCCATGGCCAGTTAGTAACTTAGGTTAATTCATTAGACTCTAACTTATTGTTTGGTTTGGACAATCTAAATGAAATCATCATGTTCATATGTCACCCCCCCAACTTAAGTGATAAGTTCATACCCCTAAACAGCCCACACATCTCTTTACTGCTTGAAACCCTAGTTTTGTGCTTGCTTAGCTTAATTAGTTCTTTCCTTGCTTAGTTAGCTTTTTGCTTTGCTCTTGTCTTGTTCATGCTAGTGTAGCTCTTTAATTGCTCTTTTACTTCTCTCTTGCTTGCCTTAGTGTAATTTGCCTTTTCATACCTAGCTCAGTCTTTCCTTGCTTGCTTAGTCTTAGTATAACCTAGGGTTAATGTAGATTTCATTCTTGCCTTTAATTCCTCGCTTGTTCATAGTAGTTTAACAATCAAAACAACATTTAAACCCTTAACCCTAGTCTCTGCAGTAGGAACCTAGCCAAACTAACCTATCTCTAGTGCCCCCTCTTTTCCCTATGGATTGACCCTTTACTTGCCACCTTCCTATACTACGACACGACCCCGTGCGCTTGTGGGTGTAGTGTTTTAGTAGACATAGGTAGCTAGTTTAGGTTTATAAATTTCGAAAGCAAAACACCATCACGTGTGTTCCGACCTCGTGGGGTGCATCTAGTCGGTTCAAATCGACTAGTGTGTTGCACCTCTAGAGGAATCACACCAAGATTTATGGCGCCGTTGTCGGGATATAGAGGCGCTCGGCCTAGCTAGTTAGTTTTGTTTTGACTTTTCCTACTGCCCTCATCATTTCTATTCTTTATTCATTACTCTTTTCATTCTTAGTGTATATTGGTTTGCTAACTTGCTTTCTTTTGTTTGGTTGTTCCTTGTGCATGTGACAAGCCACTCAAAGAAGACAAGATGGAAGGCCAAAATGCACAAACCCATCCATTTCCTCCACCACCCTACCTCCAAGGCTATCCTAAGCCTTACACACCTCCACCACCTCCATTGTTGCAACCTTCCCATCATTTCACTTTCCAACCTCAATTCCCTCCTCCACTACCCTACCTCCAAGGATATCCTAATCCTTATACACTACCACCACCTCCATTGCCACAACCCTCCTACCATTTCACCTTCCAACCAGCTCAATGCCCTCCTCCACCTAAAGTCCAACGACCATCAACATCGATGCCACCACCACAACTATCACCTGCTCCCCCTACTTCCCATGAGCAAATGGATATGATTGAGACCCCTCTCTTTGGTACTTATGAAGACCCATTACTCAAGAGAGAGACAACCTATGGCATGATATTTTTGAGGGTCTTAAGGCTGATTAAGATCTATGATGATGATCCCCAAGGAGCGAGAACTACTAAAAAAGACTTATGAAGCTCGCATGACCCTTGGGAGGAAGATCAATCAAGGAAAGCATTTGAGAGGATTGCTTATGATGGGGGTGAAAACATTTTGTTTTTGGACCATGGTTGATGGTGAAAGAACAACAAGCCCAGTTGAAGGCATGAAACTTAGCGCTTGTGGGAGGCAACCCACCTAGGTTTGGGATTTTTTCACCCAAAATTCAATTTTTGATACTTTTTCTTTGCTTTTACACTTTCCAAGAAAACACACACACTTTATGCTTGATGGTTTTTGTTGTTTATGTCATTTTAGGACATGTACATTGGAAGGAGAGTGATGCATGGATGATATTGACAAGGAGGAGAACAAAAATGAAGAGAAAATTGCAAATCAGTAGAGAAGCTACGGAAAGGATATCAGCACGGCCGTGCCACACAACACATCCGTATTGCATGCATTCCAAAACGGGCGCGGTGCACACCATGGCCGTGGAGGCTATCCCCTGCTCAATGGACACATTGAGATCTCTCTCCCCTCTTGGCATTTATCTACCACAACTCCATGCCCTCTACCCTACCATTCTGAGCTTCTATTTCATGTTGAGGACAACATGGTTTAAAAGTTTGGGGTGGTAGGGCAGTAAGCCCATGTTTACCCCACTTTATTTTATGTTCCTTGTACTAAGTTTTTTATCAAGATGACTGAACAGTATAACCATCTCTCATATTTGTGCATCCATACTTTGTGTGCTTGTTTTGCATACTTGCATGCCATGTAGTTTGCTTCCTTGCTATTTTTGTGTAATTTTAAAAAAAAATTCTCTTTTTTCCATGCATTTCATATCATGTAGGTTTTTGGTAATTTTTGCATTTTTAAGATAGGATTTTCTTGTTTTCTGTTTTAAGTTCAATAATATAGGTTTAGATGTGATTGGAGGCAACTTGGCACCATTTTGGCCAATTTTTCCCAAATTTGAGAGTTCTTGTCTAAAAAGTGTGTTTTGACCCAATCTCTATTGTTTTGTGTAAAAATGACAACCTTTGACAAATGCAAGTGAAATGTCATGAATTATTTCTTAGTGGTATCAATGTTTGACTTCTTACATGTGCATCACCTCTCTTAGGATTGTGATTGATTTGGCTGAATTGTGAAGTTGAGTAAGCTTTGAACACTTAGTGCTTGTAGAATCACTTGTTTGATATATCAATTTCATCTTGTTCATTCATGTGGTGTGATATCTAGGATGAAGTATTGGATTAATTTTCATGCAAGATGTCTTATGTGGATAATCATACCTATGACCCCTCTTTGACCCGACTTTTCACTCACCATCTTCTTACCCCTCCGCCTCATGAAAGGATGCCAAAGTGAACATATTAGCTGTGGCCACCTCCAAAAATTTGGGGTGGCCACATCTACATCTCACCGCTTCACTCCCATCACCATGTGCCCTTCCTACCCCAAGGGCAAAGAAGAAAAAAAATGCAAAAATAAAATAAAAGGATGCTCCTATTTAAGAGCATTCAAATAAAGAAAAGATGAGTGTGTAAGAACACTCCAAAAATCTTACAGCAACCCTTTCTTCCACTTTCACACCCATTGAGCTAAGAAGCATCAAACTTAGATCACTTTGCCTTTTTCTGTAGCCACATGGGTCATTTGGTATGATTTGAAATATAAGACTAAATGCATGAATGTGAAACAACACTCCTAGTCATCCTTGATTAACACCATCATGAAACGGTTTACCCGAAACTTTATGGAAGAAGTATGGATAACTTGTGTATTCTATGTGCTATATTTGAAGTTCATATGCTTTGTGCTCTTTTCATGGTTGGATTGTGAAAGTAGGAGAGGAGAGAGGTGAAATGCATGCACTTTGTCATCTTTGATCCCATTCAGCTACAATCATCTTTTATATTGCATTTGTCATTTCTCGATTGTGGAAAATTTGTAGAGAGATTGAGTTAGAGCATACTTGAGGACAAGTATGTTTCATGTTTGGGGTGGTGATCCAGCCCTATTTTAGGGCTTAATCTTGTGTCTTTTTACTCTTCAATCACATCTATACCTATTAGATTACATGTTATTTCCCTTAATATGCATATTTGTGTAAAATGCACTTATGGACATTATTTACATGTTTTTCACGTACTTGGATCACACTTGGATGGATGAGAGAGATGGAGGGGCCCAAAGAAGGCCCCATAACTCCCTCAACCTACCCCTAGTGGCCAAGAGTCAAGCTTAAGAAAAGAAGTCCATGGATAATGAAGTTTGAAGCTCAAAGTGCAAGCAAAGCCCCCAGCACGGCCGTGGTAACACAGAATGGTCGTGCTGCAAATGAAGAAATCACAGGAAAAATCTCAATTTTGAAGCAACTGCAGAGCATACTCTACCACGGCCGTGCCACGCAACACGGCCATGCTGTGACCACCCACCATGGCCATGCCACGCATCACGACCATGCTACCATCACCCACCACAGCCGTGCCACACAGCACAGTCGTGCTACCATCTCCCACCATGGTCATGCCACGCAACACGACCGTGCTACCATCTCCCACCACGGCCGTTCCACGTGGCACGACCGTGCTACCAGATCCCACCACGGTCGTGCTACCCTCAACCCACCACGGCCGTGGTAACCACCACGACCGTGGCCTTATCAACCCAAATTTGACCACCAACCTGACATTTAGCCATTTTAATTCCCATGACCGTACCCATACACCATGGTCATGGCCTACCCTACCCACCACGGCCGTGCTACTCACAAAACTCACCTAGTTTTCACTGTTTTGCCCATTTTGCCCCTACTTGACCTAGTGCTTGCTCCCCACACCTATATATACCTAGGTGACGTCTAGGGCACGAAGCCAGCTACCTTCTACCCCCTCCTAGCTCCCCAAATCACCACCCACTCTATTCCACTCCATATCCACCTCAAATCCACTCCATTTCACCATTTCCACCACATAACCCCCCATATCTAAGCCTTCCATCCACTTCCCTCCATCATTCTACACCATTTCATCCAAGAAGAAGAAAGAGGATGCCCCTACAGCTGCTAGAGAGGAGGACTTCTTCATCCACACCGAGCTCCATGGCTTCTTCTACCTCTTTCTCCTTTCTTTTTGTATTTTCCATTTCTATGATTAGCTAGGCCCCTATGGGTGGGCTGTTTGGGGAAAATTATGTTACTTTGATACCATGTTGGGGGCAAATGACATGTAAACATTGTAATTCCATTTTTTAATGACTATATTCTATTTGCATCTCATTGTCCATGGATTTCTTGTTGGTTTGTGTGTGAAATCACTTAGGAATTTAAGCAAATTGCTTATATGTGTGAATTTTGGGATTTACCCCTAGGTCCAATTCTTGGATCCCTAGATTTCCTCCCATCTTCCTACATCCTAATCAATCTCCCTACAGCTAAGTGAGAGATCTAAGTAGCTAGATTAGTTAATTCTAGTGTAATTATCATGGAGCCTTCTCAAGGCTAGAATGTGGGGGAATTGGGGACCAAAACCCTAATCTCACCTCCCCATTACTACCCTCGGCCCCTAATTGCCCTAGGAATGCCTAATCTAGAAACCTAGACTTGATTAGACTCTAATTGAATTGAACCTAATCCTTAACCCAATTGAGCCTCGTAAGGGTAGTAGGGGGTGTTAGGGTCTAGTTCCCCTATACACAACCTAGCATATCCATGGCCAGTTAGTAGCTTAGGTTAATTCATTAGACTCTAACTTGTTGTTTGGTTTGGACAATCTAAATGGAATCATCATGTTCATATGTCACCCCCCCTAACTTAAGTGATAAGTTCGTACCCCTAAACAGCCCACACATCTCTGTACTGCTTGAAACCCTAGTTTTGTGCTTGCTTAGCTTAATTAGTTCTTTCCTTGCTTAGTTAGCTTCTTGCTTTGCTCTTGTCTTGTTCATGCTAGTGTAGCTCTTTAATTGATCTTTTACTTCTCTCTTGCTTGTCTTAGTGTAATTTGCCTTTTCATACCTAGCTCAGTCTTTCCTTGCTTGCTTAGTCTTAATCTAACCTAGGGTTAATGTAGATTTCATTCTTGCCTTTAATTCCTCGCTTGTTCATAGTAGTTTAACAATAAAAACAACCTTTAAATCCTTAACCCTAGTCTCTGCAGTAGGAACCTAGCCAAACTAACCTAGCTCTAGTGCCCCCTCTTTTCCCTGTGAATCGACCCTTTACTTGCCACCTTCCAATACTACGAAACGACCCCGTGCGCTTGTGGGTGTAGTGTTTTAGTAGACAAAGGTAGCTAGTTTAGGTTTATAAATTTCGAAAGCAAAAACCCATCACTTGTGTTTCGACCTCGTGGGGCGCATCTAGTCGGGTCAAATGGGATAGTGTGTTGCACCTCTAGTGGAATCATACCAGCGACACACCACTTGCCCGACACAACCACCTGGCCGATACACCATGGCCGACACAAGGCACCAAGCTCACCCTTCCCCGATACAAGGCCCAACAAAGCTAGGTAAAGCCCAAACAAGGCTCAACAAGGAAAAACAAAGCCCAAAGCTACTCCAACAACGAGCTTAATCCATCCTCTCAACCCTAGAGGATGCAAGGAGAGAGAGAAACATCTCTCAAGGTGTCAAACTTGCACATCAACCCTAAAACTTAGGTTATTTGTAAGTTGCACCTCCAACTCTCAACAAAGCACAAACAAACCCTAATCGCCATTTGAGGTGATTAGAAAGCATCTAAACACAAGGTTTAGGCAAAGCAAATAGGGTAAGCCCAAAATGAAGGTCAGGGTCCTTACACTGATAATATGTAATGTCCTCAATTTTTGTGAAATTGAATTATATAAATAAATTGATTTGTGATTTCCCCAATGTTGTTATTAATAGAATAATAATATTATTCACTTTGTGGCATGGTTTCAACCCATGGCCCAGGTGAGGCCCATAAGACTATTTGCTCTGCAAATAGCTCCTTAGGGCATAAGACAAAGAAATAAGAGATTTTTTGCATAAACAAAATAGAAATGAATTTATGAATTGTCGAATAGTAGAGATATGAGATAATAATCAAGTCTTCAAAACAAAATATGATTTATGGTATTTTAGATAATTAATGGGGTAATTGTGTAATCCAATTTGGCAACATAAATTTTGAGGCATCTAGTAGTATGTTTTTCATATGACTTTGATATACTTGAAAATAATAATGAATAGAAGAGAATTCTAGAAATTGGGAGAAAAAAGACTATTCATATGGCAATGCTAATTTTTTTAGTGACATGTTTGAAAGAGAAAGTTTGGTATATAAAAGACATCCCAATAAAACTGAATTACTAAATATAACTTGTAAAAGGTATTATGGAGTCCCTTTGAGAAAAGGATAAGTAATTGGAGGAATATATCAAATAGATAGATAGTAGATTAATCTATAATCCATGATCAAATTAACCAATAAAGTGCAATGTATTTATATGCATTTCTTAATGTATTTTGGTGTGTCAACCAAGTAATATGGATACTTGATTCAGGAAATATATTAATGAAAGTTTGAAAGAGAAAGATAGGGAGTTTTTTTAGTTGTGTCTCATGGGCATCATGGCTTTACCCTCTCCTTAATTAAATCAAAAATTATGGAAAGACTTTGGATATGGGTATTTAATATAGTCATTGGGAGAGAATGACTAATGGAAGATATTAACTAGTCTTTCTAATGATTAATATAGTTCTTTTGTGGATCAAGTTGCACATATATGTGTTTTTAGAGAGGAAATATAGGATTTGGCATGTTGATGGGATTAGAATTGGAAACTAAAATGGAGGATGATGAGATTTGCGGAATCTCACTTGCAGAGCAAACCTCTTCTTATTCTCCTTCCTTTGGCAAGAAGATGTTTCATACAAGGATAGCCTTTTGGGTAGGGAGTGTAGTATTTATGTATGTGTGTATATATATGTATACATATAGATACATATATTGCATTATGACCTTACAATTCCACAATCCCTCTCAAATAATGGTGTCCTTTTCCGGACTACAAAGAGACTGAGGGGTAAGACTTGATGGCCTCCCTAGTCTCCTTCACTTTGTAGTTACACTATCTTCCCTCTGGAACCAGTGAGTCAAGCCTTGTCACTGGTGTAGGTCCTATGGAAGAAGAAAACTGGAAGTCTTTATCCTAAACTCAACTATGTCTCTACGATGGAAAAGGGCAGGCAGAGTCAAGGGAAAGGAGGTGTTTGGTGAGGTTGTTGTGGCACTGCTTGATGGTTTGGTAGTGAGGGAGGCCAAGCCAGGTTAGCCAATGCACTCTCAGAGATCGTCTGAGGGGGAAACCATGTTGCTGCATGAGGAGTTATGGGTGCATATTCATGGTGGCACAGGAAGAGGGTTCGACATCATAGGGGATAGTGGTAGTACCCTATCCATGGTGAGGAGAGTCTTGGAGGGCGCACACGAGAGGCAGTTGGCATCGTAGTGCAAGGACGTGTGCTAGGGACAATCTGTGATAGAAACCATTCACGTGGAATGGATGAGTCAGTGCTAAAGGATGCAAATGCCCTGGGGTGCATACATTAATGTAAGAGCATGTGGTTCATTTCCCATTTCCCTAGTTGGTAGTCAACCTAAATATTGGCGAGTTAGTTGTTGATGTATCACACCACAATTAGCTCAGGTAACTATATCTTGTGTATATTCTATAAATCAATTGGCAACTCAAAAAATAGAAAAATTATATCAAATTTATTAGGGTAATTAGTGGAACACGAATAAAATATAATTGATACCTAATTTTTATCCTAGTTCTAAAAGTACCTTAGATACATGTTTAGTAAGTGACTAATACACGAACAACCTACACCTTTGGATATTAAAGCATTGAAATTGTTAAAGAACTTTCTTTTTTATTATTTTATGATATTGTGGAATATCATAATAATTTAACATGGTCATGATCATAATTTTGATAATTAGGATTTCTAAGGTGAATAATCATGCATATGAAGAAGTAGGGTTAAAGACCATAACTTGTTGTGTTGTTAATGCACATAATTTGATATAAGTGTTCATGATGCAATAACATGGTATATTTGATAATCATGATCACACTTAATATGAACTAGGGTTCTTGATTCATTAGATCAATGAATGTGGGAATTGGGCTATTGAAGCATAACACTGATGATAACTAGATACCAAGGAAACCTAAGATCCAGACTAAATAATGAATAGTGTTTTGAATGTGATTAGTAATACTTTATGATATACATACATGCATCTTATATGTAATTGCATGGATTCATTTTTATTCTTACAATACTTGAAGTATGGTTACATAATCTGCATAGTGCTACATTGATGTATGTGGTTACCATTATGAATACCCAAAATATAGTTTGTAAGTGTTTGATGAGGATTTCTTAAGGATTGAATAAATAAATTGTTGATGGTTCATTACATTTTGTTCAATTTTAATGCCACTATGAGTATCACATATAGATGAGAATATGTGAATAAAATGACATTCTTATTTGCACGTAGTTGATAGATTATATGTTATTATATTACTTGCACACTTTTGCATGCATCCCATGTGCATAGTATATTTTGATATACAAATCTACATTTTTATTTCACACCACTTTAGGTAGATGCAATATATGAAGATATCAAAACTTGATGAATCATATGAAATCTCCTGAAGGAATTAACACTAAGAAAAGGAGGACTAGATTAGATACTTCTTCGCATATGTATAAGTCTGATGATAGAAATTCATGTAACTCCTTAGAAGAGAATCTTGTAAACAATATTTGAATTAGTGGAAATTATTTGTTGTTATTTTTAATTGGTTAAACAAGATCCTTGGAACCTTTTAGTCAACGACTCTCAACTTTTTGGGGCTTTTCTTAATTGGGGAATGATGAAAAGTGAGGTCATTACATAATCATTTGCACTAACTGAAGATGACCCATCACTATTGGAAAAGAGAAGGAGGAGAGGATAACAAGGGCGACGAGAGAAGCATATGAGAAATCCCAGCTACAACCCTTATCCCTTGAGAAGTGAGGGATCCTCGTGAGCCCTAGATCACCCGAGTAATCACTAGAAGGGAAAGACGTGCATACCTAATTAAAAAAAATTATAAAATTTATTCATAGTAATAATGTCCAACATTTGATTTGTATCTAGTAATTTAACATACATGGAGAATTTAAACTAAATTGGGAATTATTAGGTACCTCGAAGACAATATATAATTCAAATGATCAGAATGCCTAATTAATAAATGAATTTATCTTACTTATGTATAAAAATTCTATATAGGGTAACACAATATGTTTACACCCGTACTATTCTATTTGAAAAAATCAAAATCTTCGATCATGCCTAACTAATCAATTAATATCAAATGGGAAACAATAATCAACTTGCCTGCATGCTTTCTATAAATAAAATCCCCTCTTTCATCCTCAAATTTAAGTTAATAAATTGGATATCTAAATTATCACCTAGACTCTTTATTTTTTTAAAATCCATAGAAAAAATATAAGTAATTAATGTACCACTAAAAAAATTTCTCTTAAGGCACTCATAAATATATAATATGATTCAATTAGATATTTTATTTCTAGATCTATCTTCTATCACCCATTATTCCTAATCCATTGTTCTATTTAGGAGATGTCTTCGCAAATGTTTTTACCGCTACTTTGGAATTTTAGAAATTTTAAGATTAATGGTTTTTGTTTCCTATATGGCTTAGTTGTGTGAGGTTTTGAATGATCATTTGTACCCTTTCTAGTTACCATCATTTCAATCTTCTACCTTCATGGAGGGAGGTGCCTCTTTGAACTATGAGCAGTATCATGTTTCAGGTTAAGGTTGTTGAGACTGCTATAATTTCAAAAAAACTAATTTCATGACAAATGCATGAGATTTGCTCAGGAACTGAGATTTGATTTAGCATCCTTTTACAATTTATGTGCACACCACTATTTTATAAACATGATCAATCATGATCATAATTCTATTGTATTTCCCTTCTAAATTTATCATCTACTTGCGCACCTAAGGGGCACTAATGTATTTTTCTTTCTTTTCAATATTGGCGAAGTGAACATTTGGACATGGCTGATTTTTTATTCTGCACGCACCATATTATATGCTTCAAAAGAATTTCAGATGGCATATTAGTTAATTGAACTAAGTTTTATTTCATAAAATATTGATAAATATATTAACTTAATTAAACTCATAAATATTTACTAGATTCTCCAAAAAATTAAAAAAATATGTCTTAGAAACATATAACTATAACGTAAACATATAGATAGTTTTTGTGATCTAAATGGATGTTATAAGATTCAAATTTTAGTGTTTTTTTATGAAGTGGAGTATCAACCTAAATTTTATGTAAACTTATCATTGGGTTCTTTATATACCCTAAAGTAGACCTAGGATGTGATTCCATATTTTAAAAGTGGAAACTTTATGACGCGGAACCCTAATTCTTCTTTGATGAAGAATAACACTTGATTTTATCACAATTACACCGTTCTTGAAATCCTTTCAAAACATCTTTTATAGTAAAATGTTTTCTCTCTTTGAACATTAAAGTGATGGAATTTTGACATGTAGGTCACTTGACCCCACATGATATGTGTTGAATGTATTCATCCCTCTTACTTCAGTTTTTATGGGACTAACCTATGATATTGCCTACTTTTATATGCATGTGAGATTTGTTCTAGTTATATCATAAGTAGCTTAACCTGATACATAGGCACGAAGGTTTTATTATGCCTTATTGCAATTTTGATTTCATTCATCATTCCCCTTCCACATGTTATATATTTAGTCACTGAAGTTTAATTCCTCCTTCTAGGCACCACCAGTATTTTATTAGCCCCTGTTATTTTTATATGATATACACTGGGGTTTTATTCCTTTTTCCATTTTCTTTTGGATTATGGTACCCTAGCCCTACTTTACATAATGTTTTTTTTTGTTGTAATCTACATGCACATAGTACTTATTAGGACTTATAATGTTAAAAATGGAAGCAACTCAATACCTATCATTTTTTCTCTAAGTTAAAATATATTAATCTTTTGTTAATCAATATATTGTTAACCATTCTTTTGTTATCCAATCCATTGATTTATTTCTTCTTGAACTTATCTGTTTTTTATTCCTCTCATTAACTAGGAAAACCCTTACTTCTTGTACTTAAATTTTTAAAAATTCAACTATCATCATATTACACATACCTTTTACTGATGCATACCCTTTTCTCTTGTTTTCCATTTTAGGTTTATTGTCCCCAAACCACCTATATATATGTGGTTTAGAGGAATCTGGATCATGTGGAACATGTACTATGAAGTAAAACTTTGAGGATAGTTTGATATGTTCAAGTTATACTTCTACCATTGGTCCTTATGCATACATAGTTTATGACTTCTCTCTTTACATAATTCAACCTTCATGGTGGGGAACAATGGATGGAATATTTGTTGTAAACATCTTCCATATATATACAAATTTCTACATACACTACGATATACACTTCACCAAACATGCTTGACTCTGACAATCAATCACTGAAATAACACCATTAACATTCTTTCAAACACATTATTTGTGGCCGCATACGATTTCAATTTAGTGATTACAAAAAATTGAAGGTTGTGCAACATTACTCATACATCCAAATAGATGACAGACCACCTAAAGTTCATTCTCCAATTGTTTTCCTTTTTCAGAAATCATAAATAGAATTATAATGAGAATATCCCATCCAAGATCATGCACTGGGTTTGGGTTGTTTCCATCGCAAATATATTAACAATTTTTCTTAGCTAATTTAGCTGCTAAATTGGAGAAATGGAAAAAATGCAACTAAAAGTTGATATTTTTGGACTATGCCTCCTTGGAATTACATATTTATTTTCCAAGACTACAAGTCTTATTTCCTCAATATTAAAAAAGAAAGCCAACCCAGTCTTAAGGCCCAAGAACAAAAAAAATCAATTTACACTGATTATTAATACTTCTTGTTTATTCAATAAACTACGGTTAACCACAAAATAAATGTCTTATGCTGATAATAATAAAACATCACTAAAACTATTTGAAGAGGATTGATTTGACAAGACACCAATATGACGTCCCATATCATCATCCTCCTGTTCTTTGTCATGTGTATCAGGTGTCTCTCTCCACTAATCCTCTATGAACTAGCCATTTCCATAGTCAATCACAATATTTATTAATATACCCAGGTTATATGTGCCACATTGTTTTTAATATTAGAGAATGTTGGTCCTGGAGTTATATCTACTTTCATTTTAGCATTTCATCAAGTGAAAAATATGTCATACTTACTATTAACTTACTGCGATGGAAAATGAAACGAGAAAAAACCTCTTACACAACTTCAAACCAAGCCGACTGCGATGTTAGAAAGTGTATCAATGCAAAGCTTGTAGGAAAAAGTGTCATGTCTTTTAGGAGGAATCCACTAGCTTCTTTGAGGAATGCTTTGCAAGACTAGTCTATACTCAATTGCAGGTGAGGAGAGAAGAAGATGATTTTTTAGTCGAGCCGGTCGACACACAATCGAAGGTAGGAATCTAAGATAATATTGTGATCAGGGGTACATGAGTAGAATATGACAAGCTATATTGGGTATGGAGTGAGAGCCACAGAGGCAAGAGAAGGTGCAATAAGAGAAATACAAGGGATATTGGGGGAGGGAGTCACACGGAAAAACATTCAACAAAAACTTCATCTTGTGGGATATGGATGGGTTGTTTCTTTGGCTTTTGAATTGGAAAGTATATATAGTTTGGCAAAGGTGATTTCTATCTACAAATAAAACATATGTATGTATAACAAGTGTAGTCAATGTATCTTACATTTTTAGGAAGATGAAGTCCACCTTCTTTGGAATATCTAAGATTTCGTGATTGTTGCTATATTCTTTCATTCTCTCACTCTCTCTATCTCTATCTCTCTCTTAACTTGCTGACAATCTATCTCCAAATTTAACTTCTTTATAGAAGTAGGCAATTTAAACTTAAATGCTTGCATAAATGTTTTTGAATAGTGATTTTATTTATGTCATCGCCATGGTTTGAAGATGAGGCTTGTTGACAACAAACTAATGATCTAACCATTTGGGTGTTTCATTTTGGACATGAAGACCAATGTTTCTATGGCAAACATAAGAGATGAAGTCCTCCTTTTTTGGAATATCCATGATTTTTTGATTGTTGCTATGTTCTCTCGTTCTTTCCCTCCCTCTCTCTCTCTCTCTCTCTCTCTCTCTCTCTCTCTCTCTCAAATTACTGACTATCTATCTCCTAATTTAACTTCCTTACAACAAGTAGACAATTTAAACTTAAATGCTGTCATTTTTTTTAATGGTAATTTTATTTATGTCATTCCCGTGGTTTGAGCATGAGGCCTCTTGACAACAAAGTAATGATCTAACCGTTTGGGTTTCTCATTTTGGACAAGAAGACCAATGTTTCTAAGGCAAATATAAATACATTAGGAAATATACTGATATACCACAACCTCATCCATACATATAATGACAAAACATTTCACATGGGATCTTTAATTGTTCTTGTTTAGAACGGAATGGATTCAGTTTACAATCTCAAGAGTGGTGGACAATATTTAGTACTCCACAATACATGAATCTAGATTAGAAAATAGCAACGCGCGATGTTATCGTGCATATATCTACTATTCTACACTACTAAACACGAGGACTCGTTTGCGTGCTCATGGTTACTCGTCAAAACTGTACTCTTGTAGTCATGTTAAGTCGTTACTGATTATCCGCCCATTATCTCATCCTTCCAGATTTCTATGATGCGTTTTCTCCCATAATACCTTATTTTCTGCCTCCTTCGGTCCTTCCCTCACAGTAACATGTCTTTTCTGCTCAGCCTACCTTTCCATCATAAATCCTTCTCATCTGCGGGCATTACTCTCTCCAAAGGAAGCACCTTTGAATCAGTAACGTCAACAGCCAGTAGGACCAAGACTCGCCCATAAGATCAGTAACGACAGGATCCCTTGATGCCAGACCATGTTTTCCCTAGGAAACATGCGTCATCTGTTTGAGGTCATAAGATTAATTCCAGCGCCTCGGTCGTGTTGAAAATTTTTAAAGTTCAGCGACCAAACTGCCACTAGAACAAATGCTTAGATACTCCACAGTTAAAAACGATCCACTGTTGTTTCACAAGTTAAGACCATGGTTATTTGTTTGCATTGTTCCATTATCTAATGGACCATGGACTTTAATCCGCAGCGCAAGCGGTCTGGCGGCGCTTCTGGATCCGCAGATCAGCCAGCCGGAGCACCGATAGGTAGGAGTCAAGCAAACGTTGTAGACAGCAAATCACGATCGACATGTCCATGGAATCTATCCCACAACCGAGATATCAGTACTGACGGAAGCATGCTCCAAGGGCTATTCAAATCAGGACAGCAGATTTTTCTTTACAACAACTGTCATCCTACTCAAAAATATTTTATCCGACCAGTGTAGCACAGGTGTTTTGGTCCGGCTTGACTCCTACCTATATTTGAGAAAAGGGAGAGACTAATGATAAATATTTTACTGTAAGGCTATACTCGGCGCCCGTTTTTTATGTGAAAAGGGTTGTTGTCCGTGTAGTTACTATATTTTATACTGACAAAATTTAAAATTCATATGTCGTTGATGGTGTGATTCTTATCCCTCCGACTTTGTTAGCAACACCATGGATAATAGAAACCTATTAGAATCTTCGGAAACCGAATACACGATCAGTGGTTAATTGAGTAGACACCTGCGGTATGTTTGGTTTGTAGGATAGTATTACGATGGGATTCATTGAAGGTTAGGATAGGGTGGCATTTGTGAAGGTTAGGATACCTAATTTCCTCTCCCGCGTTTGGATGCACACGGGACAGGATTTCGTAACCTGTCTTTTTCATTTTTCTTATCATACCACCGATAGTAGTGTGTTGATTTACACCATTCATTTTCTGATACTCCCGCCTCTGAATTTCACTAAAGATTACAAAGGGCTACAGCCATTGACCTATGATTGTCATTACTTATGTAACGTGGGGCTTTTATTGCACCCCGAAGATTTTCGCCTAAAGTCGAACTCGGGTCCCTTCATTGAAGATTGTCGAGCCACACCACTTGAACTACTCCCTCTACAACGTAACATTATTAGTTACGTATAAACAAAACAACAACCAGAAGTCAAGTAGGAGTCATTGTGATTCGTTCATCCATGACATACAAAACATAAATCTTACATTTTATTATGCCAAAAAAATCAACAAACAATACTCATGGGCACGAACAGAGTAAATCAATAATCTCTCTCCAACATGACGGAACTCAAAGCATAGCTTCATCTCATTCCACATTCTATGTTACGACACCGTTTTAATGTGCTCCGCTAAACTTGTTCCAGGAGTGGAGATGAAGCATGCTTTTTATTGGAGGCGGCAAAAGAGTGGTGGGGAAGGGGACTGCAATTTTGAGAAGCTGGCCGACCAAATAACCATGATGGTCGGAGCGGCAGGAGTGGCCTCGTTACGAGTTCATTTTTCCTAGAAGATGAGGGCAGTCGGGAGAGCGGATGATCTCAGGGGTATTGGGGCATCTAAATTTTTCTATCCGGACTAATACATGGGGGGACCCTGGTATTCAACAGTCCCACATGTCTGGGATTCCGGTGCCATTGGTTTAGAAATCCTATACAGATAAAACGCAACCAAACATTGGTTTGGAAAAATGAAACGGATTATTGTCCAATCCTACGTTTAATACTGCGTACCAAACACACCGTTGGGATTCCAACTCATACATGGGATTAATCATCCCTTTCGGTTTGGTTGGCAATCAAAAGACGACATGCTGGTACAAATCCAATATAAACCGATCTTTATGAGTCAACACATCCAACCGGCTAGGTGAGCATTCTTTATATGAACATTCAATTATGCTCGTTCTTTTGTAATGAATATATGGCATAATTTTGCAATACCATATTCACATAATAAGAAAGGAACCGTGTTGTCATGTTCTAGGATCATGGAGGAAACTGAACGCTCGGAAAGGTAGTAAAACGAAAAGAAACTTCTAATTTGAACCACTCCTCGTCTGTATAAATTATCCTTATATAGATTTATCGGTACATGTGGCATTCCTCGCCAATGTAAACCATCTACGTATGGCTTTTTCCTGCTACATATATGTGTGTAATTGTTTTTTATTCTATTGGTTTTTCTCATGTTCTTTCTCTGGTGACTATGAAGACTGTATGGATTTGTCGAGACCAACATAGAGGGAGGAAAATTATTCTAACAACTCCTTATGGGTAAGTCACTAACAATGACTAGGGTAAAAATATTTCTAGAGAATTTGAACTTGGGTCCCTAAGAAGGACACAACCCCCCCCCCCCTTAATCGCATGGCAAATCTAAACTCATATGCCGCTCCTTGTCGAATTAAATCATGTGATACGACTTATATGTATAAGTATGTGATTGTTTATGATTTTATGTTAAGTTTTCTTGTGATCCCTTTCCTAGTGATAAATCGGCCGTCAAAATTGGGCATTAGCATATCATTGCTTACGCGACATAGATCAAGCCACCAGTAGTTCTTTCGTTACAACATCTATCATTGAACAAATAGGTATTTTACCGTAAAGCTTTAATTGGCACCCTGCTGTGATGATGACTAGGTCAAAAGGGACGTTATCAATGAAATTAATATATATTTTACTCAAGAAATCTAGGATTCCCATAATGTCGAGTCTCATGTAATTGTTATCCCTATGTTTAGTAGGTAGTCAATTAATTAAGGAACACTATGTGTTGATACAAACCTATTATAAGATAACCTTTTTAAATCAGCACATCCATCCAACTATGTGCTTTCGGGATGGATATGTGGAATAATTTCATAAGTAAATTATTCATATATGAGATTGAAAAGGGACAAAAGGACCATGTGTTCATGTTTCAGGCGTGTGGTGGAGGTTGAACGTCCCAAACGATGGTTAGTCAAGGAGACAATTGGGTTCGAAATCATACTTGTCAATTAGCCTAAGTAGTAACCAATAATCCTAGACATGTTGTGTAAGCTGCAAATTATTTGGTTGATAGCCGACTGGAGCATGAAGGACGAGATTCTTCACTGTCAACACGACATATGATTGTATGTTCGTAATGGATACTCTCTTTATTCTTTTTATTGTTAGGGGACAGAGTGCTTCACTACTTGTTTCACTACTTAACTACATGTGCCACTCTTCACTGACGTAAATTACCAACGGTACGACTTCTACCCAATATATGCACTACGATGTATATTCATATGTATGTTTATGTGATTTTTATATTCTATTATTACAGGATGACAAATTTTTGTTTGGAGACGTCGTCAATAATGATGGTTGCAATCATCTGAGCATAAAAATTCGGCCGAGATTAAAATTTCATGTAGCATAAGCTATGGATCGTAATTGTGGGACTTGGTGTCTAGTGTGGTTGTAAACCTTGTAATATGTGTACTTAATACAATATTTTGGACAAAGAAAGTCGATTGTTTTCAGAGGACGCAACTTGCATTGTTGCACTTATGTAATTATAATAATGGAAATTGAACCATATTGTATTTAACAAATCATATTTTATATATTTTTAAAAAATGTGATTATTACTTGATATAGAGTGCATGATCTGACATGAGTGTTGTATGGATGAGCATTAGAATGCTTTCAGACATTGTTTCATAATACATCTACTTCTTGTAGGTTTGGGATATGGTTTGATTGATAGATAAACTTTCTATATCTTTAAAATTTATCACCAATAATCTAAGTTTGTAAGGTTTAAAATTGAAATACTAAATACAATGTAGTCCTTAGTGTTTACAGTGGGCTATAATTTTTTTAATTAAAATACAGAAGTGAAAACAGTCAACGGGTATATATAGATCCATATGTTTAATCGTGGAGTATGAGGAATATTCTACCAACACCTAATCTACGGTAATAGTCCACAGTTGTATTTTAGTTAAAAGTTATAACCATGGATTATAAAGCATAATCCATAGTTATACTTGTGGACTGTGAACATACCTATGACATCATTCCATGGTATGGTCGGCAATGGTCCAAATCTTCAGCATGTTCTGGCATCAACAGAGAATAAGCCATGTGGCTAGGCGGCGACCATATTCGGTAGGCATTGATGTGTGTACAGGGTGTTTTGTTATACGCTACAAGAAACAGACATTGTGGAGATCTATTAACCATGACAACTATGTCTGCAATATCTACCATATGCTCTTTCATTAGATAAGACAATTCTTGAACATTCATACATGAGCGACATGAGTTGTAGCTTCGCATAACATCTTGGATCATCTTGAAGATGCACACCTTAAAATCCATGTAGATGTCTTCAGGGACTATTGTGGCATGTCAGAGATGTCTGATGAATCTCTGCATGATTCTTTCACCCACACTGAATTTGTCGATAGTCTGTAGCCATATTTTCCTCTCACTGGAGACTCCCAGGACTCATCGTGTCATCCTTCCATCCTTTCAACTACAGGCAGTGTGTGGCAAACTGTCAACTTAAGGGAGGCAACTCAAGGAAGCACACTAACTTTTGCAGTTCCATCTCTACCCAATTATTTAAATGAATACTCTACTTGTAAAATAAAAATCCAATCAAACTCTCTTGTTTATATAAACTCTGTGTGAGATTCATAAGAAAGAATTGTTGCTTCCTCATGGGATTGCATGGAGAGACATTTCCAGTAAGTACCATTCTATTCTTATTTTGATCATGTTTCTCTGCATATATAACCAACATCGATATACTTTTTATGCAAAACTATTATCCCACTCAAACACGAACATGATTTTTCATAGGGTTTCCAATTGTTGTCTATTGATTAGTTGTGGACTCAACGCCAATAAGGAAAAAAAATTCAATTGTTTTGGTATACATCCAAAACAATCTCATATTTTGGAAACTTAAGATTTTTTTTGATAATTCAGAAACTTAAGGTTAATGTCATTTAATTTTTCTTTTTTGGTTTTCCCTTCATGCATGATACTATGAAAATCACATCCTAGCCTCAAATTGGACCCATACATCATTATGAACATAATTGTTGAGAGTGAACTTGTATGGAAACCTTGGAAGAAATTCTTTGACCAAAACACACCATGTTCTTTTTTATTTGTCAAAACATCCACTTACAATGGCTTATTCTTTTTGAATTCTAGCCATTACCCTACTTAACCATTGTTGTTTTGTAGTTTGTTGTAGTTTAGATTATAATGATAAAAATTGCAATGTATATATTGTGCTTTGTGTTGTATATCTTGAATATTTGTCAGTGTTGCAATTTGTCTTTTGTAGTTTACTTGTGTATTTCATATATATAAACCATCCAAAAAATTCAGTGTTCGTGTGTTTTCTATATCAATGTATCTTTTAAAAACTACATGTTCTTCAATGTTCTGACTTATAAATAGTACTAAACATCCTTACTATAATATGATTAACACCATGCAGTAAGGTCATGTACCTTCTATACTGGAATCAACTTACTTTTTGCAACAAAAAGGAATGGTGATGTTAATCCTATTTTGCATTTTGCAAGAAGTCACATTCTTTTATATTTGGTGAGGATTCGTTGTTGTTATTTCTCTTTATTTGAATTTACTATGTATGTTCTTTCATTGGTTCTAATTTTCCAATAGTTTTTTACTTTTTACCCTTATTTATAACTTAGAAAGGATCTTATATATATTTTTCATAAAATATAACCTACACTTTATTTGATGTTGTAAACAAACTAATTTCCTTGATCTTATGGTGCTTGTCAAATATTGTCAATTTCAAGGATTTATCATTTTCTCATTATTCTTTTTATCTTTTAAACCTATCCTATAAAACCAGATATGCAGTGATACAATTTGATGTTTGACATATGGTGTTTTGACCTATTTTAATAGTATACAATTTCTTATGATTGGTATTATTTAGTCAATGCATGCATGCTTTTTTTCCATTTACCTTTTTGTTATTAGAAAAGGACATATATAAATAGTAGATGAGGGGACTATGGGAAATGCTTAATGTTAAATTTCAAAAGGAATATAATGTAGCATACACTACAAATGGTGTTGTAGACAAATTATTATCTTGTTAATTAGATATTTGTACCAATGTAGTCAAGGATAATCATGATCTATTATCTCCTACTCTTGCACATTTTTACCCTTACCTATATCTAAATCTTATGTCTAGAACTCATGCAAGAAAGTTCAAGATCAATTTTCAACCACTTCTATGATAAATGTGTTGATAAAATATGCACATCAATTAAATCAGTACCATATAATTGTTTTTCTATGATGTTATAATTGTTTAGTTAATCTATGTTTTATAGTGGGCTATAGACTCATGCTTTATGTATGAATCTCAAACCAATATTTTGTAAAATATACTTTGTTTTCCTATTCATGGTTTTTTTGTCATTCAAACGAGTGACTCTCTTATAAACTCATGAATGTGTAGGAATCACAAAGTTACTTCAAACATACAAATATTATAGGGACTGCAACGCTACTAAGTGTCTTCTTTAATCCCTTGAATAAGTGGGACCACTTCCGATCCTAATATTAAAACTATATTCTTTTGCTTGGCCAGGTCAACTTTGGACTTGCACTTTCGTGGAATTAGACAACTGATCACTCCTCACATTTGTTTCAACTATCTTTATTTTCTTATATTTTAGTTTGTAAATATTTTATTGTAGTTCTACTATTCGTAGGAACATACACAATCTTGCTTTTTTTTGCCATGTATCAATGAATAATTCATCACCCATTTTTATCTATAGGTTCTATTTTTAGTTATACGACATCTAACGAGTGATGATATTACTTCCTCAACCAAATTCTATTCTACGAACGCCTTGAATTAAAGACAATGAATCATACATTGTATGACATATGATGATGAATGCAATGACACATGTCAAGAAAAGAAGTGAAACATACACATTTTGGGGAGAACCAACTAGCTCTGGGTTAGTAAATTTCCATATAGTAAATAATAAGTTATCCCTTATTTTGACATGAATGAGTATATCATTAGTCTATGTAGAGATATATAGTTAGATGTAATGGGCTCAAATGTTTTTTCTGCTATATTACTTTTTTGGATTTCTTAATGCTGTCATACCTCCTAGGATTTTATTATTGGGTGTATGTATTTTGGTAGTTGTACATTTGAAACTCCATATTATATATTACATATTGTTTGTGGAGTTATTATACAGAGTTACATTGATTTAACAACTAAAGAAAATCCAGTTATTATAATGTCAATGTTATTTTTGTTTCAAAATGGATTAACATATTGCATTTTTTTAATACTGTTCAAAATTGTGGTTTATTGAGCTTGTGAGTAATGTTGTACACTATGTTAGTCATGGCTAATGTTGAAAAGAAAGCATCTACAAATGTAGTTTAATTATTCATGAATTTGATCAAATGGTTTTTTATGTATTCAGGTTCTGTGAAAAAACTTTTATAGGAAGTATTAAGTCTTTATAATGTAAACTTTTGTTTCCAAAGTTCTAATAATAAAACACCAAATCTGTGATTCGGTCACCAAACTAATTATACCTGAAAATTATTTTCAATTATATAATACATAAAGGAGGTGAATATAAATTATATGGTATTTAATATTCACATATGGCTTTATAATGTTTAATGATGTTGAGTTTATTATATCGACTTAAAACCAAATTGGGTCTATTGCTACATTTAGATTCTTCTTGAAGATCCTAATTATGATGAACTTGTTGGAAGAACATGAAGTGAGGTTGTTGTTGAAGACATATTAGACAACCACCTAATTATGGTTAGTTGAAAACATACATGGATTGTCATGAACTTGAATGTGTGTCAATTTATTAGGTAATTTATTTAATGATATTCCATACTAACTAGATATTACCCACACTCTCATGTACCCATTGAAATATAGACCAAAAGATGACATCTACTTTTATGCAACAATACACAATTTTATTCCTTACGTACGCATGACCCTCATTCAAAAGTTCTTTCAAAACTAAATTTAATATTCAAAATCCAATTCAATGAAGAACTTGTAACTTGTTCTCTTATACTCCTATAGAAACAACTTTCAAAAACAATACACAACTTTGAATATAGCCATCTCTTTTCTACTCTTTACATAGATTTTGTAAGGTTCATCAATTTAGTTTATCAATTGGTATTTTTTTTCTTCTTGACACACAGAGTGAGGTATGAAGGAGGCCTCCATCAAATGTCACCAATCAGATATAATAGAATAGAAAAAAAATGAAAGATTTTATTTACTTCCTACTTCTATGTGTTTAATTACCGAATCAAAATCAGATTTTTGGGATTGTATTGTTATAAAGTGATAGAATACTAGCTCACTCATAGAATACTAAATGACAATAAGGATTTAATTTGTAATTTACTATGAGCTTTTTTCTTTTCTACCACAAGTCTTAGAGAATAACATCAAGTCAATTGTTGATCCTCAACCATGATGCCAGACATCCATGGTCAGTGGGAGATAGCACCATGGTTTACTATTGAAGTAGATTATGTATTATTATATTTTAATATCAATATAAAATATAAAAATTATTTTTAATTTTTTAGCATCAAATTTGTTCAAAATAGTATATGAGATAATAAAAGAACTAACATTTTAATGTTTACATGAAAAAATGACATAAATCCTCACTTATACATGGAATTATATCATTGTAGATAACAAAATAAGAAATATAAATTATTTTTTGAAGAAAAAATCATGAAATTTAGATTCACTATAATGTACAATATTCTACAAATTGTTTCTCATACATGTATCCATTGTAATCCCCAAATCATGTTTAGCGGGATCATTAGTTAAGACATATGTTCCATTAGTAAGATATTGGATAGAGAAATTTGACTGCAAAAGCCGTTAAATATATTATTACTAAAGTTGTCATGTGGGATTGCAATTTAGAAGACATGCTAGCATACAACTTTCACAACCTTCAAGTCCATCTCACATCCTACAATTAAAGTAAAATATATGAAACAATGCCAAAACTAAAGGTAACAAAAATTAATTAATCATAAAAATAATTGAATAAATGTATTTTATTTGTCATAGACTTTATTGTAGTTTCATTGTGACAATAAACAATATATTTTGTTTTATATTATCATCAGTATTGAGAATCGAGACATAACCATTATATTCATTTTGAATATGGTAGTACTATAAATATCAAATAAATTGTGCACTATACTTCTAATAGAATGTAAAAATCTACTATAAATATTACTTTTATTATAATCCAATATGGTTGACCACACACACATTGTAATAGACAAAGTCAAAGAAGCATCACATAGAAGCTTTAGGGCCAGAATGATATGAAGAAGTTTGAAAAAAATCATTGTTAAATATGCAAAATAAAATGAATTGTTAACAAAACTACACTATAAAAACACGATGCATGGAAAAGAAGGATAGAAACTCTTGATTAATGAAATATTGAGGTTTGAAGATAATAAGAAAATTCTTGAACATAAGGTGGCTGATTTGCTGGATAAAATATAAAATGTACACACATTTTTCTACTAATTTTGAGTTAAATCGTTAATATATAATATTTTATGTTTTCATAGTGAATTAATAAGATATCCTTCATTTACCAACCACACATTATGCACAACATTCACGTACAAAGCACGTGCACATACTAGTAATAATTATTTAGGAAGTCATATACCATATTGATATGTTTTTATCAGTATGACCATACATGTCTTTTGTAAAGTAAGATGAACACGCGATATACAACCAATTGTAGAAATATATGGTCATATGTTATAATCACATATGAACCCACCATACTAAGGTATCTATAACTCCTTTACTATAGATTCATGATTAATGCTTACATGTAAACATATGTATAAACATCATATATGGCCAAAAGTCATGAAAAGATTTGAACTTCACTTATGCCTTAGTACAAAAATCTCATACATGTCACAACCAATTCCTAGTTATCAATACATAGAACGCGTGTGGATATTACTTTGTGAGGACTAGACCTCTCACCTTTAAATAGAAGTTTTTTCCTTAGACCAACTCATTCACACTCTCCACCTACCTACCCTTCCTATGCCGTAATCATGTTGGATTAAAACCATGACCTACTTTATGAAAATAGACTGAAATTTCTTTGTGTTGGTGTGGGTCACAATGTTTTCTGATAAGAAAGATTTCATATATCTAGTCTTGATAAAATTTAGGAAAAAAATTCACAGTCCATCTTAGGCACTTCCACAGATAAATTCGCAATTTTGAACCTATGTTGGCATTTTATATTCAATTCTTCATATCAGCCGTACAATAATTCTATGGTATACATTTTAGAATAATTAGTCGTGATACTATGGATTTAATAGAATTCAAACTAACCCTAAAAGATTTTCATGATATACTATTCTGTACAAGACATTATGAATTTGGTAGACCTTAATTCAACTCATGGATTTGGGTGGTAGATTGATAATAGATGATAGATATTTTTTGGGAAGGGTGATAAGTAGACAGAGTTAGAAATAAGAAGGTGGTTATTAGGAATGAAATAATGCAAATATATATCGATAACGACAAGAAACACCCACAAAGAGGGAGAGGGGAATGGCATGGAAAAAAGCAAGCATAAAAAAGGAGATGAATTGTAAACTACATATTTGGACACAATTTGAGGACATGAATATTTACCCAGGTAGTGATTGACTACTATCTTAGTGGAGCGACCGTTATAAAGAAACATACAATGGAAAACATCATTGATCTATCCAACACTACTTAATATGAGATTTGTGAAATTATTATGACAACATGAAGCCATATCTTACCCCCACTATAATCCATCCTTTGTGCAATTATTGTGACAACATGAGGCCATTCCCCTATCTCCATTGTAATTCATTAATATATAATATTTTAAAGAAGGGGTTTGGTGTTACTGTCATAAATTTTTATCATGAGTTAAGATGTGTTTGGTATGTGGTGAAAAAAATAATGGTGATAGGGATGACGATGGTGATAGGTAAGGGGACGGTGATAGTGATGGAAAAATTGCTAAGATGTGTTGTTTGGTAATATGTGTATGGTGTAAAAAATGTTATTTGTTACATTGTTATAGGCACAGGGAAGGAATTTTTTTATGAAAAATACCCGACATAAGTTATAATCATATTTATTAGAACGTTCTTTTTGCGTATGTGTCTAAATAAGTAGGAGAATTTTGAAAAAAACTTCTTGTACCATGATTCACCATGCTTTTTTATGGGGACAGAAATATACCAAAATTCACCATGGACTCACCATGATTCTCTATCACCATGGAAAACAAACAACACATTTTGTTTCACCATTGTTCCCCTCCACATGATTCACCACATAACAAACGTAACCATAGTGTCACTATGTGGTTGGGGGAAGACTGGAGAAGCTTGATGTGCACTTCTATAAAGGTTTGTTTCTATCTGCAACCAAGAATTTAATGAAAATTTTGAGTTAATGAATTAATATATAAGGAAATTATAAAGAATAAGTCGATCAATAGGACCCTCAGCGGTTCAATCAAAAAGTCTGGGCGTGTGTCTCTAACTGGAAGGTCAATCAAAGAGTGTTTTGTTTTTCTGCACGTTAGAACTGTTGGAATACTCCGCATTGTTGAGTTATGCACTAATCTTGTGGCTTTTGTGGTCTCTTCACTCATTGTGAATTGTTTTTAAATTGAATACCATACATTTTAATATGGTCTGAGAGTAGTTACTTGACTCATTCTCAATTGGTTTTGAATTGAATATTACATATTCTAAAAACAAATCTAAGAAGAGCTTGGTCATGTGGAATTGGCAGTTGAATATGTGATGGTTAACATTGAACTCTGAGTAGATATCTTCCAAGTAGGTAGGATGAGCATCGGTTCGGTCCGGTCCAATTCGACCCGTGACCTAGTCCGCATAATGTAATCTAGACCAGAATCCGATTTATAATATGGGTGGGTCAATCTTAAAATTTAACACATATTTTATTAGGGTCAGGTACGGGCTGAGGCAAACCCAGGCCCAAAACCCCGAATGGCCATATTAAATTTTTAAGTACATTGTATATATACATCTATATTTATCTAAAAAAATAGAATTCTTGGACGTATCCAACCAATGGCAACATGAATAATCTATAATCAATCAACATGGTTAGTGAACTGATACTAGTAAGATAACCATCATTGACATGGATAGATGTATCATTGACATGGATAGACATACTTGATTCCTTTGTTTTGAACTCACCGTGTCTTTCAAATGGAACCTTTTGATGTTTAGCTATGATAATTTAACAAATGAATAAAATATGACATCCATGCTTTGATTCAAAATGTATATAACACTTGGAAAAGTCATGTTATTAGCTCAATCAAGAAAAATAGAGCAGCAACTAGCTCAGTGCATAGTAGATTTTGCTCATTGTTTTGGTCATATACGCACATGTAGAAGATAAATGTTCTTTTGTCCTTCCAACACTCATTTAATTGTATACACATATTAGATGAGTAAGAAAATTGCCACAACATTGTATTCAATTATTTTTAAAGTCTCATACATGCACATGTATAAGAAAATGATTTGTTACTCTTTTAATAACTATTTCATTGCTATAGGGGATCACAAAACTAATGTATGCATATTCGGGCTACATTAATCACAAAGTATATATATATATATATATATATATATATATAGAGAGAGAGAGAGAGAGAGAGAGAGAGAGTGAGAGAGAGAGTCAGGCTAGTGTACACTCGAGTGTACCGGAGGCACCGTACACCTCAGTCAATTTTGAAGATGCAATAAATTTTTGAAAAATCTAAACCGTTGATCTTCTTAATTATCATAAGAACATACTATATAATAAATTTTAGCTCACTTGGACACTTATAGGTCGTGCATCTAAAGGAGGCAAAAATCATGTATTTCAAATTAGTTTTGTACGTCGATTTTGTTGTCCTTGGATGAGTGACTTACACTCATCCAAATGAGTTCAAATTTTGTATGTGGCCTAGTATTATTGTAACCATGAAGATCAATGGATTAGATTTTGGAAAAACATGGTTTACATATGCAAAATCCATTGAGGTGTACGACATGATCTGTACACTCGAGTGTATTCTAGCCTGACTCTCTCTCTCTCTCTCTCTCTCTCTCTCTATATATATATATATATATATATATATATATATATATATATATATATATATATATATATATATATATAGTTGTCCATTCGTTACCCGTGCGGGTAACCATATATATATATATATATATATATATATATATATATATATATATATAGTTGTCCATTCGTTACCCGTGCGGGTAACCATATTTTCGCTACCCGCTGGCTACTCGTACATCCAAAAGAGTAACTATATGGTACATAAGAGTAACTCTTCTGATCAAAAGAGTAACTGTATTAATATAAAAAGTAACTATGTGACTAAAAAGTAACTGCGCAGAAAATATACAGTCAGTAAATATATAGACGGATTTTTTTATTTTGGTGGGGCAAATGATATTATTTTTAGATCAAATTTTTTGGGGAGCTAGATAAAATTCTCCTCTACAATTGTGAATTTTAAAAAAAAATATATCATGAAAGGTACGCGGGTGTTAAAGACGAGCCATATATATATATATATATATATATATATATATATATATACATATATATATATATATATACATATATATATATACATATATATATATATATATATATATATATATATAGAGAGAGAGAGAGAGAGAGAGAGAGAGAGAGACACACACACACACTACACAAAGTATATATCATAGTAGTTTAATTTTCATGTTAACAAATTAGATCGAATAAAATTTGATATGGTCATTCGATTTTATATGAGTAAACTCAAACCCGGCCCAAAACTCAATATTCTTATATGGGCCGGGTACAAACTGATATTTTTTAATTTTATCTTTGATCCAAACCCGACCCACGACCTGATTTAAAATGTAAGTTTGGATTTGAGACAAACAAAACCAGCTATAACCTGGCCCAATGCTCATCCCCATAAGTAGGGACATAGCCTCTTCGTTTAGTTAGAAAAACAAATATCTACTTAGACTCCGATGCTGACAAGAACGCCATGACAGACAAATAAGGGTGCGAAAGTGTTATCAAGATACACTAGGCCTTTGCTATTCCTGAAATTTCTTTCCGCCCTGCTCTCCTGCCGTGACCCTACGCCCTCACCATGTTCACAATCGTTAGGTAGAGCGAAGATATTTTCAACTTGTAGGCAAATCGCGAACGTTCGGTGCTACTCGATTTCTTTAAACAAGTCGCTGCTGATAACAGCTTCTGCCTCCCTAAGTACGAACGATCCTCCGCATTACATGGATCACAGCAAGTATGGATGCGTGCATCTAATCTGGCGCTGTCTAAGAACTAAAACCCCGTCAATATACCTGCGTCATCATTGAATGGAGAAGCAGCTCGGTTGCGCATCTGTCTTTGTAATCATTGACACAAACGAGTCAAATGGCCGCCTCAGACAACCGGTCTCGTCTTCTCCTCACATGTCAACAACTGGCTATACGCCCACTTAATGTGACTTATACCACGGGCCGGTATGAGGATGGAGAGTGATGGACAGCCACACCCTTTGTACATTCAGTTATAATTTTGAGGCTGATTGTTGATGTTGTCTTTCTCTTCTTTTGGCATCTATGATTGAATTCCATGGTAGCCTTGTTCCTTCAAACCGTAGACTTGGTAGAAGCACAACTTCTTAGCGGTCACAACAAAAGCAGGAGGGGTCGGTGGGTGCATCTTGACCAATGAAACCCAATCAATGTTTCTCTCTAAGGCATATATTATGAAATTAAAATTCATCTTTTCTCTTTCTGTCTGTTCTATTTTCTTTATTTTGATTTCTTTTCTTATTATAAACCATGTGGAACCGAAAAACAATCAATAGTGGTCATCCATACCACTTTCTAGAGAATTTTACACAATTCTAATATATGCACACAAATATCTTATATTTTCTATTTCCCTTTACTTATTATAGGATTTTATTTTATCCTTTTTCCCTTTTGTCATTATTGGATTTATCAAAATAGTATAAACCATAAAATCATGCATCCATGGGAAATATTGCAAAAGAATGCATTCTTTGAAAACAAATCATACAATTTCCCATTTAAATCCCTTTTATTTGAAAATTTGTATTTCAATCATTACAAGAAAAATTGAGATTATAACATGGCGGTGTCGAGGTCACGAGTTACACGGTAGGTAGGGGTGGTGCGGGGATGGCAGTGTTGGTATGTATGCCCTGAGAGCCAATCATGGGATGATTGGTGGGATACATTGAGATTGATTTGATAAGATCAAAGGCAAGCTTCCAATTCTTTCTGGTTCAGTCATATGAGATAATGATAGAACAGATTGAATGTCTAGAGAATGACAGTACTCAATGACGTATGCTTTCAGGTTCATGACCTGAATGATGAGATCATACAGATGCTAGGAGTTTGTACATTCTTATAATGTCCCTAGTCAGATGTCATTATGGAAGGTAGATAGACAACAATGATACACAAGACTAGATTGTGGTGTTGGTTGATGACAGAATCTCATTAGTCATGTTATGGAGATATCAAACCAAACACATAGGTACTTGTTAGAGAACAAGTTTACCGGACAGACCCACCGTTAGTTTGACACATGGAACCATGACATGGTAGTCACAGTCACTTCTCATAGTGATGGTGGTGAGTGTGATTCTTTGACCTAAAATCACTACACTCAACACATGTCGTTGGGTACACTTTAACATCATCAAACGTAGTCCTGAAACATGGGTTGTTATAAAGGTGATGATTGGGTGGCTTTGACACATGGGGCTTTTGAGGGGTGAGTGATAGATATGGGATTTGTCCCTCCTGAGGGAGTTTGATATCCATGGCCACTTGATGAGTAGGATTGAGATAGGAATGCACACACATGTGTCATACATATCTCCTCCAATCTACTCTGAGATCAAGAAAGTGAATGAACGTTGAAAGGATGATTGTTCCATGCCTTGAGTTCATTCGGGATATCAGTGACAAAGGAATTATACATTCACTATAATACCATTCACAGATTGTAGGATTGAATGTTGTTCTCCAACTTTCTATTTCACTTGGGTAGCACTGATGTGTGACTAGGCACCGCTCTTTGCTTGTGAAGTCATAAATGTTATGGACTTTCACTACCAACGTGAAATGGGACCTGCAGGGTCACACACATAGGATTTAACCTAGAAGAGGAGTTTATCCACAAACGATGTTTAGATTGATTACTAAAGGAGTTTAGTAGTTCAATTAAACACTCAATTAATTGATAGCTCAAAATCATAGTATTCAAGGTGTTGGATCGATTGATTAGAGTATCAGATTGATTGAAACTGCAATTGACTGATTTTGCACAGTCTGCACTTCCAACCGATCGGCTCATGTGATGAACCGATCGGCTCAGGTTGGTGAACCGATCAGATCAACAGGTGAGACGATCGACTCATGTGCAATGAACCGATCGGCTCAAATGTTGAACTGGTCGACTCATGTGAACAACCGGGATCATTTGGAAAGTCAATTTTGCAAATACAATTTGTTTCACTTGTACAAATTCAATTTGAACAAGGATTAATATTTGATTAATCAAAGAAAAATTTGAAAGTCAATTTGAGTTAGACCAGGACTACGAACCGATCGGCTCATGTGATGAACCGATCGACTCAGGTGTCCAAATGATCGGTTCAGGTTTGAACCGATCGGTTGAGGTCACCAAATGACCGTTTCACGGTTGAAACGATCGGTTCAGCTGGCGCAAGTTGCTTGTTTTTGTGGAAAATCCCAAATCCTTCTACTCCTGTTTTAGTCCCACATTGCCCAAGATAGAGAACCCTGTCCCATGACCCTCCTATATATATAGGGGTAGTGGGGGCTTCTCAAAACACAACTCAGTGCACTAGTTGCTCTGTAAAGTAGTCATTCTCTCTTGTTTTGGTAACTGAGAGAGAGCCCGAGCAAGTGCTACATGATAAGGGAGGCACAATAAGGGAAATACAACTACAAAAAGTGACTGGTGGAAGAAGAGTGTGTCGGTGACTAGTATGTCGAAAAGAGGGTGTGACTCCTTCTGATTCCTTATCGGACAAGGAGATCGGAGTTCCAGGTGGTCCGTGTGGACTACTTCAGAGGCAGGCGAATTCTGCCGCTCGAAGGACAACTGTCAATCCCGACAGTCCCAGTAAGACAATGAGGTGCCAGTCCTGATGCGACCAGGAGCTGCACATACACCATCCAAGACTGAAGGTGAAGACTGTGCACGCTGCAAGGTAACATCGTCGAGCAAGCCTCAGGACAAGGTACACCTCTACAAACCATCATTCCTATTGTATAGATGTTGACGCGATTCCTTTATTCTAGGTTTGGGAGAAGAATTTTTTTGTTTCTGCTGCTTTCTCTATCTCCCCTAAAACCCAATAGTGGTTACAGAGCCACATCAACTGCTCTATACTTTAGGATTATCGATATGATCGATTTTGGTTTGTTGCCTTTATTTATTGCATACGATGTGAATAAAATTGGCTTTATGCATGCTCAATCCTAAATCCACAAATCCCAATATTCATATATGATATGTAATATTAATGTACTCGATATGTGTCTCCCTTAAATGAGTTTTGTTGTAGATGCATAGTGTATTTATGGCCAATAAACCCTATATATGTGTGCTTGGTTGTATGTGGTTGCTTGCATCTTGGTCTGCACACGGATTCCCTATCTCCTATTCCTGATGTAACTCGAGATAACTCGAGATTTCTTTCCTACCTTTTCTCCCTCTGAATGAAACTCGGGGTTTCCCAATTCAAATGTAAATAGGATAGAATTTTATTTCCTGTTATGTCAAAGAACGACAGACAATCTGACGACAACTGAGACGATCAGTTCAAGGCATGAACCGATCGGTTGGCGATCCAGACGACCGGCTCGAGGAGCGAGACGATCGAGTGGAGGCCATGAGGAGATGCACGACGACCAGGCGAACCTATCAGTTGGAGGAGCCAACAGAACGGCTGGTGGCACCCAAACAACCGGCCAAGGTGAGCAGATCATTCATGTGATGAGTTGATCAACTCGGATGACTATAGCACTTCATCATGGACAGGTTGCATGTGATGTAGACCTAGATGACTGTGATTTCTCTTGGCTCTAGGAATCATATTAGGATGGCCATAATCATCGCTTTTATCGTTTCACATGTTTTTTGTGAGATATAGCATGTATATGATACTTACTATATATTGTGGTGATTGGATATGTATATGTACCTATAAAACTAAATCTCTCATTAAATATTAAAGTTTTAGATGCCTTCCAAATGCGACACATGTGAAAAGCTTGATCGGCCAAGTGTGGGCATGCCCTAGCGTGTTGCACCATCTATCTCATAGAAGCGTGAAGGATGAGTATGTGGGTCTGCCCTAGCAGGGTGCATATTCATCGTGTTGGCTTTGGGTCAAACTTAACAAGGTGACCTAGATAGGATCTAGCGCCTTGAGGCATGGAGGTGATCATGGCAAGGAGTTGCATATGACATCTTTCAAGAGTTTCATATGATGCAATTGGCAAAAGTTGCCTACCTGGAAGATCTAAGTTGTTGGTGGCAGCCCTAGCTGGTCCATGACTTAGAGGAACTCAAGATCTTGACCCACTAGAAGATTGTACGCTACAGTCTTCCGAATCGATGGTGAGGGCTATCAATTTGAACAAAAATAGTGGGAGCGATAATTAATTAAAGGCCTAATTATATCGTCAACCTTTCAAATCAATCAAATAAGTCAAAATTGAGTTTTGGACTAAATTGCATATATTTCCTTTTATAGTACAAATGACAACAAACAACAATCACTTTTCATTGCGATCGGTCCTTGAGAAGGACAAGCTGAATGGGACTAATTTCCACGACTTGTTTAGGACATTGAGAATTGTTCTCACTCAAGATGTACCATGATATCAAAGAACGAAGGAGGGAAATACATCTCAAGCTGACATAGGGTAACAACCACTTCTCTTTGCAAATTATTGAGAGTCACAGGGTCAATAACTTTGCTGCAGAGACTGTTGAAAAAGAAACAAAGTCTGGTGATTGCAAACCTTACATGCTTTGGCAATATAGATCGAATTGCCACGGGCAATATTTGTTGCATTAGAGTGTGACAATCATGAGATTTAAGTCCTATCAACTTTAGATCTTTCATTGATACCAATCTATGGATGTTGGATGAGTAACCATGTGGCACCTTAACATTTATCAAGCATTCACAAAAAGCTTTCTTCTCTTTTCTAGACAACGTGTAACATGCGGGAGGTAAGTATGTTCTTTTACTACCCATTTCACGTATTTCTGTTAATTCTGACCTTATTCCCATTTCACTTAGGTCCAGTCTGGATTTTATCCCATCTTTAGTCTTACCTGGTATATTTAACAGAGTACCAATGATGCTATCACAGACATTTTTCTCAACGTGCATTACATTGATACAATGTCTGACTGTTAAAGAACTCCAATAAGGAAGATCCCAAAATATTGACTTCTTCTTGAATGAAGAATTGTCACTCCGTGTAGTACATTGTGATCTCTTACCAAATTCATTGACAAAGTCTTTTATTCTTTCATAAACAACCTCCCCTGGTATAGTTTTAGGTGCACTGCGTTCCTCATTCAATCCATTGAATGCTTTGCGCTTCCTACGATACAGATGGAATTTTGGAAGAAACCTTCGATGACCGAGATATACATTCTTACCGACATGTTTTAGTCTTGTTGAATCAGTGTTCTCTTCACATATAGGACACGCTTTAGCTCCTTTGACACTATATCCAGACAAATTCCCATATGCTGGAAAGTCATTAATAGTGCAAAACAACATAGCATGCAAACGAAATGTCTCTCTTCGTAAAGAATCATAGGTCATCACACCTTCACCCCAGAGTTTCTTTAAGTCATCAATCAGAGGTTCAAGATAAACATCGATGTCATTTCCAGGTTGTTTAGGGCCCGATATCAACAACGACAACATTACATACTTATTTTTCATACACAGCCAGGGAGGAAGATTGTATATATCAAGCATGACTGGCCAAGTGCTATGTTGGCTGCTCAATGTCCCGTACGGATTCATCCCGTCTGTACAAAGCCCAAGTCTTAGATTCCTGACTTCTTCACCAAATTCAGGGTACAATACATCAATCTTCTTCCATTGTGGGGAATCAGATGCATGTCGTAGGATCCCATCATTATTTTTCTTAACATCCGCATGCCACCTCAAATTCTTCGCATCTATCAGATTGGAAAACAAGCATTGAAACCGTGATATTATAGGTAGATACCACATCACCTTGGCAGGAGAACCAGTTTTGGACTCCCCCGAAGTCGTCAATTTATACCGTGGCGCACCACATTTTGGACAATCTTTCAAATCTGCATAGTCCTTTTAAAATAATACACAATCATTAGGGCATGCGTGTATCTTCTTGGCATCCATTCCCATTGGGCACAACAATTTCTTTACCTGGTATGTTGAGATTGGCAGCTCGTTTCCTTCAGGAAGCATTTCTTTCAACAAAGACAGAAATGACGTGAAGCTTTTGTCGCTCCATCTATTGTTAGCTTTCAACTTATACAATCTCAACACAGCGTTAAGCTTCGTAAACTTAGTACAACCTGTGTATAATGGCATCTCAGCATCATGCACAATGTTTCTAAAAATGGGAGGTGGATCAGTGTGCTCTACCCCACAACTATCTAGCATCGCATCAACGATGTCTACTGGAACTGGTTCATTCACATCTACGTCATCGTAGGCAATTTCTTCTTCCACACAAGCACTGCTATCGACATCCACTGGTTTCAGGTTTGAAATCTCTCCATGCCAGTGCCATTATGTATAGCCTTGTATAATCCCATTGCACATGACATGAGTTTTGATTTCGTCACCAGTGTTGACTTTCAAGTTGTTACCGCAATGTCTACATGGACAGTAGAACCTATCTGCAGGTTGTTTCCTATGTTCCTCGGAAAATTTAATGAACTGGTGAAGACCAGAAATAAACTCTGGGGTGCAGCGATTGCGAATGGACATCCATGATCTATCCATTCTATGATCAAAGAGAAAACAAGTATATATTAGGACAAGATTAGGGTCTAGGGTTAACAAATACATGTGATGTCATTATTATATATAATAAATGTGTACCACCTATCCATTCTTGAACACCTAATCTCACTAGTAAGTGTATAATGTGTATTGGGTTTTCAAGAAAATTTTGGCAGCATTTCCCCGCTGTTCTCCAAGTACATATGTACTTAGAGAACAAACGGGGAAATGCTGCCAAAATTTTCTTGAAAACCCAATACACATTATACACTTACATCCTAAGCGAGATTAGGTGTTCAAGAACAGTCCCAAACCGGGGACTATCCAAGATTTACTCCTAATGAGTAAATCTTGGACGGGTTTCTAGGCCAACAAATAATGTATTGTCATTCTTATACCTAAAATCCTAGTTCTTCAAGTTAGGGTGATTATTGATGTCTTTAAAAGCATGATTGGCAATTTAGGGAAAAGTTCATCATTTACATTCCAAGCATGTCACATGTGTGCATTACAGTTCGTCATTAAGCAAGATATAAGCAAGTATGTCATATTAAAATAGACTAAACAATATGAGAAAATAGTAGTGTAATCATGCAAATGGGAACATTCATGAGAACACACACTTCAGTTATAAGCATTCATGTAGCAACTTTTAGTTCCATTCATTAATCTCTTTTTACATCCACACACAGGGGTGTACCCCTAAAGAATAACTAAACAAAGGGGTTGGTGTACCCCTAAACATGCGCATAATTAAAAAAACTATTAATACAGACAAGTCTAGATAGATAGACAACTAAATACTACACCAACATGGTCCCGCATCAATAACTTCTTTTTGATGATGAAGTTGTGTCACGAAGCTCCTCACTGTATTTAGACGAATCTGAACTGACAGGGGCCTCAGATTCAGATTCGTCCGAGCTGATATGCGACGCCATGCGCTCATACCATAGTAGATGATCGGGGGTCTCACAGTTGCTGTTGGTTATCCAAACTTTGATGGAATTATGGCCAACTGGACGGAGAAAAAGCCTGTTGCAACAGACCACATGCATCTCTCCAATCCAATCACGCCAACCGGATTTTGATACAAGATTTCTCGCCAAATCATACTCAACCTCGATAACATGTGAATAATTGCCAAAAGTTATGGTCACTTTACCAGGCATGTAGTGTCTTCCTTTTAGAAAACGCCAATGTTTGGGTATGACCAATTGGTTTAAGGAACGATCATCTAGGATGATGTCCAATTGTTCTTCAATAGGGAACGTTAACATTGACATAGAGGCCCAGTTCATAGTGACTGTTATGGGTGGACAGAGACTGCACAATATTAGTATTAACAAAGTGTAAGTACACATAACGATGTTATATATTTTCAGAAAAAGTTGTATAACATCAGTTAACCTTTTATTGCTTGTCATAACCAACTTTATTGTGGTAGACATGATAGCTTGAAAAGAATTCTATAAATGTACTTAGAGAACAAACAAGGAAATGCTCCTAATGAGTAAATCTTGGACGGGTTTCTAGGTGCTTACTAAAATAGAACCATTATATGGAACTAATCCTACATTATACACATACTTTTCCTGAGTAAGATAATGTGCACTTCATGGAATTATTAAGATCTGAATATATATAAGTTGTTTCTACCTACTTTGATGGGATTTTATAACATTCAAGTCTTCCATTTATAACATTAAGATCTGAATATATATATAAGAATCCCATTTGATACACACGATTGAGAATCTTTCACGATACTAGGAAAATACACTAACTAGATATTCATTTAGGTGTTAGACATCAATATGTGTATGAGCCCTAATTAAAACCGATTTTCATAGGAAGTAAATAAATTTAAAAAAAAAATGCCCAGCAGCAGGGCGGTACCTTGAGGGAAGACGAGCAGAGGAAGAAGAAGAAGGCAGGGCGGGCACCTTGAGGGAAGAGGAGCAGCGGACGGAGCAAGTCCTACCAGCTTCCGGTGGCGAAGAGAAGAGCAGCGGAGAGGGCGGCGAGGCTAGGAGACCTAGCTGCTAGCGGCGACGGCGGAGAGGGAGGCCGGCGGGTGGAGAGGGAGGCCGGCGGGTGGGCGGGAACCGACTGCTTCTCGCTCGACGGCGACGAGCGGCGAGCACGGAGGAAGGAGCGGCGGCGACGGAGCACGACGGCGGAGCACGAACGGCAGGGAGCGGCGGCGGCGGCAGGGAGTAAGAAATTGCCGGAGCTAGGGAAATCGGGAACGAAATAGGGAAATGGGAAGAATCGTTCGGGCAGGGTGAGCTATTAAGTTGAAAATACGTGTCGGTTATTTAAAAAACCGACAACTAAACCAACAGTGTCGGTTCGTTTGCAAAAACTGACACCTATACTATATTATAGTCATTGGTTTTTGATTAAACGACAACCGACAACTATTCCTATCTCACGAATACCATTTAGTCGTCGGTTATTTAGTTACGAACCGACGCAATATGTAAAATATTGGAGCCAATTTTTTCGCTGGAATTTTGGGTTTGGCGGTTGAGTTTAGGTGTCAGTTCTTTATTAATTAACCGACACTTAATAAAAGTGGTACCCGTGTCTGGTCGACCTTCATGGGTTGGATGTCGGTTTCTGTTAAAAACCGACACAGTAGGGTTTATGTGTTGGTTTTTGTATACAACCGACACCTTGCAAACCGACTTTATAAGCCATTTCTGTAGTAGTGAGAGTGAAAGCTCTATGTCCTGGATACTCCAGTTCCAGAGGAACCTGCTCCTACTGCACCAAAGGCAGAAATGGATGCTTATAAGAAGCATTTTGATGATGCCATTGATGCAAAATGCTTGATGTTGTTCTCCATGAACCACGAGTTGCAGAGACAACATGAGAACATGGGTGTCATTGAGATGATTCAGCATCTCAAGAACATGTATGAGGATCAAGCACGACAAGAGAGATATGATATCTCTAGGGCGTTGTTCAAGTGTGTCATGACAGAAGGAGTTCCATTTGGTCCTCACACACTCAAGATGATTGGGTATGTGGAGAACCTGATGAGACTGGGATTTCCCCTGAGCCAAAAGTTGGCTACTGATGTGATACTGCAATCGTTGCCAGAATCATACAGTCAGTTTGTGATGAACTACAACATGAACAACTTTGACAAGCCATTGATAGAGGTGTTAGGCATGTTGAGGACAGACGAGACACAGATGAAGAAGTACAAGCCTAAGTCTGTGATGATGATCAGCGAAAAGAAAGGCAAGTCCAAGCGCAAGGGCAAGGGGAAAGCTAAGAAAGGTTCTGATGCTAGCCAGCAGCCCAAGTCGTCTTCAGCTCTCAAGGCCAAGGGAGGTGTGACCAAGAGAGGCAATGGCCACCATTGTCAAAATACAAGACATTGGAAAAGGAATTGTCCACTCTATCTTGAAGAACTAAAGAAGAAGGAGGTGACAAACGTCTCTACCTGAAGGTGTCATGACATAAACTTATAAAATTTTTGAGGTATATGATACCAAGATATAAAATGTAAAGCACTCAATAAATGGGGCAAGTGTTGCCGCCATAGATAGGAGTACTTTAGTTTATTTTCAGTCTTGAAGGCATGTAATAGAGTTATGAACTGCTATTTCATATTTGCCAATGGATAGAAACACATTATTTTTCCATATTGTATGACAATAATGGAAATTAATAAAGTTGATGTTTCAATCTTTGTGGCAATGCCTTATTTATCTTGTGATACTTGGTATGCATAAGATAAAATGATACATAAAGGTTATTGATAACTCAAACAATAAAGCTAGCCTAAATCATGAGAAATTCATTTCTAGTTTCCATATGATGGATAAATCTAGACTCTTTTGGTTAGAGAACCAATAAGAGACATGAATCTCTTAGATATGATTAATCAATCTTCACTAGTGGTAGTGGGAGAATGATTATCCTATTAGGTATAATACATGTGATGTATTTACATACCTATTGGAATTAATGCTAGTACTTCAAATGGTGTTCAGAGAAATACCAATATGAATATCTTGAAGTGTTCAAGAATATCATAGATGAAGTATGAATTTGGTGAAGTGTTAATTCTTGATGAGATCAATGAATGAAATACTTGAACCAAATGTTTGAGAACCTTGTGAGTAATTATGATAGTGTATCATAGTGAACTCATGATTAAGGCATGGTGATGTCTAAATCAACAAGGAGTCATACTCTAAGGAGTTAGAGGATGATTATCAAATAATGAAATTCTTCTTAAATTAAGAATACCCCACATTAATAAAGGACATTAAGAATCATAAGGAGTTATGAGTCCTTATATCCTTGACAGATACACCTCAATTATCTATATGATGAGTTGGTCATGTGATGAATCAACCATCTAGATTATATTGAGGAACCGGATTTTGAGTTATGGTGTATGACCATTTCATCCTAAATGACTTCCATGTGAACCATAAGGTATGACATTGATGGTAGCACCCATTGGGATGAAATACATAAGTGTGAATGAGTCTTAAGTGTTAAGACACATGGATAACATTTTGAGAAGGATGATGCTTGTTGATTGCAACTTAATGACTAAGAGATTTGCATATAGATACTAAAACCGCATTCCTATGAGGAATAAAACAAGGATGTGTACATGACACAACCTATAAGGTTTATGAATCCATTAATGCAAATAAAGTCTATAAGTTACAATGAACTAATCAATGTGATTGATTGAGTACAAGTAGCTCAGAACTGGATTGTAACATCCCAAGATTTGAGGCCTCGGATATGATGATCTTAAAAGGAATGATTGGACTACCCATATCACCAAGGTGCACCTCCTTTTCTGGGAGCCCATCTCTAAAGAACTCCATAGTTTAGCGTGCTCAGCTTGAAGTAGTACTAGGATGGGTGACCAGTCGGGAAGTTGACCCCGACTTGCACGTGAGTGAGGAAAAAGCGTGCAGTTAAGGCTAGTGGTGGTCTGTGGGGCCAATCGTCATTCTTGAAACTCTACTAGAGCCTTGGGCAGTGGGCCTGGTTGTTACAAATGGTATCAGAGCCAATTCCTCTCCAGTAGGTGGGGCCCACATGGACATGGCATGCCAATCTTGAGTCGTGCGGTCCAGGCATGTAGGAAAGGGTTGTCCATGGTTGACGTAGCCACCCTTGCGTTGGTATTCCGTGATCGAGAGCTGGGTGTCCATGGGCCATTGTGGGTCTGCACTAAAATGGGGTCAGATTATGAGGCCATATATTGGAGCCTTGACGAGGACGTCAAGAGTCTAAGTGGGGGAGATTGTAACATCCCAAGATTTGAGGCCTCAGATATGATGATCTTAAAAGGAATGATTATACTACCCATATCACCTAGGCACACCTCCTTTTCCGGGAGCCCATATCTAAAGAACTCCATAGTTAAGTGCGCTCAGCTTGGAGTAGTACTAGGATGGGTGACTAGTTGGGAAGTTGACCCCGGCTTGCGCGTGAGTGAGGAAAAAGCGTGCAGTTAAGGCTAGTGGTGGTCTGTGGGGCCAGTCGTCATTCCTGAAACTCTACTAGAGCCTTGGGCAGTGGGCCCGGTCATTACATGGATCTTTACTTTGATAATATAGTCAAAGGGTTTGACTGATATGTCAAAGATAAAGAAGGGATCTGTGATTTAGTGGGAGCGTATTCACATTCCACATGTTGATGTGAAATGGAAATGTTCTAGAATGGAAATCCAAAGTGGAAATTATCTTTAAGGAAGATAGAGACGTTTCCTATGTGATAGGAATAGAGATCTATAGATAGTTCTCAAAAACCTCTTGACCTAAAAAGAGAGAGCATACATTAGCAATCTACATTGAAGGGTTCAGTGTGCATAGATTTAGTGGGAGAAAATTTGTCCATGTTACATAGAGTTGGTATCCCAAGGCCAAGTTTCCAATTCTTATGAAGAATGGGAACACTAAGAATAGATATGGATCTATCATGTATGTAATCATCCCATTATCTTGCATGTATGGACATGACAAGAATAAAATGCATTCATCATCTTGTATGTAGGACATGACAATATGATGTGCTCATCCTGATAACTCGTATGTGGGACATGACGAGTGGATGTCTATCTAAGTACCAGTAAGGGTTACTGGAATACCATAAGAACTTGATAAGTACTTGAGAAGTCCTAGTTCTATGGAAATAAGGAAGGATTCACTGTAAAGAGTTACACTGATACGAACATCCGAAAATGATAGAAAATTAATCGCAATATATATGAGATATATATATATATAAGTGAATGGTTGTTAATGGAAACGTTCCAATAAAGTCGTTTAAGAGGAAAATCCGAGTATCAGTGTGTTAGAGAACAACAATGGATACTATATGGATCTAGAAGTTCATGAGATGAACTTATAAATATTTCGGTCATTGACAAGTAAGGAATACTTGGTCATGCAATATGGATAAAGGTTAGCAAAGGAATACTAGATCGCATATTACGGTAGCTCCATCTCATACGTGTGACGTACAATGAAGAGATGAGAGACATGCAGTTAATACTAACTTTGGCAAGGTATTGCCATAACTCACTATGTTAGCACAAGAGAACCGTAACATGTGGGACATGTTTGAAGATCACTATGAATATGATTCAAGGGTGATTGGATCGCAGTGTAAGTAGGAGTCTGTTGGTATGTATGCCCTGAGAGCCAATCATGGGATGATTGGTGGGATACATTGAGATTGATTTGATAAGATCAAAGGCAAGCCTCCAATTCTTTCTAGTCCAGTCATATGAGATAATGATAGAACAGATTGAATGTGTAAAGAATGATAGTACTCAATGACGTATGCTTTCAGGTTCATGACCTGAACAATGAGATCATATGAATGCTAAGAGTTTGTAAATTCTTATTTTGTCCCTAGTCATATGTCATTGTTGAAGGTAGATAGACAGAAATGACACACAAGATTAGATTGTGGTGTTGGTTGATGACAGAATCTCATCAGTCATGATATGGAGATATCAAACCAAACACATAGGTACTTGTTAGAGAACAAGTTTACCTGACAGACCTACCATTAGTTTGACACATGGTACCATGACATGGTAGTCACATTCAGTTCTCACAGTGATGGTGGTGAGTGTGATTCTTTGACCTGAAATCACCACACTCAACACATGTCATTGGGTACACTTTGACATCAACAAACGCAGTCCTGAAACATGGGTTGTTATAAAGGTGATGATTGGGTGGCTTTGACACATGGGGCTTTTGAGGGGTGAGTGATAGATATGGGATTTGTCCCTCCTGAGGGAGTTTGATATCCATGGCCACTTGATGAGTAGGATTGAGACAGGTGTGCGCATGCATGTGTGAATCAGTATCTTATATTGATGTCATACATATCTCCTCCAATCTACTCTGAGATCAAGAAAGTGAATGAACATTGAAAGGATGACTGTTCCATGCCTTGAGTTCATTCGAGATTTCAGTAATAAAGGAATTATACATTCAATGTAACACCATTCATGGATTGTAGGATTGAAAGTTGTTCTCCAACTTTCTATTTCACTTGGGTAGAACTGATGTGTGACTAGGAACCGCTCCTTGATTGTGAATTCATAAGTGTTATGGACTTTCACTGCCAACGTGAAATGGGACATGTAGGGTCACACACATAGGATTTAACCTGGAAGAAGAGTTTATCCGCAAATGATGTTTAGATTGATTACTAAAGGAGTTTAGTAGTTCAATTAAACACTCAATTAATTGATAGCTCAAAATCATAGTATTCAAGGTGTTGGATCGATTGATTAGAGTATCAGATTGATTGAAACTGCAATTGACTATTTTTGCACAGTCTACACTTCCAACCGATAGGCTCATGTGATGAATCGATCATCTCAGGTTGGTGAACTGATTGGCTCAAATGTTGAACCGGTCGGCTCATGCGACCAACTGAGATCGTTTGGAAAGTTGATTTTGCAAATACAATTTGTTTCACTTGTACAAATTCGATTTGGACAAGGATTAATATTTGATTAATCGGAGACAAATTTGAAAGTCAATTTGAGTTGGACTAGGACTACGAACCGATTGGCTCATGTGATGAACTGATCGGATCAGGTGTCCAAACGATCGGTTCAGGTTTGAACCGATCGATTGAGGTCACCACACTACTGTTTCAAGGTTGAAATGATCAGTTCAGCTGGCGCAAGTTGCATGTTTTTGTGGAAAATCCTGAACCCTTCTACTCCTGCTTTAGTCCCGCATTGCCCGGAATAGAGAACCCTGTCTCATGACCCTCATATATATATATGGGTAGTGGGGGCTTCTCAAAACACAACTCAGTGCACCAGTTGCTTTGTAAAGTAGTCATTCTCTCTAGTTTTTGTAACGAGAGAGAGCCTGAGCAAGTGCCACCCGATAAGGGAGGCACATCAAGGGAAAGACAATTGCAGAAAGTGACTGGTGGTAGGAGAGTGTGTCGGTGACTAGTACACTGACAGGAGGGTGTGAATCCTTCAGTTCCTTATGGGATAAGGAGATCGGAGTTCCAGGTGGTCCGTGTGGACTACTTCAGAGGCGGGAGACTTCTGCCACACGGAGGACAACTGTCAATCCCGACAGTCCCAATAAGACCAGGAGGTGCCAGTCCCGGTGTGACCAGGAGCTGCACAGACACCGCCCAAGACCGTAGGTGAATACCACACAATCCGCGAGGTAACGTCCCCGACCAAGCCTCAGGACAAGGTACACCTCTACAAACCATCATTCCTATTGTATAGACGTTGACACGATTCCTTTATTCTAGATTTAGGAGAAGAAATTTTGTGTTTCTACTGCTTTCTCTATCTCTTGTAAAACCCAACAGGAAGCACTTTTGTTGAGTATGAAGGAGCTAAAACCTCCACTACAAAGGGGTTGAATGGGTTTTAAAAGGAGGAGGGGAAGAAAGGGATGATTGTTAGGTTTTAAGAAGTTGCAACCCTAGGAGTGGCGGCAGTCGGTGGGGTTCATCCTCTCCTATTGGTGCCCCACTTCCATGCACAACTGGTCAAGTGACTAAAAGGGAGTATGTGAGGAGAGAGGGAGAAAAAAGGAGGAGGAGAGGTATCATGGGGATAGCCGAGTCTCGTACGTGTACGAGCGAGAGGGATGATGGAAAAGGGTAGGGAAAAAAGAGAGGGGAAGAGTAAGGAGGCCAGGTGTGCCAATGCCTAAATTGGGCCCAACACAACCACTCCAAAAATCCCAAGAGGGGGGTTGAAAACACAAGAAATAGTTAGAAAGTAAGAAATTCAAAAGGGCATAAGTACTTCATATGAGATCCAAATTCAAAGAAATTAGGTCCATTGGAAACGTTGGAACACTGTATACTCCAAGAGAACAAGTGAAAGTACATAAGCTCCAAAGGATATGAAATTTTTTTTAGAAGAAGTGATTATGTGTGATATTAATGTAAATAAGTTTTTTGTCAACTTGAGTATCACCAAGGTGATGCATGCACCCTAGATGGGCTAATAGTGTATCAAAATTCCAATCCATATGAAATTGGTGGTGAGAAAAAGATCTAGGTAAATAGAGGTGTCATACTCCAATTGTGCATTTCAAGGTCATCATAGTTCCATTTTCTGTTGGGACAATCATCAAAGTGGTGATGGTTTCGTTACATTTTATATTGATAGGATTCTATATAATGATAAGTTTATGGTTGATTTTGTTGACTTCAAAGGAATCCTTCACTCTAACATCGTCAACGATCACAAAATTTTGACTTTGGACATTAGTGAAAGAGCCAAAGTGAAAATACCTTTCAGGTTCATTAATGCTTGGTCAGAGATAAAAGATTTCATTGATATTGACATAAGAAGATGGGGTTTTGAGTCTTCTGGTTTCCCTATCTTCAAAGTGTACTCTAAATTTAGAGGGATACTTTTTTATCTCTCATAATGGAATAAAGAGCATGTGGGTAACTCTATAATGTGGCTAAGAGAAAGGAATTTCTTGTTGTTGCAGCACAACCAAAATTAGATTCTGACCTTCCAATATAGTGTTTAAAATTGAAGCAAGTTAAAAAATAAAAGATGCATTTTTAGCAAAAGCTCATGAAGAATCCTTATTCAGGAAGAAATCTAGAGTTACTTGGTTAAAAGAAGGGGACACGAATTCTATTTTTTTAATTCCTCTATTATGGTTAGAAGAAACCTTAATCATATTAAGGCTCTATTATTTATGGTTCTATATGCATGGATATTGCTATCATCAAAAAGCATATCCTTGATTATTATTTTAGAATTTTTAACAATGATCATGTTGTTGATTTGGAGATTATAAGTGAGCTCATTTTCCCTAAACTTAATGATGTAGATAAGTTGATTTTAGATAGATGCTTCTCTGGAAAAGATATTGTTGATTTTGGACAGATGTTGTTAGATATTGGATTCCAAAATTCAAGGAATCCAATGATCTTAAAAATATGAGGCTTATTGTCTTATGTAATGTCTTTTACAAGATTATCTCTAAAATCTTAACCAATAGGATTCAAAATGTCTTGCCTTATCCAATTAGAAGAAATCAACGTGCGTTTGTGAAAGGGAGGACTATAAAAGATGTCATCCATCTCTGTGATGAACTTATTCACGACTTTAATAAGAAGGGAGGTAAACCCAAGATGTGCCTCATGGTTGACATATCAAAATCTTATGATTTAGTCTCCTGGGATTCTATTTTCTATATTCTTTATAACATGAACTTTCCTCATTGTTGGATCATTTGGCTCAAAGAAATCTTTGACACAATGTCTTATGAGACTTTGATTATTGGAGAGGCTATTGATTCTTTCTAACCTAGAAATGGAGTCTGACAGGGAGACCCTCTGGCTCCATATATTTTTGTGCTTGTGATGTTGGTGGTTACTCTCTTATTAGATAAATAAGTTGAGGAGGGTAATCTTAAAACTTTGAAAGCTTCTTCTTCTTCTTTTGAAGTGTCTCATTTGATTTTTGTTGATGACCTCATGGTGTTTGCTGAGGCTGATGATCAAAGTGTTATGGCCGTTAAAAGGGTTCTTGATAAACTTTATAGTGTGACTGGTTTAAAGATCAACTATGAGAAGAGTGTGGTGATATACAGCTAGGGAGCTAACAAAGATAGAGTAGGTAATATTCTGGGTATCAATGAAGGCTCTCCTCCTCTAAGATATCTTGGTGTTCCTTTGATTATTGGTAAGAACATGAAAGTTTATTGCAACCCCTTGGTGTATATAATCAAAAGAAGATTAGGGAGTTGGAAGGCAAATCCACTTTCATTAGATGGTAGAGTTTAGTTAGTTGAGTCTGCACTCTTGGCCACCTATCAATACTTGACTTTTTTATTTCCTTTACCCCTTCTATTTACGATGAGAATGAAAAGTTGTGTCATAATTTAATATGGGGAAAAGCCTATACTAAGAATGTTGTCCATCTTATAAAGTGGAGTGTTATTATCTGGCCTAAAAGTAAAGGTGGTATGTGCATTAAGAACATCAAAGAGGTTGTTAAAGCCTTTATCCTTTTGAACAGTTGGAACATTACTAAGGAAAAGGACATCATCTGGATTAAATGGATTCATGAAAAATATTTACTCAGACATTCTTTCTAGTCCTTATGGATTAATGAATCTTTTTTTTGGATTTTCAAGAAGATTCTTTTAGAAAAAACTGAGTTAAGAAGATTATTGGCTTTATTATTGGTGATGGATCTATTTTTTCTATTTGGAATGACCCTTGGCTTCCAAGTGCCAATTTCTTAATTGAGGTCTTATATAAATAGAGAATTATTGTAAGGAGAGTGAAATCACACCTTTACTAAAATATGGTAAACAAAACAACATTGGAAAGCAGTGGAATAAAAAATAACTGACAATATTCAATTTCATAAAAGGTTTACAAAAATACATCAAATTATCCCATTAGGGTTTACATCAAGACACACAATCAGGATCTAGATAGAGGGAAGTCTAGACTACTACAATCTTGTCTCCAAGAAACATCTCCATCAAATGAGAACAAGCCAAAAGCTAAGATCTACCTTGTCTTGTCGATCACCTTGCTCAGCACCTGGGTGGTTGGGAAGGCATCCAGCAAAAAGGGAAAGGGAAGAAAAGTATGCATCACAAAACTAGTCTAGGATATCAAGATATGTAAAGAAAATAAAAACATGGTGAGGTTCATCATATGATGAAGATAACAAGAGTATGAGGCTATATTCAAAAGAAACTTGCCATTAACAATTATATTAAAAAGGATTTGCATGTAAGATAATTATGGCTACCAAACTAGGTAGGGTTGAGGCACCTACCGAACCTCTAACCTTAGGTGAGGGGAAAATCAGACATTCCCAGTCACCTACAATATTATGGGGAGAACAAGACATTCCCCAGGGCGATTATTTACATGCCCTATGTGGGTGGTTATACATAAGTACCACTACTTTAAATTAAATAGAACATAAATCCACATGCTAGAAAAACTAGTCATGGAAAGAATAATCATATGAATCAATAAGCATGGCAGTGGGGTACCAAGACCCAAGAATAATGTTCCGAAACTGATTTATGAGGCAAGTATAGCAAAAGATTCAAGAGTATATGAAATAGGGTTTAATAAAGCCTCATTATAGAAAAATAGGTTAAGGCACAATTTTTTCCAACTTAAGGTGTAAATGCACATACATAAATAGGGATTGCACATACATATCACATACCTCTCATACTGATATCAATTACTAACTTTCACCACTTTAATTGAGTCCAAGTTCCACTTTGCCTATTTTCAATGTATTAACATGTATTAGAGTACATAGTGCGCATTAATATATAGAAACCCTAATTTTAGAACTTTTAAGCAAAATTCGGATTTAGCTTTTGAAAATATCACCAATGAACTTATTAGGTTCTCCTGATCAAGAAAACATATTTTTATGTTAATTTGGGAGTTATGATGATTAAGATGTATTTTTTATGGATTTTATGCATTGAATTCGTTTTAACCATGAAATCAGACCATAAAGATATTTTTATTAGATAGATATTAATTTTCCAATTCCAAAACATATTTATTTGTCAAATTTGGATAAGCGGTTTAGAAGATATGAATTTTTCAATACTGACCAATAGGAAATTGCCACATCATCAAACCAATCGAGATAATTAAAGAGAGAGGGAGAGGGAGAAAACACCATTTGACCCAAGATCAGGTTTGAAGTTTCTTATATAACCAAACTAGAGATTCTATATAATCACATATCCCTTTTTTATTTTGATATATCAGTCAAACCTTTTGACTGTATAATCAAAGTAAAGACTTCAGTTCTAAGGTGCTTGTATTTAATCAATCATATTGATTAATCTCTTGCAACATATACTCTGCATTTTACATTAACAAAATTATAAAACCCTTTAGGTTGTGCCACATACACAACCTTATGTTATTCCTTCTAGGAATGCATTTTTAATATCCATATGCAAAATTTCATAGTCTTCAAGTTCCAATAGCAAGCATGATCCACTGCAATTGGTTAAATAAAATCATCAGGTTCAACACTTTGAACTCACTTGAATTTATCTCAACCAATCAAATGTCACCCATGTGATTCTTAACTCTTAAGACCCAATTTCACTTATGGGTTTTATCCCTATAAGTGCTACCATTAAGGTCATACCTTATTTGGTTCACATGGAAGTCATTTTGGATCTTATGGCTTCAAGCCATAACTCAAAATCTGCTCCCTCAATCATCATCTAGATAGATTATTGTCTCATCATCATATGACCAATTCATCACCTTTGAGTTTGTAGGATATCATTATACATCAAGCTCAAGGTTTTATCTACTAGATATATGAGGTGTATCTGTTACATAAGGATTTTGAAATTCCACAACACATGTGATTCTTAATCTCCTTTGTACATTTATTTAGTGTAAAGCATGTTCTTTAGAAGAATTCTAGAAGATTAGTTATTTGTTTGATGATCATGCTCTTTCTATATAGAGTATGATTCCTTCTTTGATTTAGACATCATTATGCCTTAATCATGAGTTCTCTATGATACAAAATCATATTTACTCACAAGGTCCTCAAACATTTGGTTTAAGTATCTCATTCTTTGATCATATCAAAGAATTAATACTTTTACCAAGTTTGTTCTTCATTTATGATATTCTTGAACATTTCAAGATATTCATATCGGTATTTCATTAAATACCATATCTAAAGTATTAGCATTTATTCTGATAGGTATGTATATACATCAATATGTATTATACCTAATAGTATAGCCATTCTCCCACAACATCTAGTGAAGACTGACTTGTCATCATGCCCAATAAACAAGATATTCATATCTCTTAATGGTTCATTAACCAAGAGAGTCTAGTTTATCCATCAACATGGAACCTAGAAATAAATTTCTCATTCATTTGTTTAGATGATAATGCTAATTAATTGTTTGAGTCATCAATAACTTTTAGGTATTATTTATTTTATCTCATGCATACCAAGTACCACAAGATAAATAAGGCATTCCCATAAAAGATCATAGCTTTGAAATTGAAACATGAACTTTATTGATAGACATCCTTATCATTATAAGATGCAGAAATAAAATGTTTCTATTTATTGGAAAAATAAAATAGCAGTTCATAACTCTATTACATGCCCTTTGGTATGAAATAAACTAAAAAGTACTACTATCTATGGCAGTAACACTTGCCCCAATGTTGATGAGTGTTCCTTCTTGGTCCTTTCATAAAGGCCATCACTTCTTTTCAAATCTTGCACATCATATATGTCAAATCTATATCTAGGTATCATATACCTAACATAAAGAAGCATTTTTAGTTTATTTCATAATACTTTAGGCGGAGACTTCCATCCCCTCTTTTTTCTTCTTTAGTTTGTCTGTGTAGAGAGGGCAATTTCTCTTCCAATGTCCTGGCTCATGAAAATGGTGGCATTTGCCTCCCTTGTGCACCCCTCCTTTTTCTTTGAGAGTTGAAGATGACTTGGACTGCTGGATTGCATCATAACCTTTTTTTGCTTTGTCCTTGCCCTTACCTTTAGACTTTCCCTTCTTTCTACTGATCATCATCACATATTTGGGTTTGTCTTTCTTCATTTGTGCCTCATTTGTCCTCATCATGCCCAACAACTCTGCCAGTGGCCTGTCAAAGTTGTTCATGTTGTAGTTCATCACAAACTGACTGTAGTATTCTGGCAACAATTGCAATATCACATCAGTAGCCAACTCTTGGCTCAAAGGGAATTCCAGTCGAGTTAGGTTCTCCAGATACCCAATCATCTTGAGTGTGTGAGGGCCCACTAGATCTCCTTCTGTCATGACACACTTGAACAATGCCTTGGAGACATCATATCTCTCTTGTCGTGCTTGGTCTTGATACATGTTCTTGAGATGTTGAACCATCTCAATGACGTCTATGTTCTCATGTTTTCTCTGCAACTCATAGTTCATTGAGCACAACATCAAGCACTTCACATCAACATCATCCTCAGTATGCTTCTTGTAAGCCTCCCTTTCAGCCTTTGGTGTGGTGGGATCGGCTTCATCTGGCTCTGGTGTATCTAGGACATAGATCTTTCTCTCTTGAGTGAGAACAATTTTCAACATCCTAAACCTATCGTGGAAGTTGTTCCCATTTATCTTGTCCTTCTCAAGCACCAATCACAATGAAAAGTGATTGTTGTTGGTAGCCATTTATTCTACAAAAAGGAAATTTGCAATTTAAGTCCAAAACTCTTTTGACTTGATTTGAAAATTGATGATACAATTAGATCTTTAATTAATTATTACTCCCACTATTTTGATCAAATTGATAGCCCTCACCATCAATTCAGAAGATTGCATCGTACAACCTTCTAGTGAGCAAGATCCTGATTTCCTCTAAGCCACAAACCAAATAGGGATGTTCACCCACAACTGGAATCTTTCAAGTAGGCAACCTTTGACGATTGCATCATATGAAACTCTTGATAGATGTCATGTGCAACTCCTTGCCATGTACATCTATATGCTTCAAGGTGCTTGATCCGATCACGGTCACCTTGTTAAGTTCAACCCAAATGCCAACACAATGAATATTCACCCTGATAGGGTAGACCCACATATTCACCATCCCACTTCCACGAGATAGATAGTGCACCACACTAGGGCATCCCCACACCTAGTCGATCAAGGTTTTCATGTGTGTTTCTTTTGGAAGGCATCTTAAACTTAATATTTTATTGAGGGGTTTTAATATTCTTATATACATATAACTATCCAATCACCACATATATAGTACTATCATATACATGATGTATCCTACAAATGAAAACATGCAATAATGATAAAGAAATGATTATGTCCATGCTATTGTAGTTCCTTGGAGCCACAAGGAACTACGATCATTTAAGGTCTACAACACATGCAACCTGTTGTTGATGAAGATATGTGCTTAGGTCGTTCTGGGTTGATCAGCTCATCCTATGACTGATTGGCTCGCCTCCTGGTCGGTCGGTTGGTTGTCAACAACTGATCGTCTGGCTCCTCCAGACGGTCGGTTTGTAGGGTCATCGAGCTCCTCATCAGACCACCTACTTCTCCTCAGTCAGTCATCTCAGTCAACCAAGCAGTCATCTTCAGTCTTTGTCATAACAAGAAATAAAACTATCATACTTTTACATAATTTTTGTGAAACCTCGAGTTACATTTGAGGGGAGAAAAGGTAGAAGAGAATCTCAAGTAACATTCAAAATAGAAGAAGAGGGCTCAGTGCGCAAACTGAGATGCAAACAACCATAACCAATCCACACACATGCACATAGGGTTTATAGGCCATAACGATGCTACACATCCACCATTAAAACTGTTTTAGGGCGATGCATATTGATTGCATATATACCATATCATATATGTATATATTAGTTTGGGATCATGCAGTATTAATCAAATATTCACATTAGTCATTTAAATATTCACATCACATGCAATACATAAAAGATGATAAAACTAAAATCCGATCATATTGATTATCCCAAAACATAGAGTATTAACGTGGCTTTGATACCACTATTGGGTTTTACATGGTCAGAGTAGGTAGCGGAAACAAAAAATTTACATGGCCATAAACCCATAACCCGCAGATTGCATCAACATCTATGTAATGGGAAGGATGATTTTACCGAGATATACCTGGTCCCGAGGCTTATTCAGTGACAATACCTCACAACTAGTGCAGTCTTCAACCACATATCTTTAATGACGTCTGTACAACTCCTTTTTTTGACCAAGACTACAGTTAACTATCATCCTCCTGAGTAGAAGAAGTCTCCCACCTCTATAAATAGTTCACACAGACTACCATGAACTCTAGTCATCCTAAAGAATAGACTAAAAGGAGTTGTCTCCTTCTGTTGGTGTACTAGTCACCAACACACTCTCCCACAATCAGTTGCCTTTCTACATTAGTCTTGCCCTCATTGTTCCTTCCTGGATGAGAAGAACTTGCTTAGTCTCCCTTAGTTACCACAACCAGAGAGGACAACAACTTTGTAGAGCAACTGATGTTCTGAGTTGTGTCTCTAGAGAAGCCCCCAATACCCCTCTATTTATAGTTGAGGGTAGGGTCAGGGTTCCCAGTCTGTGCGGGAGTAGAAGGGTCTGAAATTTCCATGAACAATTTGCACTTCAACAGGTGAAAAGGTCGTTTCATAACTGAAATGGTCATTTGTCAAGGTGATCCGAACGGTTCACTTTTGAACTGATTAGTTGGGAGTGTTAACCGGTCAGTTTACTTAGTGAACCGATCATTTCATTTCCCAGACATGCTCACAATTGACTTTCCTTGTTCATTTCTAATTAACACAAATATTAATTCCTATCCCAATCGAATTGAACAAGTGAAACGAAAAACTTTTTCTCACAAACTGAGACAACCCAACACTACTCATTTAGACAAGTGAATCGATCGATTCATCGGAGTGAATCGATCGGTTCACCGGAGTGAACCAGTTGTCTCACTGGCCATGATCCAATCAGTTCACCTAGTGAACCAGTCAGTTGGTGGTTCATGTTGTGTAGAACACAGTTAATTTGATTCTCAATCAATCTGACACTCTAATCAATTGGGTCAACACCTGAAATTGATGATTGTAGGTCAATTCTATTGATTGAATGTTTGATTGAGTACCTAAACACTTTAGTAATCAATCCAAACATCATTCATGGATAAAATCTTCTTCCAGGTTAATCCTTTGTGTGTGACCCTATAGGTCCCATTTCACATTGGCAGTGAATGTCCATAACTAGTTTATGACATTATAAGAAAAGAGTGGCACCTAGTCGTACATCATTGCTATCCAAGTGAAAAGGAAAGTTGTAGAACAAATTTCAACCTACAAATTTGTGATTGGTATTCCAATGAATGTATAGTTCCTTTGTCTCTGATATTCTGAGTGAACTCAAGGCATGGAGTTGTCATCCTTTCAATGTTCATTCATGTTTCTTGAACTAGAGTAGACTTTCTGAGATATGTGTGACATCAATATCATATATTGATTCACATGTGCATGCTCATGCCTTTCTCAATCTCACTTATCAAGTGGCCTGGACATCATACTCCCTTAGGAGGGACAAATCCCATAACTATCACTCATAGTCTATCTCATGCGTCAAAGCCACCCAATCATCACAGTTATAACAACCCATGTTTTAGGACTGCTTTTGATGATGTCAAAGTGTACCCAATCACATTCGACGAGTGTAGTGATTTTAGGTCTATGAATCACAATCACCACTATCACTATGAGAGATAACTATAACTACCATGTCATGGTTCCATGTGTCACTCTCATGGTGGGTCTATCTGATACACTGCTCTCTAACATGTATCTATGTGCTTGGTTTGATATCATATATCATGACTGATGAGTCAGTATCATCAACCAACACACACTCTAGTCTTTATGTGTCATTGTTGTCTATCCACCTTTCATAATGACATCTGACTATGGAGTTAAACAAGAATGTACATACTCTTAGCATCCATATGATCTCATTGTTCAAGTCACGTACTTGAAGACATACATCATTGAGTATTGTCATTGTTTAGACATTCATTCTGCTCCATTATTTATCTCATAATCGATTGAGCTAGAATAAATTGGAAGCTTGCCTTTGATATTTATTAAATCATTCTTGACATATGCCAATCCAATCATCATATTATTGTCTCTCATGGCATACATACCAACACTAGCAGTAAAGGTTTTGGATTTTAAAGACGTTTTACTTTGCTTGCCTAGACTACATTGTTCATAATTTTCAAGTTTATAAAAAGAAAGTTTAGGTAGACCATGAACAAGATCATACTTAATAAATTTCATAATGAAATGTGAGCTTGCATGACCAAAGTTTCTATGCCATAATTGTAAAGGTTAATCATTTGCAAGAAGACATTTTCCAACAATATCTTGCAGAGTTATGTCTAAGTATATATAGATTTCCTATTATGTTTCCTTCATAAACAACATCATTAGTGTTCTCAATGAGTATCTTAGAACATGATTTTTAAATACAACATCATAACCACTATAACATAATTTACTAGCACTAATCAAGTTGTGATGAAATCCATCAACAAGCAACACATTTTTTATTTGAAGGTTTGTACCAATGTTACCTATCCCAATAATTTTACCTTTGGCATTATCTCCAAATGCAATTGTTACTCTCTTGTTTTCTTCAAGTGTTTCAAAATCATCCTTGTTTCCAGTCATGTGTTTGTAACAACCACTATCAACCACCCAATCCAGCAAAATAGATAGATTTTGGCACCCATGTGGTGGTCCTTTTGGTTAGGAACATTTATTAAAACATTTCACATTTTAGAACAGCTTAGTATGAAGTATTTTTTGTAGGTTTAGAGCAAGAATAGTACATATAGTCACATGTTTATTAGGTAAATATACTCACATTTTTATTATTTCAATAAAAAATTCTTTATAGTATTACCCTTGGTCAACCACTTCCTTGAACAAAAATGCTCTTGGTCGAAATGTATTTCGACTGGAAGAATTTGCCAGAAAATGTGAGTTTTGATAGAGCTCCTCTTGGTCAATTATTTCTTTGATCGTAGGGGGTGTCGGTCGAAAATATTATCGATCGAGATGACTTTATGTGTGTTTTCAATAAGTTTATCAATTTCAAACAAAGCATGTTGTCATTTCCAATCAAATCATATAAAAATATGCTAGTGAAAGCTTATTTTAGTTGAGATAAGACAATAAGATTTTAAAATTAAGGTTTATGTTAAATATCAACTAAATGTTCCATGTTTCTAAGTTTGTGTCTTTGGAACCCAAACTAAATATTTATCCTTATTTTTCTTCTAAGTGTGTGAAAATGAGTAATCTCCAAGACGTAAGCAATAATGACAACAAATGAAATGAATCTCATTTGTCTTTCTAACATTTTGGTCATGAGCTAGATTGTTTTAAGGTACATACATGACTTAGGTCTTGGGTACTTGTGTCTTTCTATCTCTAGGTTTTTTATAGGATTTATATTTGGGTACATAACCTAGGCCTCTCCTCCTAATTTGACTAGATGAGTTCTCCATGATTTTATCAATAATGTCATTGTTTTTCAAGCTACTAATATCTTTTTGCAACTTAGCAATTTCATCCATTTTCCTTTTGATGTTTAACTTTGCTTGATATAAATTAGATAACAAAATATCTCTTTCTTTGACAATAACATCATAATCCAAATGAGTACATAGAATAGGTTGAGTTTGAAGATCATTTATTTTAGCAAGTAGTTCAATCTTTTTTTGGCAAAGAAAATTATTGTTTGTTTATATAGCAAGCAACTTCATATATGAGACTTTCATTTTCATAAGAAAGCATATATAATTTAGCATGCAAATCATAATTTGTTTTTGTAAGCTTTTTCAAGTTCTTTTTGCAATCAACATATTTATCATGTATTTCTTGAATAATAGTAACCAATTCTTCTTTAGATAATTCATGAATGCTTACCTCACATGAGTCTTCATTTTCATCTTCCTAAGCGATAAGACATTCCATTTCTTCCTCCCCACTTACACTGTCATTGTGTGATTCACCCCAAGCAGCTTTGTAAGCTTTATCTTCCTTGTCTTTCTTCTTGAAGGAAGATTTCATGCTTTCTCGAATTTAGGACATTCATTCTTTACGTGTCCTTTCTTTCCACATTCAAAGGACCTAAGGGAAGAAGAGGAAGAAGCACTAGAATTTTATTAGATTTATACCTTCTATATTTCTTATCAATTACAATGAGTGCATCTTCTTCATCATCTCCTTCACTTGTTTCATCACTTACTTGAGTGATGACTTTTGTTTGATCCATTGTTGTATCTTTTAAGCCAATGTCCTTACTTTTTTACCTTTTAAAGTTTGGCCTCCAATATTTCTTCTTCTTCAAGTGTGACCTCATGTGTCTCTACATTTCCAATGACCTGTCCATCCTCATTGTGGTGAGATCATTAGCTTCTTCAATGGACATCACCTTTGGCTTGTATTTTGGAGGCAAAGATTTAAGGATCTTGTACACCTAATCTTCTTTACTTGTATACTTACCTAATTCACTCAAGTTGTTAACAATGAAAGAAAATTTTGCATACATTTCACTAATGGATTCATTAGTTGCATACAAATTGTTCAAACTTTTGGTGCCTTCATGTATTATTGAAAGTATATGACATATATCATAAGTTTTATCAGATGAAGATACCCTATTAAACTCACATAAAAAATGAAACAATATAGTATGCTTACCACTTTTGCATTTACTTGAACTTGTTTTACGATATTGGGATCCCATGCTGCATATTCAATCGTGGGAAGTACATAAGGTGAAGACACCATCCCCATAGCCCTCTGTTGATCCCGTAGAAGTAGAATTGAATTCTTATTTTCCAATAGGTGTCGTTTCTTCCATCAAAGGGTGGTCACCGAGTCACATGAGTTCCTTCAAGGTTGAGGTTGCTAAGAAATTTGTCCCCCATTCTTGAGGACCTGTTAGAGATCCTTGAAGATATGAACTGATACCAATTAAAAGATCTAGAGGGGGGTGCTGAATAGATCTTTTTGAATCTTAAAAATAATTAAACACTCAACCAAATAAGGAGGAGGAAACAAGGAAGACACTTCAATTTAGAGTGGTTCAAACCTTTGAATAAAAAATTGTCACTCCACTTCCGAATTGTCTCTAATTGGGAGTTTGGAAGTGATTAGATTTATTTACCTATCAATTATGTTACAATAAAATGCAATTAGCTACCTTGAAATAGCCTTCTCCAAGACATAACATCAACCTCCTTGAAGCAGCCTTCTTTGAAGTAACCCTAAGCCCTTTTAGAAACCTTCTTCACCTTGAAGTAGCTCCACCACCTTGAGATAGACTTTACCTAGAAGTAGATTCAACCTCTGTTGAAGCCACCTTCATGAAGTAATCTCAAGAACCCCTTGAAGCAGACTTCTCCACCAAGAAGTAGCTTTAACCAAGCTCAGTCAAGAAGCCTCCACAACTTGGAGTTGCCAAGGAGCACAAGTAGCTTTAACATGTGAAGGGGAATTGGAAGAAAGAAAGTACATTAATTGTATATAGTGATTTGATCTTATATCAAGTGTTAGACCTCTCAAACCACTTAGGATGGACGTTTCTATGAGTTGGATAAGAGGACATTGCTATAGGACACGAATTTGGAGCTTGTAGAATAACATGGCAAGTGTTCCTTAACTTTGTTGTTTATAAGAATGTATTCTCAAGTGTAGCTTACGTACTTTAGGTGTCCTAAGGCCTCTCCTATTTATATGACTGGTTTGTAAGTACATAGGGATATTCTAGGGAGTCTCTAGAGTATTCTTAGTGCTTAACTAGCTGTTAGGTATACAATAGTTGGATATCAATAACTACTTTACTCATGTATAAAATAACAATCCAAAACCCTAATCAGTCGACAAGTTTGTCGACCGAACTGTGTCTTGGTCGAGCTTTTCTTTGACCTAGGTTGGGTTTAAGGAAAATATGTAGAAACTTATATTTTCAATTCCCAACTACAATCTAGTTAGTCTAACGGTCACAAGATTTTGACCGAGGTTTGCTTGGTCAACAATATTTTGAATGAAACCCATTTTAGAGCACAAATATGTAAGGTATTGAAAAATTATCATAAGTTCAACCGAGGTGGTTCTCGATCGACAAAAACATCAATTGAGTGTATCTTTGCCAACAGTTTTCTCGACTGAGGATGTCCCTATTTTAGTCTTTTGAATCACCTATTAAGTGTGTGCTTCAATGAATGACAGTAACTCTAACTCTAGGGGGAAACCTAGCTAAGGGTTATAAGTGGATAGGGAAGATCTAACACTTGATTTACATGATGTCTAAGTACTTGTACATTTTATCTTCGTACACATGTTTACATTTGAGTACAATCATGGACACATATACAATTAAGAACATTTGATTCTCAATTTGCATCGATCTTCATCTTTCCTCTTAGTAGAATCTCCTTATTACCTTGATCCCTGAAATACTCAAATAGCATGTTAGATCCACAAGTATGAAATGTTTTTCATTATCAAAACAAAGGGTATGGTAATTTAAAATTTAGTCAACATTGGTATGTAACAACAATCAACCTCTTAGAGAGGATTTGTTCTTGAAATATGCTCTCCATCACCTAGTCCAAAAATTCACCAAATATTGCATAGGAGTTACCTATTGCATTCATTGTTAAGTTCAGAATAACTTGTAGTTGACTTATATTCCTAAAAACGAAAGGGTACAAGACTAGACCCCCTAAAGTGTTTATTAATGACCCAACTAACTATCTAAAGATGTAGCATGAGGTAATTCAAATAAGTCGTGCATCCATCCAAATGATTTTTCTCATTTCTCAAATCTTAAGTCTGGGATTCTAGAATTGACCTACCAGCCAAGGGTTCTTCTCAAATTGACTTATTAATATTAAAAACTTCATATGGTGGTGACTTGTTCATGAAAAAATAAAAAAATAGGAAATTCTCTTTTGGTACATCTAGCATAATAATGATAACATGTTTAATGATGAAAAACTGTGATTTAAATTCAAAAATGGTTCCTTAATAACTATGATCATTAAATCAACAAACTTTCATTGTGACATACATACATTGACTATTTAATTATTATATTACTCCACCAATAATGTATAATTCTTCAAACATCTGTCAAGGCATCCCAAATGTATCTCTACCCACAAAATAGGAGAGAGTGATTGGGTTTCAAGATGTACAACACCTTACCAGATACATCCTCCTATATGTACCACCTCATCCTATCTTGTACACATTCAATAAGTAATGAAAAACCTTATCATGGAGTCAAAAGATCATTCAACCTTCATAATGAGGATTTAAGGTTTTTCTAAAAGGAAATAGTTAGGTGTTAATCACTAGAAGTTTCTTCCCTTACCTAGGGAAACTTCTAACCATTAGAGATAAAGTAAGGGAAGTCAGGCGTACATGGACTAAGTCACAAAAACAAAAGTGACATCAAAATCAGGAAGGACCAAGTTCACGGGGATTGAAACTGTAATCGGTATCTTTTACTTATGGGTAGAACCCTGAACATCCTTTTGTAAACATCTAACAACATACATAATGCATATGCATAAGAACACTATAGGATAACCAAACAATGATAAATTCACTAACAAATTCATCTCTAATACCATACTTCTAAGAAGTGGATCCCCGATCCACTCCATACTATTTTGAAGAACAAAACCCATCCAATTCAAACACACCAACAAATATGATGGAAGGAAGGTTTCTTAATTTCTCAATGTGTAATATGTAATAATGTGACTCTATAGTAGTGGTAAATTTAAACCATTCATTACCAACAATTATTTCATATGTTGTTGCTTACCATAAAGGTGGAATAACATAAAACATAAGTCACAAACTATGTATACAAAAAAGGACCAGTAGAGGGTGATCGAGCCCAATTAAGATATCCTCAAATTTCTACAACTAGTACATGTTACTCCTTAACTATATTTTTTAAATCCTCAATTTTGCTAAAATTGAATTATATAAATATAAGCCATGGATTGATAATTATCCAATAATATTTTTGACAGAATGATAATGTTACTTATGACACTATTTAAATTGCAAATATGTCCTTGGTGCACAAGAAAAAAAATAAGAGTCTTTGTCAACAAATAAATATTAATGGGTTTGTGAATTTTTGCAGAATAGAAATATAAGATAATATGCAAGTTTCAAAACAAAATAAGATGCGTGGTGTTTTAGATAATTAAAAGGATAATTATCTATGCAGTTTGGCAATTCATTTTTCAAGACATCAATTAGTATTAAAATGATCCAACATTTGGTATACTCAAAAATAATAATGGTAAAAAGTGAAAATTTAAATTGGGTAAAAAAGAATATTCCATGGGATAATGGTATTTTTTTAAATAATGTTTAAAAGGAGCAAGTTTGGTATGGTAAAGATACCCCATTAGATCCCACACATTAAATATAACTTGGGAAAGGTATTAGGGACTTTCCTTGAAGTAAGGAAACTTGATTTGAGGTAATAAATCAATGAGAGATAAAATGAACTTTCTAGATACAAAATTATGAGTTTTTCTTAAAAAGATTAATGACGAATTATCCAATGTGTACCAAATAGTTATGTGCTTTCCTTAAAGGCTTATTTTTGCCAAAATACAAGTCTTGATAAGAATATGATGGTGTCTTTATGGGACCTTTGGATATATAAAAGGTAAGAGTTGGAGATAAAGGAAAATATTCTTTCCTCAGATTGTATCTTGCTTTCCATAATAATAGATGGTGCTTTGAATAGATATTGGTATATTTTAGTTATGGAAAGGAGATAGTGGTGAACTTATGGAAACATCATAATATGCCTATCCACTTTTGAATTCCTTAAACCCCAAGGAGAAAAGGAAGAGAGGAAGACAAGGAAGAAAAATATAAGGTGAGTTTGTATATATATATGATAGTCTTGCACACAATTATCCTACCCTTCTTTTCCTCAACCTTCACCCAATCATCATATCTCTTCCCTCTCATATTATTCTTCCCTACACATAATTAACAACAATGGCACAATGTACCACCACAGGGAAGGGGTTTTCCTTCACAAGATTAACCTGATCTACTGGCTGATAGGGGAAGAACTATAGCCAATCAGGATGACATCATCCTTAGTACAGTAGCATAGTCTTCCATTTATGAGGTTACAACATCAAGGTTATGTGAGTGGTAGCAGTGAGGAAGATGAATCCAATAAATTCATGCCTGGGCTTTTTCGGATGATTTCATGGGGGTGTCTGTAGATTGAAGGGAAGTAGAGTGGATCTTGACATGTGCGGGCATACTCTAGAAACATCCCAATTTCTCTTCTGCAAAGTGGACACCTATCAATGTACTCGTAGCAAGGATGGTGCCATGTTACCTCCTGGAGGAAGAGAGCCACCAGGTACTGGGGCTGTAGCGAGTCTGCTGGAGAAAGACCACCAAAGGAAGGGTGGAGGAGACTCTGGCTAGTGTACAATGTTTTAACCTCAGCTGGGGGGCACTGAAGTGGGTGAGAGGCATCTTATAGGCGATCTCAGGATGTACGGGGCGACGAGTCAAGGAAAAGTGAGAGTTCCTTCATGCTGGAAGTGAATCGGCCGGGTGAGGAAAGTAGGCCCACTTGTGGGCCGGTTTAGTGTTGTGGGACACACCCTTAGTTCATGGATCAAATTAAAAGCTGCTACATCACTCCATATCCTAGGTTAGTATGTTTATTTTGCAAATTTCCTAGAAAATGCAAGGATATTCAAAATATAGGAAAAATATATATTAAATTAATTAGAAAAACATTTAAAATATGATTATGTCACTTATAATGCCTAATTATGTTCCCTATTCTAAAAGTAGCATTAATACTTGTTTCAGTGGTGATTAAAGCATACAAACTTTAGATTTGTACATTGACATAATTGAATACATTAAGTGATGTTAATTCAAGTTGTAGTCTCATGTTTTTGAACCTAGTGATAATCTAAGGCAATCATGATAGTAAAGTTTAATAGCAAGGTTTCCAAGTGAATAATCACATACATGTTAATAATTAAAGTAGCTAATGTGAATAACCTTGCATAAGAAACATTAATGTTAAAAGTCATAACTTGATGTGTCATTAAGGGACATAATTGAATCTAGTATTTATAATACACTGACATGGTGGATTTGATAATCACAGATACATTTAATATGAACTAGGGTTTCCAAGCATTACCCTAATGATACCTCAATAACAAGGAAACCTAAACCCTAGAATAGGACAGAGTAGGGTGTAAACTTTAATAATATAATTAGTGACACTTTAGGATTTACATACATGTAGATTAGATTATTGGATACCCCTTTACTTGATTGATTGGATGATATGCTTAAAGTATGATTTGATAATCTGCAGGGTTCTACATTGAGGTATGTGGTTACACTTATGACTACCCGCATTAGTTTGTTAGTGTTTGTCTTGTGTTTCTCAAAGATTGAATAGCTAAATTGTTGGATGTTTAGTTATATTTTGTTCCAGTATAATACTACCAAGAGTATCACATAAGGAAAGATTATGTTCAGAAAATCTGAGTTCTTATTTGCAAATAATTGATTTGTTATATGTTGCTATAATACCCACACATTTTTTGGATGCACCCATGTACAAAATATAGCAATATACTAATTTGTGCTTTTGGTTTCACGACATTTAATGTACATGCTAAATATGAAGATATCAACATATGGTTGACAACTGAAATGCTTAAAGTCATTAAAGTTAATTTCTAAGGAGGACTAGATAGATACTTTTTCTTATATGTACAATTTTGATGATAAAAATTCATGTAACTCTTGAGAAGAGCATCTTGTAAACAATATTTGAATTAATGGAAATTATTTACTATTATTTATCATTTGGTTAAATCTAGATCTTGGGAAATTTTAGGTAATGGGTCATAAATTTTTGGGTCTTTTCTTAATTGGCGGATGCTAAAAAGTGAGGTCGTTGCATTTGATATGAGAGCCCTAAATATTCAAATAATATTTAATAGTTTATAATTTCAAGTAATTTATAGAGAAGTTAGGGAATTATTAGGGCATGTTCTATAGATAATGGTGTCTAGAAGGGACCATGATTTGGGGGCTGGAAAAACTTCCCTCCACACTACTAGTTGGCTTACAATGACTCACAGACCCACACTTCCTTCCTACCCAAATTTGGACAATTTTTCCCGATGTAAAATACATTGTGGATTTCTTCTCATCTTGTTTCATCCAATTCTTATTTTCTTTCTTAATAAAACCCTAAAAGGAATTTCTCTCCTCATCTCGAGTTAGGGTTTTTGAGAAGAAGTAGGGTTAAGGCATCCTCCACCAATTAATGTACATATAATGTAGAAATAATAATGTACATGTAATGTGGAAATAATGATAAAGTAAAGAGAAAATGTTTTATGGGTTTTTCCTTATATGGGTAACCCTGAATGGAATAATGGTGGTTTGGGAAAACCCTAGTTGATCAAGGGAAAGTAGAAACCCTAAGAGGTAGGATGTAGTATTATCCTAACCCTAATTATGTGAATTGGGAAGTAGTGTGGATGAGATAGAAAACCCTATCTGTATGAACCATGGTTAGGGTGAAAAAGAATAAGAAAAATTATAAATGAGTTTGGTGGCCCAGTATCCCATGCATGTGTACATGTATTTCAAGGCATTAACGAGAAAAGGTTTTAAGAAACATAAGAAACTTATGAACAATTCATTTTATGGATATAACTTGCTCGAACAATGAAATATGTCCAGTGAGTTAAAGAGCATTGGGTGAAAAGAAAGTAAGTGTAATGAATGGTGACAAGCCAAAATAGGAAGATCACAAATAGGACAAGCCTGAATATAAAGAAAAATATAAGATAAAATCTTTACCATGGTTAGTGATCAATCTAGGATAGGAAGATCACCAACAACCCAAATCGGGAAAGGAAGGTCGATACAAGAGGAAGTCATTACAATAACCAATGATTAAGTTGGGATAGGAAGGTCATCAATAGGCCGTGTCAGGAAAGGAAGTACACTATAAAAGGATGTCATTGCAATGACTAGTGACCTAGCTAGAAAAGGAAGTTCACTAATAGGTCAAGTCAGGTAAGGAAGACTTCTATAAAAAACCAAGACATGGTGAGGGTAGGTTATGAACGTCCACTGTAGGGACTACAATCCTTAGAGATGGTTCCCCATAAGGAGCTCCCCTAAAAAGAGGGCTCACCATGAAATGAAAAGAATAAGGGTCAAGATGTTATAACTGAAAATGTACATTCAAAAAATGATAATAGAAATTCAACTTTTAGGATTGGTTTCCTGACCTAGGGTCTGTCAACCCAAGAGTGGGAAAATGACCTCTGAAGGAGGAAAAACATTTAGACTTTTGGGTCGGGTTGTGGCTATAGGGCCTAACCTCCTCCTATGATCCAAGAAGGCACCCTAGGTTAGGACATTCCCTAGAAGAGTGTGATGATAAATCAATTTAAAGATTGAGGTAACCATGAATGTCACCTAGAATATTAAGGATACAAAATATGAGAGCACATAGATTGAGTATAAGTCTTTAAACCCAAGTATACCATATATAAGGAACATGAGGAAAATGCATTATAGAAGTGGATGACAATATGGGACCAAACCCGGAAGGGCGGGTCACAAGGAGCCAAATGAGGGGATATAAAGTGAATAATGAGTACTATAAGAGATGGAGGAAATATGGTTTAAAGAGTTACATATGAAAATAATATGCCCTCGATAAACCTTGGGTAGGGTAGATCCCTAAGTTAATCCTAAGGTCAATTAGGGAGTATTAAAGGTACAAAAGAATGATGATATTAGGAGATGATTGTGCCCTGAATGCATAAGACCATTTGTTCAGGAGGTAACAACTATGTTTTCCCAAGTCACATGAGTCAAGAGATTGGACACCTTCATGACGTTCATGTGGCACAATGGGTGAACGTGAGATGCACTCTCTATATGAATAAAGATGAGATCCATCCAAAAGTACATGTACCCCTAGAGACCTCGAGGAAGTGGCCAAGAATCATATTACATGAGGTGTAAACATAAAAGATACAAGAAGTCATGTAATTATGATATCTTAAAGGGAGTTGTGCACAAAGTTAAGATTGAGAAAAACATTTGACCTCCTGAAATATAAGAATAGTGTGGAATAAAAAGTAAGTATAATTTAGAGTGATGTTGAGAATGATTCAACCTAATATGTGAAATTTTGAGATAATGTGTGGGTACACTATCTCTACTCTTAGAATAGGATGAACTTTGTATTTGGGTTGTGGTAAAGTTCTTATTTCATGTCATTAAGAGACAGAGATTGGGGTAGACTCATGTTATGCACAAAATTGACATATAAGAATGAATACCTTAAGTTGAACGTAATGACATGATCTAGGGTTGGAGGTGTTACCTCACCATTATGTGGGAATAAATGAATAATAGATTGGAACTTTGGTGAAAAAGATACTCACCAAATGAAAAATGAAATTCAAGTGAATATGAAATAGCTAAGTGATAATGTCATAAAATGATGGGAATGTGGATATACACTGAATGAAATTTGTTACCAATATTAATAGTGATGTGAGGAATTTGCATATAAATAAAAAATGTTAAAGATATCTAAGTACGGTTGCTTACCTTAATGTTTGAAAGTAAGATTGCTTATTTTTCATCTTAACCTTACTTTGTGTGAATTTTGGGAACAAAATTACTTTTAATGAGGAGTGAATGCTATATCCTCAATTTTGGTAAAATTGAATTATATAAATATAAGCCATGAATTGATAGAATGATAATGTTAGTTATGAAGCTATTAGTGTTGCAAATATGTCCTTGGTGAACATGACAAATGAATAATAGTTTTTCTATACAAATAAATATTAATGGCTTTGTGAATTATTGGATAATATAAATATAAGATAATATGTAAGTTTCCAAAAGAAAACAAGATGTTTGGTGTTTTCGATAAATAAAATGATAATTTTCTAGCCAGTTTAGAAACACATGTTTTGAGATATCATTTAGTATTATATTGATCTTATCTTTGGTACACTAGAAGATAATAATAAAAAGAAGAGAATTATAGGATTGGGAGAAAAAAAGGATATTACATGGGATAATGGTATTATTTTAAATAAATTTTAAAAGGAGCAAGTTTTGTATTGGAAAGATACCCCATTAGATCACACACATTAAATATAACTTTGGAAAGGTATTAGGGACTTTAATTGAAATAAAGATAATTGATTTGGGGAAATAAATCAAGTAGAGTTAAAAGAAACTTTCTATATCTAAAAACTATAAGTGTTTCTTTAAAATATTAATGGACATTTATTCAATGGGTACCAATCATTATGTGTTTTTATTAATGGCTTATTCTTGCCAAATTCCATGTTTTAATAAGAATACAGAGGTTTCTTTTCATGACCTTTAGATTTATAAAAGGAAAGGATTTTATATAAAGGAATATATTATTTGCTTAGATCTTGTCTTGCTTTCCATAATAATAGATGGGGTTCTTGAATAAAAAGGGATATCTTTTAATAGTTATTGTAAGGAGGTAATGGTGGAAACGTCATAATATGCCATGCCACTTTTGGATTCCTAGAACTCCAAGGAGTTAAGAGAAGAGACGAAGGAAAATATAAAGAGGGGGGTTTATGTATATATATGTGGATACACACACACACACACACACACACACATATATATATATATAAATATATATATATATATATATATATATATATATATATATATATATATATACATACATACATACATGAAGGTCTCACACAAAATTATCCTACCCTTCTTTTCCTCAAACTTAACCCAATCATCACATCTATTCCCTCTCATATTACTGCTACCTACATACAAGTAACCTCGATGGTACAATGTACTATTGGGAAATGTGGCATCAAATAGCCAACAAAAACAAAAAAAATTCTATCCATATTCCCCATAATAGTAACAACACGTCAACAACTATGTAATGGGAGGGATAGTTTAACAAGGTTATTCTTGGTCCTTGGAGCAAGTCCATCGACAAAGCCTCATTGGAGTTGTGTATCTTTTACTAGTTGCACTTGGATGACATCTGCACCAGCTTCTGGTCTACACCACAGACTACATGCTGACATTGCTCTCCTAGTGGGAATAGGATCCACGCCTCTAGATAAGTCTGCATGGACCACATAGAACTGATTTCTTTCAACCAAAATAGACATGAAGGATTTTTCACTCTAGTTGGTGTACTAGTCAAGAAATTGCTCTCCCACAATGGTTCTCTATGATGATCCCCATTTCTATATACTTTCCTTAGTGACATTCACATATATGCATGCACTCATATCTATAGATGTCAAAAGGGAAAATACAAGAGATTTTTGTAGTCAACTAAATCAAAAGAAGAAGCCAGATTGTTGTTCACAACACCATTATATACCCACTCAAACAATCATTCATTGACAATAATAAAGTCATTACATATACTATTTTGGGATAGAAGAGATGAATAGTAATATAAAAGTACATACATAGGATTTAGAACATCCTATACATCATCTAGAAGAAAAGCATCTATCTAACAAAAATAAGATAAGAAAGGAAATCTAGCTAGTCTATCCTCCATGTCCATTTATTTGATGTCTTTAGGTACTTTGAGATACTTTATTTATTCCTTGTACCTAGAAAATACAAGAAACAAAAATCATCAACAAACGTTGGTACGTGGTATAAGATACAATAGTATGGTTGCATATATGGAAATACTTGAAAAAAAGAAGAAAGGAAAGAAAACCATTGCTTAAGGCAGAAAATTAGGTAAACAACTCTTTTATACATTTCTTTAGATCTAGTTTTATAAGAACTTATCATACATCTAGTATGGGAAAAATTATTTCATCTAAAAGCTCTCATCTAGACTGATTTTACATCTCTTTCTCTTAATTGACAAGGACACTCACTACCTTTCTGCTTGTGGTAATATTTTTATATGTACATCTACTTTTACCATAATAAGTGTCAATTCATTTCGGTCTGTTGTCATAGTCCCATCTCACACGGTCTTTGTATCATGATCAGTTTTCGTTATTGTTTACCATACTAAACCCCAATGTCAAACTCCTTGTTTCCGTCCTCACCTAATAATCACATGACTATTAGTGTTTTTTTTTCCTTATATACATCAACACATACTAAACAATGAACTACAGTTCATTCTTTCTTATATAATTGATGATCGCGCCACGTTTCTCAACTAGGGAAGATCCATCATATGATTTAATTCTCAAATAAAGGAGCCATCTTAGGATTTTAGTTCTACCTCACACCCACACCAACCCTACCAACGTTGTTAGCCGTCACAACATGAGAGGGGCTATGAGAAACGAAATAGGGTTATATAGGTAAGAAGAGAAGCATGAGCAGGAGTATAGTCAGACAACCTCCTACCTCAGATACATCTGCTCATGCTGGAGTGGAACACTTCCATAAAAGTTATGTCCGTTGCTCTTGGGATTCATTTACTCATGGAAAACACACAATTTGGTAGAAGAAGCAACACGACTGAGACCCTGTTGGTGGATGCCAAGTATGATGCTAATATCAAAAGAATGACTTGCAGTTGCTAGCTATTAATGATTTTGTTGATTCTACCATAAAAATCAGTCCAAGGACTGAAGATTTATATCAACACGACGCCCATGCCATTAGAAGATTCTGCTAAACATTTCAGTTTTGTTGTGCGAGTACCCACTACGAAGGACATCTTCATTGGCAGAATGCAGGTCTTGGATGTCCTAGTTGTCCAACAAACTATGCCCCTCTATCTATGACATTGAACAAGAGGATGTAAACTAAGGAACCATACCTACAAAAATGGTAAACTCATATGTCCAATACAAGAATACCTCTACATTGATTTATACAAAGAAATAGTTGCCCATCTATGTTGTATCATTAGTGGTTTGGATGTTACTCCCAGCTCTGCATGTCTTCTACCCGCATGTAGCACAACAACATTGTTATCTATTTCTTTTTAACTATCGGAGATGGGGTCTAGGATTAAGAGACACCATCAAGGGAGCAAAGATCATCCTTCACTGCCTCCATATTCAGTCAGCCTACTCAGTTTCTGACCGAATTGCAAGACTGTGGAAAGGACAATCGTGACTTTGTTTAGATTTTCCTGCATAGATCGGTGAGCAAGATGATCTTGTATCTCATGGAACCATGCAATAAAGATCCTACAAACGTTGCCATTGCACTATCACCTTGACAGAAGGTATTAGACTTTCTTTAACTTTTTTTCATTTTCTCTTGGCAGTGAATGTTAGCATCTTTTTTCCCTCGATAGATGGACATTGAAGCAACATTTATTAACCTTATTATTGATTATTTTGTGATGGACAACCTATTTATGCTTCCGTATACATAGACATATAAAAAATATTGATAGTTTTGTAACTGACATCAAAAAGTGCATTGTGATGACATCTTCTAAAGATTATTTTACATATAATTGCATGCTTATAAGGTATCGAGGAGTTGAAGCCAATAATACAAATGTTGTGTACGTGTTGTTGGATGCATAAATATGAGGATGCCAACCAAAATTGTGCACCTTCTTTGCTTCAGTTTACAATCCAAAGAAGCAACATGAACACAAGAAAAGGATGTATGGCTTATCTTCTTGGATGTCAAAATACAAGACAATCTCATGGTATATTAGACATGGTATTTTGAATGCATTAACAAATTCACCTGCGGTTGAAATCCTTGAGCTTTTACCAAAACCAAAGTGTAATAATACCACCCGCAAGCGAACGAGTCTTATCGCAGTATAGTTAAGGATCAAACCCAAAGGATAACATTTTTAAGAATCTTTGTCAATCTTTGTCTAGTTCGAGTTAAGGCTAATATTTAAAACGATTGGTTTATTTGAGGTTACTTAAAGTAATTGCGAGAAAGTAAAAGTTGAATTAAAGTTGGGTTTATATCAATGACATGGAATCGCTGGGATTGTATCGGGTTTCACCACCGCTACGCATGCAAACACATTACAAAGCAAACAATCCAGACAAGATAAAATGATCCAAATAGTGCTATTGTCGAACCCCCCCATGCGGGCATTAGGTTCGCGTAAGCATCACCTTAGGCATTAGATGTCTCATCACCAACCAGATCACTCACTTACTGCTCCGAAGATACAGAAATTTGACAAAGGTTGTGGGTCCCCTATATATGCGTTAGGCACACAGAAGCATCAGTAAAGGCTAGATGGCTCGTCCCCTTGTGGATCATACACTTACAACCTCAAAGAAAGCCCATTTTATTTCAAGTTTGGGAGTCAACCACATTAATCGATAACCAAGTAGGAGATAGATCTACAAACTAACATCGACGTAAACAAAGATGATACAAAATCCAACTAAGGCTGTGGCCCTCTCTGAGGGATGTTTAGACCACATAAGCATCACCGTAGGCTAGCTTTCTTGTCCCCTAATAGATCATACACTTACAACCTCAAGGAATCTTATCAGAAGTTCTCGTCAAAGAGTCGAACTTTGTAAACCGTCATTCGGTCCCACATATAGAATATTTCACAATATATGAAAGAACAAGATGAAAGCAAGTAGATAATCAACTACAAACATACCAATTAACAATGAAAAGGAAAGTTATATACATTTCCATGGAGAGTTTAACAAAAGAACATGATTTGCATGGGAAGTGGGGCTAATCCCCGCACCCCAGTGAAAAGGGTACTACTCGCTCATGATGCGAGAAACAAAAAGAGTAAGTAAGAGAAAGGAATCCACCATGAACTCGGTACAGAAGGTATTCGTAGCTCGGTGAAGAAGATACAACCTTCTACGTCATGTCGGAGTAGATCTGGATGAGAACGGGAGATGCCAAGATAGATCGGACAGTCTCCCTCGCTCCGTCTTCCTTCTCTCCTCAGCCTTCTTGGTTGCAACACGAGCAGTAGGTGGAATGAACCTAGTGCGAACTGGACTGGATTTGGATCAGACCTGTCTACAGGCAGCCTATTGGCATCCCAGAACTGATGCCTCAAATACGGACCCTAGTGGTCCTATTTATAGGCATGGGGCAAGTCTTCACGTTTTTGGTTTGTTTTTAGTCTAAATGGTTTGGTAGATTTTTTTCCCAAACGGTTTTGTAAAATGTGACCAAACAGTTTTGAGCAGTAAACGGTTTGGAAACCATTTAATATCAAACTGTCTTTGTGACGTCCCCAGATTTTCAAAAACTTCTGATGTGTGACGTCCAAATTGAAACCCTCACCTCAGCGAGAATACCAATTTAAACACCCCACACCAGGCTAAGAAGAAGAAAATCAGAGGAAGTCATAAGGAAATAATCAGTAGCACATGTACATGAACAATAATAAAACCATACACACATGTTCACCATTCAACATATAATTACAACATGAATTGTTACAACATTTGATATTACATATTGAACAGCAAACTACTACATATACATGTACTACGTCTAAACAACAGGATCTTAAGACAACAGGTCCACCTGAACATCAGCTCGCTACACAACTCTCTCTATCCTGGATCTTCAAGAGCATAACCACAACCTAAACAAAAAGGTTACATGCGGTACACGTCAGCACAATATTTCAAGAATATTGTACTGAGTACGCCTACGTGTCTTTTTATATACCTCTCATCATATCTTGGCAATAAGATAAAACTAATATACTTGGCAATAACAAAAGAATATAATAAAAGCATACTTGAACAAGAATGTTTATTAATAAAAGAGAACACATGTCTTTTATACGTATTTTCCATTATATCATCCATGCATTTACTACCTGAGAGTTGAATGCATTAAGGCCTTTATGATCTACTACCAAAGAGTTGGATCATTTCACAATCTAATCTACTACCAAAGAGTTGGATCACTTCCAAGTACTTTACTACCAAAGAGTTGAAGTACTTCTTTTCTAGCACTTTACTACCAAAGAGTTGAAGTGCTTGGATATAATGGAACAGATATATTAAGTTTCATGTGTTCATAACAATAAGTACAGAAAATCAAGCAACATATCATACAAGAGCAATCATTTCATCCAATACCATATGCCAAGTATTTTATTATGCATATAACACAAGCATATTGTATAATAAGCCAAGTAAGAGGTAATGGCGTACCTTCCAAAGAGACATCCTAATCATCACATATACTCCTGATGTCATCTATATCTTGGTCAAACCTGATTAAGATAAGATTACATACTATCATCAGGTTCTCATCATCATACATCTCATCTTAACCCTAAACGTGTTCATATTAGGGTTTGCTTATCTCATTAGGATATATACCTTATTACTTGTCTTATCTTCATCCTTATGTGGGATTTATGTTACTGATATTATGTTCCAGATTAGGATACATAATCTAAATATCAGGTTCCATATCATTATTTATACATATTAACCCTAAGTTACATGTATTACTCAAATTAGGGTTTCATCACATTTTTCAAGGTTCATCTTCATGTAACATGGATTTTATGCATAATCATGATCTCATAATTAAAACTGAGGTTCTATATACTGATATGTGATTACTCTACAAATTTCATCATTTATTGATCATGCATGTATTTATTACATTTTCTTTAGGGTTATTAGCCCTAATTAACCATATAAATCAAATTATATGATTTAGTACAAAATCATGACCATCCTTGACATCAAGTGCATTATAAACATTATTATGGAGTTACTGACATTTTTCCACAATTTTATAACATCATTTGACATTTATTATCCCTCAATTAAACATTTCACTACTAACAAGATATCACTGAGATTTAAGCATCAAAAGCCTGATATTATAGTTCCAGGTTGTTCTACGCATTTTCCTGAGAATTTTGGTATATTGTTTGTATTTTTCTGACAACAGAGCTAATTATTAGGAATTTTGCAAGATCTGATAATTTCTGAAAGAAATACCTTTTTCCGGCCAATTGGCCTCCGCCACGTGTCCAGTGGGGCTGGCGCTTCCCTTTGCTGGTTGTGGGCCGGTTTAGGGTTGGTTCAGCTGGTTTAGTGGTCGGGGCTCGGTTCAGAAGCTTGGACCCGGTTCAACTAGGTCTGATCGGTTCCCACTCCTTTCTTTCTTCATTCCGTTTAACGCAGCGTGCGTTCTTTTCTCATCGCACGACGCCTGCGTGCTGCAGCCGCCGCTGCCTGGTCCCCCCTTGGGCGAGCGAGCGGACACCCGCTCCTGGCTATGGCGCCGCCACAAATCGGAGCACGAAGAGGACGCCGACTGAAGTCTCCTCGGTGTAGCACTTCTCGCGTTTCGGATCCGTGCACTCCGCCACGGAGCTCCTTCTCCATCCTGTTATTCCGTTCGCATGCTGCGCCCATGTGTGGGCTCTCTTCCACGCACAGCCGTCGCTGTCGCGGTTGGGTCTGCTCCGACGGGTAGCTTGAAGCTCCTCCCTCTCCTTCTCGACACACGCTGTCGCTGCCGAGAGGTCTGGTCCTGCTCGTCGAACCCCCCCCCATCTGTCTCACGCCGCCGCTGACAGGGAGTTCCCAGCGAGACTCCGTGTGAGGGAATGCCGCCCCAGCCCTACTGCTCCAGCGTGCTCTTCCAGGCTTAGCGCCGCCGACTCTGACCTGCACGAAGTCGCATCTCTCTATTTCGGGCGTGAGCGAGCTTGCAGCCTCTGCTTGCTCCCAATCTCCTGCGCTGCCATGGTTCCATGTTTCGGGGAGAAGCTGGTGGTCGACTCCTTCACCTCAGTTCTGATGGTTTTGGGAAAAAGGTGAACATGGAGTCATCGTTCTCTTGGTATGCTCTTGAAGTAAGAAAAGCGAGGGATACATATGTAAGTCTCATCAAGACTAAAAGAACTACCCACTTCGTGTCCTTGGTCAAGCCACGACCACAACGTGGGAATCAACGAAGTTTGGAATTGTTGTTCATCGCAACCGTTATGAAGAAGACATATCTTAACCGTCCGACCACATCAAGGGCCAAGATCCGCTGTCCTCATGACCGATCCATGGCATTAGAATGGGATGCCTAGCTGTTTACACATTGTCCAGGGTAGCGTCACAAAACAACAATTCAGGACCTATTCTAAATGATCCAAACTTTTTAATCAAAACATCAAAGTGCACATCATTTACTCATTTCCAAGCCTAAATAAATTCTTCTAGGAACCTCAAAACTTTGTGAAATACTAAGTATGAATTTATCATCATCATATCTACATCAATCAACATTTGTAACTTACCATAACCCTTACAATTCTTAGTATAACTCAAGTACATAAAATCACTTACTTCATCAGACATTTAGTATTCCAAAAGACCACTCCATCACATCCTACACACCTTAAAATAAATTCCGTCCTCGGAATTAAGCCACGAAAACCACTTTGTCACATCATATACATCTTAAAAGAACTTTCGTCCTCAAAAGTAAACCATACACATACTTCCAGGGAAAACCTTATCTTGCCTCCATCCACATGTTGGAACCATTCTATGTGTACCATATTCACAAAGGTTACCTAGAACCATGTATCCAAAGCACTATTAGGGGTTTATACAACCATCTTGGTGCACAAACACTCCATTCAAGGTTAAACTCAATGTTTAGAAACTTCGATTATGTCATTACATATCTCATATGTTTAGATTTTCTTCCATATCTTTACCCATGCATTAGGGTTTAGTCATCATATTACCATGTTCCAAAGAAGTTAACTAAAGTTAACCGATTATATCAAGGTGTCATAAGCATATCATTGAGCTAATTGTTAGAACATGTTCAACATTAACATATGCCTTTTAGAAGGGAGTTAACTATAATTAACTCACTTTATCCATCTAAATCATATTGATGTGTCACCATCATTATGTTGTGATAACTTTCAAACTATATTTTTATCATTATTAAGCACTAAGCTTAACACTTCGTGTAACATATTTCGTTCATATGGTCTTATTTCATCGTTCATAATAAATTGCAACAGTTACTAGTGATTTCATCACAAGATTAACCAACCATATCACTTTATCATCATTATTCATGTGTATGGTTAACTAGTTATGCATTCATATTTATTAAAGCATCTCAAAGTTTCCATCATGCCATATATCACATCTTGATATTAGATTGCATCCTTACAATTATTCTATCATGGTTGTGCTAAACAAACTTATATAAGTGGCTTATTAAACATATATCAAAACTTTATCTAGCCCAACTGAGGTTCTCTTATCCCATATCATGAGGGTAGTTCCATGCTCAGTCTCTCTGAGCTAACTCATGTCTGTGAGTATCTCATAAGAACATGCTTTATTCTCCCTCCTTGGTTTAGGATTTTCGGGTCTACCTCATTGGCACTAGCAAAAGCCTTACAAGCTCTAGCCATATAAGCACAAACCAAAACATGCTATGACATACTCTTCATAGGTCTCTAACCATGACACATGCTTACCCAAAACTCTCTTATACATGCAACCACTAGATTCCTATATGGGAAACCACCAACCCGAGCATGAGGCTTCTCAGAAGCTAACATAGCTACCTCCTCCAGGGTCTTGGGCTCTCTCCCTCACCCAGATGGCAGGCACTCATATTCATATTCACATGCACATATATAAACAACCTCTCTCTATCTCTAGGGTTTGGTCATCCCAAGAACATCTAGGGTTCAACAAGACTATGGAAATCATGCATAAAGCGACTCAACTCAATCACTCAGGAGTATTCTAGTTTAGGACATATCATATATCTCATAATTCTCATATCTTGGAGTTTAGGTTCTCTAACCTTCTCCCAATGGGTCTCACTCTCTCTAGAGTTAACCCCGAAACTGGTCCTAACACTAGAGGTCCTCCTTCGTAAAAGAGCTTGAGGCTCATGCTGACTCACATCCTTGTCTTAACTTAACATATCTTATCTCATAAAAGACTATTTTCTTGCATCATCAGAACTCATATTGCATCCTTAAGATGAACTTAAGTCCTCAAAGACAAACATACATCATCATAAACTATCTTATATCATCTCGATCAAACTTACATCATAACATCAAAACTTATATCATCTATTCCATCTATCATATACATTCCAACAAGGCTCTAGACATCTAATATAGAACTATTCTCTCTTCTAGACTGATGTCATTCACTTTCACTTAGGGTGCATGATCACCTCCTACTCGTACATGTATGGGGACACATTTTTGTAATACATATACATAATAAAATATTATATAGTTTTTCTCCGATAAAACAAGCGTCAAAGAAAACTATCAAGGTTCGATTCGTTTGGAATCAAAAACCAAAACCAGAAACGAGTGTCCCACACATAGTAGAGAGTCCAGTGTCATGAAAACTAGTGAAAAGGGTGGGAACAAGGGGTAGACTAGTGTAGCTACTCTAGACAACGTGCGCAATATGTCTAGGGTTTCTCTTCCCTTGATGCACGTCATTTCCAAATAGTGCAACGTCCCATACCGCTGCACTACAAGGAAAGAACGACATCTAAGGACTTGCTACTCAACAAGCACCAGTCTAGACCTAGTTCTCGGACATCTAGGTGCTAACCTAGAGGCTAGGTCAGATCTAGTCTCTAAAAGACAACTAATCTAACCCTAAAAGATTATTAAGGTTCAATGTTCTTTAGTTTTGTGTTGCATAATGAGCAAATGTCAGGCTTTGCTATTGTTCATGCTCTGATACCACCTGTGACGTCCCCAGATTTTCAAAAACTTCTGATGTGTGACGTCCAAATTGAAACCCTCACCTCAGTGACAATACCAATTTAAACACCCCACACCAGGCTAAGAAGAAGAAAATCAGAGGAAGTCATAAGGAAACAATCAGTAGCACATGTACATGAACAATAATAAAACCATACACACATGTTCACCATTCAACATATAATTACAACATGAATTGTTACAACATTTGATATTACATATTGAACAGCAAACTATTACATATACATGTACTACGTCTAAACAACAGGATCTTAAGACAACAGGTCCACCTGAACATCAGCTCGCTACACAATTCTCTCTATCCTGGATCTTCAAGAGCATAACCACAACCTAAACAAAAAGGTTACATGCGGTACACGTCAGCACAATATTTCAAGAATATTGTACTGAGTACGCCTACGTGTCTTTTTATATACCTCTCATCATATCTTGGCAATAAGATAAAACTAATATACTTGGCAGTAACAAAAGAATATAATAAAAGCATACTTGAACAAGAATGTTTATTAACAAAAGAGAACACATGTCTTTTATACGTATTTTCCATTATATCATCCATGCATTTACTACCTGAGAGTTGAATGCATTAAGGCCTTTATGATCTACTACCAAAGAGTTGGATCATTTCACAATGTGATCTACTACCAAAGAGTTGGATCACTTCCAAGTACTTTACTACCAAAGAGTTGAAGTACTTCTTTTCTAGCACTTTACTACCAAAGAGTTGAAGTGCTTGGATATAATGGAACAAATATATTAAGTTTCATGTGTTCATAACAATAAGTACAGAAAATCAAGCAACATATCATACAAGAGCAATCATTTCATCCAATACCATATGCCAAGTATTTTATTATGCATATAACACAAGCATATTGTATAATAAGCCAAGTAAGAGGTAATGGCGTACCTTCCAAAGAGACATCCTAATCATCACATATACTCCTGATGTCATCTATATCTTGGTCAAACCTGATTAAGATAAGATTACATACTATCATCAGGTTCTCATCATCATACATCTCATCTTAACCCTAAACGTGTTCATATTAGGGTTTGCTTATCTCATTAGGATATATACCTTATTACTTGTCTTATCTTCATCCTTATGTGGGATTTATGTTACTGATATTATGTTCCAGATTAGGATACATAATCTAAATATCAGGTTCCATATCATTATTTATACATATTAACCCTAAGTTACATGTATTACTCAAATTAGGGTTTCATCACATTTTTCAAGGTTCATCTTCATGTAACATGGATTTTATGTATAATCATGATCTCATAATTAAAACTGAGGTTCTATATACTGATATGTGATTACTCTACAAATTTCATCATTTATTGATCATGCATGTATTTATTACATTTTCTTTAGGGTTATTAGCCCTAATTAACCATATAAATCAAATTATATGATTTAGTACAAAATCATGACCATCCTTGACATCAAGTGCATTATAAACATTATTATGGAGTTACTGACATTTTTCCACAATTTTATAACATCATTTGACATTTATTATCCCTCAATTAAACATTTCACTACTAACAAGATATCACTGAGATTTAAGCATCAAAAGCATGATATTATAGTTCCAGGTTGTTCTACGCATTTTCCTGAGAATTTTGGTATATTGTTTGTATTTTTATAGCAACAGAGCTAATTATTAGGAATTTTGCAAGATCTGATAATTTCTGAAAGAAATATCTTTTTCCGGCCAATTGGCCTCCGCCACGTGTCCAGTGGGGCTGGCGCTTCCCTTTGCTGGTTGTGGGCTAGTTTAGGGTTGGTTCAGCTGGTTTAGTGGTCGGGGCTCGGTTCAGAAGCCTGGACCCGGTTCAACTAGGTCTGATCGGTTCCCACTCCTTTCTTTCTTCATTCCGTTTAACGCAGCGTGCGTTCTTTTCTCATCGCACGACGCCTGCGTGCTGCAGCCGCCGCTGCCTGGTCCCCCCTTGGGCGAGCGAGCGGACACCCGCTCCTGGCTATGGTGCCGCCACAAATCGGAGCACGAAGAGGACGCCGACTGAAGTCTCCTCGGTGTAGCACTTCTCGGCGTTTCGGATCCCTGCACTCCGCCACGGAGCTCCTTCTCCATCCTGTTATTCCGTTCGCATGCTGCGCCCATGTGTGGGCTCTCTTCCACGCACAGCCGTCGCTGTCGCGGTTGGGTCTGCTCCGACGGGTAGCTTGAAGCTCCTCCCTCTCCTTCTCGACACACGCTGTCGCTGCCGAGAGGTCTGGTCCTGCTCGTCGAACCCCCCCATCTGTCTCACGCCGCCGCTGACAGGGAGTTCCCAGCGAGACTCTGTGTGAGGGAATGCCGCCCCAGCCCTACTGCTCCAGCGCGCTCTTCCAGGCTTAGCGCCGCCGACTCTGACCTGCACGAAGTCGCATCTCTCTATTTCGGGCGTGAGCGAGCTTGCAGCCTCTGCTTGCTCCCAATCTCCAGCGCTGCCATGGTTCCATGTTTCGGGGAGAAGCTGGTGGTCGACTCCTTCACCTCAGTTCTGATGGTTTTGGGAAAAAGGTGAACATGGAGTCATCGTTCTCTTGGTATGCTCTTGAAGTAAGAAAAGCGAGGGATACATATGTAAGTCTCATCAAGACTAAAAGAACTACCCACTTCGTGTCCTTCGTCAAGCCACGACCACAACGTGGGAATCAACGAAGTTTGGAATTGTTGTTCATCGCAACCGTTATGAAGAAGACATATCTTAACCGTCCGACCACATCAAGGGCCAAGATCCGCTGTCCTCATGACCGATCCATGGCATTAGAATGGGATGCCTAGCTGTTTACACATTGTCCAGGGTAGCGTCACAAAACAACAATTCAGGACCTATTCTAAATGATCCGAACTTTGTAATCAAAACATCAAAGTGCACATCATTTACTCATTTCCAAGCCTAAATAAATTCTTCTAGGAACCTCAAAACTTCGTGAAATCCTAAGTATGAATTTATCATCATCATATCTACATCAATTAACATTTGTAACTTACCATAACCCTTACAATTCTTAGTATAACTCAAGTACATAAAATCACTTACTTCATCAGACATTTAGTATTCCAAAAGACCACTCCATCACAGTCTTCATCAACGTTCAGTGTTGAGCAAAAAATGGTTTGGAAACCGTTTGATATCAAACGGTCTTCGATTCGGTCAACGCTTCAGCCAAACAGTCTTCGTAGTGCTTTGCTCTCATGGTTTGGAAACCGAATGAGGCGAAACAGTTTCACAAAACATTTACCTGTCAAACGGTCTTCAGTGAGGGAAAACAGTCCTTGATTTGCTCAATCGATCTCAAGCACAACAGCTAATGGTTTGAGAAAACGGTCAACTCTTATCAAACTGTCAACTCTACTCCATTCGATCTTGAGTTTGGCAGTAGCAAACAGTATGGGTCAAACGATCTTTGTTTGCAATGGCTCTCCGATCTGTTTGTAAAATCAGACGATCTTCGATCTTATCCAAACGATTTGTGCAACAAACGGTCTTCTAACCTTGGCATCGAAACGATCTCGCAACCCAGCAACATCAAACAGTCTCACAGCAGCGACTGGTGGGTGAGATTACCATGGCGAATGTCTGAAATTGGAGGGGCGCAAGGTAGAAGATGACGCACCACGGTTGTGGTGAGGAACCACAGTCATGGTGATGTCACTGTCCCACGGCTGTGCCGCCTTGCACGGGCGTGGTTGGTGAGTAATTTGGCTCTGATGGTGTTGTGCCACGACCGTGGCGAGACACCGCAGTCGTGGTGAGGCTACTGCCCCAGGGCCGTGCTGCCTCGCACGGTCGTGGTGGGAGAGAGAGAGTCGATGCAGGTGGGGTTCCATGGTCGTGGCTCAGTGACCACGGTCGTGGTGAGTGAGAGCTCAAGCGTTGGGGATGATCCACCATGGTCGTGGCCGCACCACACGATCGTGGTGATGACAGTAGACCACAGTCATTTTGAACCACCATGGCCGTGGTTAAGACTCAGCATCGAGGTCTAGAATTCCTTCATTGCCCGATCCCTCACAGCTGGATTATGCCTCCGATCGATATCTACTATTCAAACGGTCATGAGACTGAATGGGCTCAAACGATCTTGAGACCGAATGGGCTCGAATAGTCTTGAGAGTGAATGGGCTCGAACGGTCTTGAGACTGAATGGGCTTGAATGGTCTTGAGACCGAATGGGCTCAAATGGTCTTGAGACCGAATGGGCTGAAACGGTCTTGAGACCGAATGGGTTCAATAAACTTGGTTAGATTTCTTGATCAGATCCAGAGATGAAGGTGGACCCCAACTACTCGTTCAGCTTTGTCAAAACCTGCATTAAATCAACAATATTTAGTTAAAACCTTGGTAATCAAATCAACTAAGTAGTTTTGCACATTATGAATCATATTGAGTGAAATAGTATATATATAGAGTTGAATTTGTCCCAAGGTGATAATCGAATTCCATGATGAATATGCATTCATGAAAATACCCCAAACTTAAACATTGCTTGTCCTCGAGTAACACAAAATCTGAAACAATCGCTAAATGAATACTTTCAATTCATGTGATTACTTCATCTTCACATCACAAATATTTTCTTTCTGCTCAATATGACTCAGTATATCAACCTCCTGAGACCACTAAACACATCTTACCATATCTTCGTTCCTGAGTTCATCTTCCAAAATCATTTCCTCCTCACTTTTTCCAACAGCAAGCATGTCAAAGAGTTTTGTAAGAGTCCAGAGATGCCTGTGGAACAAAAAGTGTCCATTTGATCTGACACTGGTGTTTTTCAGGATAGGGTAGGCAATCATTGTTCCATTAGGTAGAAAAGGGAGTGAAAGGTGGTATGAAAGGAAGAAGTAAATCTCTCCTCTATTCGAATCGAGATTTTTATTTTATGAAGTGCAATTTCATTTATTGCATTTTTTTATGCGAATCTCTCCTCTATTCGACTCGAGATTGCATTTCTTTTTGTGTGCACTTTGGCATCTTTTTGTTCGCAAATCTCTCCTCTATTCAACTCAAAATTGCATTTTTTTGTGGTACGCCCCTATTTATTTGTTAGGGGTATGGAAGAAGAGGATAAAGAGGGAAGTGGCGTGCCACTCCAAACTTAGGGTTTGGCACAATTTTGGCTATATTTGTCTCTTTTTGATAAATGGAGGGATACGAAGATGATAGAAGAGGTGTAGAAGAGAGTTAAGATTAGAATGCAACTCGATTTACGATTTAGAGCATCATCTCATTCTCTTTATCATACTCTAATCAAATAATGACTTGATGAGGATCTGATGGAGATTCCATGTTATTGTTCCACTAGTCAGTTAGGAAGCACGACGTGTTTGATCCCTATCAGTTCGAAAGACATTTGTCATGTTTGGAAAAGTATCATGATGTTAGTAATCATAAGCTTCATAGAATGATTTCAATCAAAAGGCTTGTTTCAAAAAGTGGCCTTTTTGAGGATTTACTTCGAATAAGGAGGATATAATGATTCAAAATGTATAGTAGGTTAGTTATGACTTTTAATGAAACCAGGAAGTGTCAAAAATTCTTCAAGTATTTGTTCAATTTCTTTGAGAAACATTAAAGAATTTTGAATTTTTTTATCAAGAATATGATAGTGAAAACTTAAGTATGAAAAGGATGGGTGTAGGTGGAAAGTGAGGTACATACCACCCACCCTCCACCCTAAACTTAGAGATTTGCTCGTCCCGAGCAAACCCTAAATCCAAGATGCAGGGGAAAAATCATGCCAAAATGACCACTAGATGTGGTTGCGTTCCAAGCAGCGCGCATACTCTTATCTGAAAATCTCAAAGGTATAGTGCAATTAGATCTGAAAATAGCATCTTGCGATAAAAATTTATTTAATGAAAAATTAACTAGAAGTTAAAAACAAAATTGAAGAAACATTCTAATTTGAAAAGGAAAGTAAAACAAATTTATTGATCGGGTTGCCTCCCGACAAGCGCCTTTATTTTATATCGATGGCTGGACTGAATCCTTCAGCTTCACGGTGGATCCTTTGGATTGGTGAGTTCCAACATTGCTTTAGTGTCTATGTCAGTTGAGGTAAAATATCTCTTTAAGCGGTGACCATTTGTTACAAATTCACCTGACTTTTCATTCCACAATAAGAAGGCACCATGTGGGGAGATCTTCTTGGCGATGTATGGTCCAGACCAGCATGAGCGGAGTTTTCCTGGGAATAACTTCAACCTTGAGTTGAATAGCAGAACTTGATCTACCACTTGTATGTCTTTTCTTTTTATATGTCCATCATGCCAAAGTTTTGTGTGTTCTTTGTATATTCGTGCATTCTCATAGGTTGTCATCCTGAGTTCATCCAGGTCTTGGAGTTGCAGAATTCTGGCTTGGCCAGCTTTTTTCATATCAAAGTTCAGTTGTTTAATTGCCCACCGTGCCATGTGTTCCAGTTCGACTGGAAGGTAGCAAGCCTTTCCATATATTAATTGAAAAGGTGTAGTCCTGAGGGGAGTTTTATAAGCAGTTCGATAGGCCCATAATGCGTCGTTGATTTTCACTGACCAATCTTTCCGATTGCGGCCTACTGTCTTATCTAAGATACTCTTGAGTTGACGATTAGACACCTCCACCTTTCCACTTGTCTGTGGGTGGTAAGGTGAGGCTACTTTATGAGTAACACCATACTTTCTTGGCAACGCTTCAAAGCTTCTTTCATGAAAGTGGGAACCTCCGTCAGATATCACCATGCGTGGGACACCAAAATGGGGAAAAATAATATCCTTGAATAATTTGATGACTGGTTTGGAATCACTAATGATGATTGGTATGGATTCAACCCATTTTGAGACGTATTCTACCGCCACTAGGATGTAAGAAAATCCATGAGAAGATGGGAATGGACCCATGTAGTCCACCCCCCAAACATCGAAGATCTCTACTTCTTGCCATAGATTCAGCGACATCTCATCTCTCTTTGTTATATTGCCTGATATTTGACATTTGTCACATGATAGGACAAAGTCATATGAATCATTGGATATGGTTGGCCAAAAGAATCCACATTGTAAAACCTTCAAGGCAGTCTTTTCAGAGCTCATATGTCCTCCCACAGGTCGTGAGTGACATTGTTCCAAAATAAGTTGAGCTTCTTCTTCGGAGATACATCGTCTATACAGACCATCAACACATAGTTTAAAGAGATATGGCTCATCCTAGTGATATTTCTTCACATCATGCATGAACTTCTTTAGTGCATTCCTGGTGCATTGAGGATGGATAACCTGAGAAGCAAGGTAGTTCACAAAATCTAAGTACCACGGTACAACTTCTGAGACCTTCATTAGTTGATCATCTGGCAGGGAGTCATTGATCAAAATCTTCTCAGTATCCAAAGTGTGGATGCGACTGAGGTGGTCTACTACAACATTCTCTGTACCCTTTTTATCTCTTATCTCTAAATCAAATTCTTGTAATAGGAGGATCCATCTAATCAACCCGGGTGTTGCATCTTTCTTTTCAGAAGGTAACGTATGGCAGTGTGGTCTGTGTAGACAATGACCTTCGAACCAATTAGGTAGGATCTGAACTTTTCAAAGGCATACACGACTGCTAGAAGTTCTTTCTCGGTAGTTGCATAATTCCTTTGGGTTTCGTCGAGAGTTTTTGATGCATAATAGATCACATAATGTTTCTTCTCTATATATTGCCCTAAAACAACACCCACAATGTAGTCACTGGCATCACACATAATTTCAAAAGGATGATCCCAATAGGGAGCTCTAATGATGGGGGTGGTTGTAAGGGCCTGCTTCAGTGTGTTGAAGCTTTTGACACATTCTTCTTCAAAATTGAATTCAATATCTTTTAGTAACAAATTTGTCATAGGCTTGGTTATCTTTGAGAAATCCTTTATTAATCTTCTGTAAAATCCTGAATGACTTTGGAAGGCACATAATTCTTTTACATTCGTTGGAATATCTAGTTTGGAAATGACTTCTATCTTAGCTTTATCAACTTGAATTCATCTAGTGCTGACCCTATGGCTGAGGACAATGCCTTCCTTTACCATAAAATGGCACTTTTCCCAATTCAACACAAGATGTGCTTCTTCACAATGTTTGAGGGACTAGGGAGAGGTGCTTTAGACATGAATCGAATGAATCTCCGTATACAGAAAATTCATCCATGAAAACCTCCATAATTTCTTCAGTAAGATCAACGAATATGACAGCCATGTAATGTTGGAAAGTTGCGGGTGCATTACAGAGACCAAACGACATTCTTTTCAATGTGTATGTTCTGAATGGGCAGGTAAAAGTTGTTTTCTCTTGGTCATCTGGATGTATGGGTATTTGATAGAATCCAGAGTAACCATCAAGATAACATAAATAATCTTGGTGAGCCAACCTTTCTAGGACTTGATCAAGGAAAGACATTAGAAGGTGATCTTTTCGAATTGCCTTGTTTAATTTTCTATAATCTATGCACATCCTCCACCCTGTGACTATTCGAGTGGGGATGAGTTCATTGTTTTCATTCCTTATAACAGTTGTTCCTCCTTTCTTCGGGACTACATGCACTGGACTCACCCATGGTGAATCTGAGATCAGATAGATTATTCCAACTGTGAGCAGTTTAATAACCTCGCAACAGACCACTTCCTTCATATTTGGATTCAATTTCCATTGATGCTCAATAGTTGGCTTATGATCATCCATCACATGTATCTTGTGCATACACAACGCTTGACTGACCTCAATGAGGTCACTCATCTTATAACCGGTGGCTTTCTTTCTTTCCCTTAATTCCTTTAGGAGTTTATCTTCTTGTTCAGCTGTTAGATCGGAATTTATAATAACTGAGCAAACTTTGAGATCATCTATAAATATGTACTTCAGTCCTTTGGGAAGGGGCTTCATTTTGGGAGCCTCTAGTTTTTCGCATGTTTCTTCTGTAGTATCCATCACTTTGAGTTCTTCACTAGTGGCTTCAACATATTCTTTAGCAGAGTGGAGGGATTCGATGCAATCTTTTACTTGGTCGTCAATTGGTTCATCAACTGATGGGTTTGTTAGAGCAACTTCTAAAGGATCTTCTAATTCATGATGCTCTTGGGTCAGAAGTGACATTTTCTCAAGGCAGTCAATCAGATAGACTTCTTATTGCATACTTGGTCTTCTCATACTTTCAAAAACTTTAAATTCGAGAGTTTCTTTGCCTAATCTGAGCAATAAGGTACCAGCTTCAACATCAATCAGGGCTCTTGCAGTGGTGAGGAACTCACGACCAAAGATGAGAGGATATCTAGCGTCTTCTTTTATGTCCATAATGACAAAGTCGTATGGAACCTATGTGTCCTTGCCTACCTTGACTGAGACATCTTTGAGGATTCCTAACGGACATTTTATCGAATTGTATGCAAGCTGTATAGTCATGCCAGTAGGAAGCAATTATGCAAATCCTAGTCTTTTGCATAGGCTAAGTGGCATAATCGAGATGCTTGCACCGAGATCTACCAATCCTTTCTTGCATGATGAGTCACCAATGTGACATGAAATTACAAAAGATCCCGGGTCTTTTTGTTTCTTGGGCATCTTTCTCAATATGATATCAGATGTAGTTGTATCCAGTTTTACTGTCTCATACTCTTCAGTTATATACTTCCTGGTGAGGAGTGACTTTAAGTACTTTTTCCATGCTGGTATCTTGGCCAGAGCATCCAAAAAGGGTATATCAACATGCAATTTCTTCATAGCTTCTTTAAACATATTGAATATGGTATCAAGCTTTGTTTGCCTTAGACGAGTTGGAAAAGGTATACGAGGTTTGAACACATGGATACCAGGTTCTGGAGTCTCAGTTTCTTTGTCTTCTTGAGCAGACATCTCAAAGTTTCCTTTTTCTAACTTATCATCTTTTGATTGAGTCTCTTGTGTTGTTGAGTCTTGGGCAATTACAGGTTCATCTGCGTCTGTAATAACCATAAGTGTCTTTTTAGGGGGATCTGAATAGTCTTTCCTTGACCTAGTGGTGACTACCTTCAACTGTTTAGGATGCTTAGGATTGTTCTCGGGTTGGCCAGCGAAGACTCCAGTAGATGGTTTTATGCTAGCTGCGAGTTGAGCTAATTGAGATTGAATAGCCTTCTACTGAGCTTGTTGGTTAGCTATCATGGTTTGATGAGTTTGCAACATCTTTTCAATGGCTGATAGCTTGTCGTCAGGAGAAACTGGACCTGCTTTCTATCCTTGATGTTGATTAAGATTCTGATACTGAGAGTTATTTTGATAATTATTGTAGTTCCTACTCTAAAAGTTCCCCTTGAAATTTCCTTGATTCCCAAAGTTTTGTTGTTGACCATAGTGGAATCCTGGTGGGCTTCTTAATTGATTGTTTGAACCAAATTGATGTGAGTTTAATGCTCCAGAAGGGTTTCCATATTGAAGACCAGGATGATTCCTATTCTGATTTGGATTGTAATAACTTTGACCAGAAATGGTGTTGATAGCATTAAGATTTTCCATCTGACCATTATCTCCTTGGCCACATACGTTGCTTAGAACCACATCATAGGGAACATTGCATGTTCAAGTGGAATGATCGGTGCTCTTACATGCTTCACAAAATAGGGAAGCATACTTGATCCTGTTTCAGTTGTCGAGTGGGTGAACGTCCTCTTCCAATAGAAGCAAGAGATGATTCAATATGATCTTGCTTGGCAACTAAGAGTTTCAAGGTTTCTGTGATGGATTTATACTCAGGAGTAGCTTCGGCCATAGCAACTTTCAAAACTCCTTTAACTGCAGATCTACCCCAATTTGCTTGATTTTCTGCTCCCAAGGTGACGACTCTCCATGCACTATCATAACTTCGACGCATGAAGTTTCCTCCATACAAGGAATCTAGGAATCTCTTAATGTCATCATCCACACCCCTATAAAAAATCTCAATGAGTTGGTTCATGGGAATTATGTGGTGTGGACACTTGCATAGAAGCTCTTTGTATCTATCCCAAGCTTCAGCAAGGGTTTCTCCAGGAACTTGAGTGAAGTTTGTTATTCGTCCTCTGATTTCATATGTGAGAGATGGAGGATAAAATTTTTCTTGAAATACATTTTGGAGTTGTTCCCAGGTGGTGATGGGTATTTCACTTTGCAATGAATTGTACCAACTTATGGCTCTGTCAGCAAGGGAGTACTTGAAGAGACGGAGTCGAATGGCATCATCTGTGACTCCATTTTGTTTCTTCATGGCACATAGATCAATAAATCTCAGAAGATGTTATGGGCTATCTTCTCCTTGTTTGCCATAGAAGGGGTTATTCTGAAGCACGGTGATCCAATGCGCTCTTATCTCGAAATTAGGAGCATTGATAGGAGGGGGTTGCACTGGGTGATGAACGTTCCTAGCTTTTGGGATTAAGAACTCTCTAAGGTCCTTTTTTAGTTCAGTTGCTTGCGCTGTTAGGATTTCCTGCTGAACTACGGCTCTGGCTTCTTGCATGAGCCTCTCTCTCTATGCATTGATGGCTTGAGCCACTCTTAGGGCTACTTCCTCTTCTTGAGCCATCCTTGCTTGATTTTCCCAAATCTGATGATGAAAGGTTCTGTCTATCTCGGAATCAAAACTTGATGCTAGTCTGGGGCTATCTGAATGGTGCATGCACTATGTCTTGGATTGTGCTTGAGATAGAAAGATTTTGAAAGTGAGAACCAAGGAGTAGAGTCAAATTCAAGTAGATGATCGATTGTTTTCAAAAAGGAAAAGCAAAATCCTAGATTAGCCTTAAAAGAACTAAATTTGACTAACTGATTCCGTTTTCCCCGGCAATGATGCCAGAATTTGACGTGGTATTTTGAATGCACTAACAAATTCACTCGAGGTTGAAATCCGCGAGCTTTTACCAAAACTAAAGTGCAATAATACCACCCACAAGCGGACAAGTATGCCGCCTTGCACGGGCATGGTTGGTTAGTAATTTGGCTCTGATGGCGTTGTGCCACAACCGTGGCGAGACACCACAGTCGTGGTGAGGCTACTTCCCCACGGCCGTGCTGCCTCACACAAGCGTGGTGGGAGAGAGAGAGAGTCAATGCAGGTGGGGTGCCACGGTCGTGGCTCGGCTACCACGGTCGTGGCGAGTGAGAGCTCAGGCATTGGGGATGATCCACCACGGCCGTGGTCGCACCACATGGTCATGGTTATGACAGTAGACCACAGTCATTTTGAACCACCATGACCGTGGTTAAGACTCGGCATCGAGGTCTAGAATTCCTAAATTGCTCGATCGCTCATGGCTGGATTATGCCTCCAATCAATATCTGCTGCTTAAATGGTCATGATATTGAATGGGCTCAAACGGTCTTGAGACCGTTTGGGCTCAAACGGTCTTGAGACTGAATGGGCTCAAACGGTCTTGAGACCGAATGGGCACAAACGGTCTTGAGATCGAATGGGTTCAATCGGCTTGGTTAGATTTCTTGATCACAGCCAGAGATGAAGGTGGACCCCAACTACTCGTTCAACTTTGTCAAAACTTGCATTAAATCAACAATATTTAGTTAAAACCTTGGTAATCGAATCAACAAGTAGTTTTGCACATTATGATTCATATTGAGTGAAATAGTATATATATAGAGTTGAATTTGTCCGAAGGTGATAGTCACATTCCATGATGAATATGCATTCATCAATATTAAATCCTTCCTATACAATTGCATGTAACATAATTGCAATGTAAATGTTTTATTATCATATTTTAGTTTTTCTTCACAAGATGATTTATTTTATTTGTTCGGTTGGTTCAATGAAAACTAGATGATTTTGGTTTGCTTTACATTTTGGAACAAGGTAACCTCATGTGATTACAAGTAGTGGATAACATATCCTCTTACTACCCAGAAACTAATTGGAGTAGTTCCTACAGAAGCTCTAATACTTTGAATATGATGAGAGGTAAGTCTTACACTTATCACTTCCTTTGAAGAGTATTTCTACTAGATGAACTTGCATTCACATATACTGCATTGTATTCAACCATTATGATTGTAGAGAATTGAAAACTTTTTTAACTTTTCATTATGGCACATATATTAATTTTTTGTAACTTATTTTAACTACCAGTAATAAACTTGTTCAAACAACATCTCATATAATCTTTTGAGTTCCTTGATGGATTGCAGAAACAATCATTGATGCATAATGCCACCTATATATGCTGAAGTGAAATGTCAGATCTTAAGAAAGATTAGGGAACTCCGGTATTTTTTTACACATGTATTTATGCTTCATAATATATAAATATATTTCATTTGATTAATATGTATATTATGATATTTGTAGAATACCATCTTTTCTTTCTTCGACACAATGTTAGTATTGAAGAAATCAAGTGATCCATACCAATATTAGTAATTTATTACTTCATATATGTGTACATGTAAAACTATATTTTTTATGTCATGGATATATTTTGCTTCAGGTGTCTTCGAGCATGTCAGGTCTGAATAGGTCTATTAACCCTGATAAGGTGGAATCTTATATGGTTCTTATGTTGAACACCAATATCTCACAATGATTGAGTTATTTTGTAGAAAATAAAGAGATAAAAATAAAGATGGACATGGATTAAGTGTATCTAAAAGATAATATTTCGTTGACATAAATAAGGCAGTGAAATCCTTCATTTTGTAGACTCTAATAATTTGTTACTTTAAATTTATATGTGTTCATGTTAATTAGAATTAAGAATCTTAACATTATAACAACAATGCATCTAATATTAACGTTTTTCTATAAAACCAAAAGATCTGATATACTATTACCGGGGGTGAAAGTTGAACCAAGATTACATAGAATAACATGTAAGAATGTGTATGGTCTATTTGACATAACATGTAATAATGTGTATGGTCTATTAGACACTTCTAGATTTATTTTCTAACATTTAATCAAAGAATCAAACATTTTAGTAAAACGATTTGTTATTTATTTTTGGAAACATAAATATATCACTTTCGAACAATTGACTTCCACTAGAATTCTATGTGTTTGTAGCCACATCATGTGTTGGATTCTTAGCAAGAAACAAGAATACATTCCTATAATGTAGTCATAATGTTAATATATATTTAATATAAAATATGATGAGTATGACAAATAAAATGTTATCAATAGTTTTTGTTGTTATAATCAATGACAGACAACTTTGGTCTATATTTATTTTAGAATAGATTTTTTTTTGGTCAGTTAGAAAATATTCTTCAAGATATTATTTGACAAAATATTTATCAAAAATCGAGAATCTTATACATATCATATGTTCTAAAATTGTTAACTTTTTAATTTCGTTTACTTTCATGATTTAAAGGAATAGCATCAAATGTCTATAATTTATCTTTTGTTAAGAATTTTGCTCATATGCATTAAAGAGTGTTAGATATACATTTTCAATTTTTCAATTACTTGAAAATGAAAATTTGAGAGAGGCAAGGATAGCATATTAATGTATGGTAATTTTCAATCGTCCTCAACTATAGCAGAAATTCACCCCTATGATGAATGGCAGTTGATTAAAATATAGTATTGTATACCGAAAGACATAAGATAAAAAAGAGTAATATCATTTAAAAAGTGTAGATATATAATGTTGATTTTATTCGATGAAGAAAATGTTTTTAACTATATTCTCTTAATGAGAGAATATATAATCTCCAATGGTTAAATATTTAGAAATTATAAATTTATCATACAATATAAAATCCATGTCTATTTGGTTTTAGTGTATAGAGACGATGATGTTTTCCTTACTCTATTGGACATTTTCTTTTATTTTTTTTATGGAGGAGTGATGGTTCCATGATAGTGTTGGGAAGTGTAGGCTTTTTGTTGAAACTTGATTAGCATGTTCAAGGAGTACATGATGAATATGATAGACTCCTCTTAATTTAAAAAAATGTTATAATATCATATTATTATTTCCCTAACATGGTTTGAAGAATTATATAATGATGATATTATGGCATTAGTTCAATTTCACATTGATAGAATGTAAATAAGTTTATGATATGACACTGTGAAACAAATTCACAAATAATATAGATCTACTAGTGTGCCAGTGGGTATCCACTTGTGGTCCCAAATAGAGTAGTAGTATTTAAATGTACTTTAAACAATTTCTTCTTATAATAAAACATTTTACATGACACTACAACAAGATGATTTTGCATGTGTATGAAAACCACAAAGATAGAGATGCAGGGTATATGTAAGAAATCAACATGATGATACCATTTATATCGCAAATATACTTTTTTTAAGATTTCAAGTATTTTCAAAATTAACTATGTTAGGTAGATGTAAATGATTATATATCAGCAATAAACTTTTGGGTATTATGGATCTATGTTACCCATGGTAGAGCTCGAATTCAATCATTTGGTAAAAATGTGCTTTGTTATTTCTTCCATCTGCAACAAATTCTTTCACCTTCCTACTTTTTCCCTTCATCATTTGCAACAAATTACAAAGTGTTAAGTAAAATTCTATTCCATTCAATATAGAGTATGAATATTTCAATATACAATATTCTTCCAATAAAATGTTTTATTGTTCCTATTTCATTATCATTTTTTATGTCTACATATCTACATGAAAAGTGTTAAAACAACTTATTGATAATTTAAATTTTATCAAAACTAATATAATGACAATCCATTTTAGTTGATTTCTGAAATTATTTTATTTCTGAATTTACTACAAGCTAGATCTCAAAACTAACACAGCTATTTATGAAAAGATCACCAAAATTCTAATAAGTTCTAACATTTTAGATACAAAGACATATGTATTTTCCAATAATTAATGTTTAGAACTTCTTTAG